>CM043024.1:9054211-9403892 GCA_023690525.1 Holotrichia oblita | reverse complement strand
TAACGTGTGTTAAATGATTGATACCACTGCCGAAATCGACGACGACGACGTCGAGCACCAGACGACACTACACTATATGTAATACTATTTACGGCGTTTTATAATTAACGCCAAGTACGAAACTTTAATAACGACAAAACTACCGATATCTGCTAGGGATGCTGCTGCACACGCGAACGAGCGAAGTATGACTGACTGTCGATGTGTGTAGCGTTTAAATGAATTTTGGACTAAGTTCCGACGACCAGTTAGCGTTCGCACGTACCGAATGCTGAACGCCCGGGTTAACATCGGAGGGTCCGTTCTACGGACGACGGACCCGCTCGTGTTCGCATGCACGTCTTCGACGACGCCGCTGACGACGGTTACCGACTCCTCGACGACGGACGCCGGTCGTAACGGACGCTCGAAGGGGCGGCGTCGGCGCCGCGACGTCCGTCCGTCTCATTCGAAGACTCGTACGTGCACATCATCGGACGATTCTGGAGGTTACGAATGCCGTCAACGCAGCGTCGGATTCCGGAGGTTTTAGGGGCGTCCCGCGTGGCGAGGACGGCGCGTCGCTTGAGGATATGATCCGTGTATGTTTCGTGATGCCGTAGGCATCCGGCTAAACGACGTAGTTACGTTACGGGAGACGCAGTAACGTTACGAACGATGATATGTTCCCGGACGAGATCGCGGTATCGCCGTACGACGTCACGGTTTCGACGACTATTCCCGCTTGGGTTATGGAGGTTCCCGAACCTCGCGAGTACCTCTGACGCGCAACGATCTCCGCGGATACGGACACGAGGATCGCTACGTCGTCGCGGCGGATAATAACTTTATACGAGAAACGGCGGCGGTTCGTTCGAGACCTAACAGTGGAGGACGTCGACGACGATCCGTCAACCGAAGGATCGACTGCGTTAATCTTCCGTTCGACGGAACGTACCTTTACCGTAACCGTTCCACCTTCGATTTGTTATATCCTTCGGAGAATATCGCCTCGATAGTCCACCTTAATGGCTCGCATGACGATAGCTACCGCTCCATACGTACGGGTAATCCACGTAGAACGGTATAGCGACGTTGTAGTAGACCATGATGGCGCGCGAGCTCGTCAACCTAAGAAAACCTGCGACGGACGTCACCTCCCTCCTACTACCATCATATCTAACCATCTCTTGTTCGCATTATGGTTATCCAACGTATATCCGCGGGGCCGCAATATCGGCCACCGTACCGTACCGTAACTTTTTATGTACGTTCTACAATCGCCGATGACAAAAATATAGTATACATGTTCAGGATCACGCGGTAGGGCGGTCAAATCGTGTATCACCAACTTAATCGTTGATCACTAATCAACTATCGTACTTACACTGTATACAATATATATGTACGATGCGAACGTAATATCCGTAACGTCGACGTAATAAGGTTAGCAATAAATATATGTCACTTTTAAGTTGCACGTATGCGATATGTTCTGGGGACTTTAGTCGTTTGACCTATTCCTTCACTTAGTCTGTTTTGTATGTATTTTTTTCCGTATTGTTTTTTTTTTTTTTTAATTCAGCCAGCGGTCACGTGTCGTCACTGGGTGATACTGTCATTACGGTAATAATATTTATTACATCCCACCTAATTAAACTTCACCCTCAGGACACCACCTCCATTATCCAATCCCGACTTGGGTCGTTGTCCCCCTCCCCACCCCACCCCCTGCACCCACGTACCGCTCGGCTCCCTCCCTACCGTCTACCCCGGTTGCGGGCCTTTGCTCGCCGTAGTATCCTAATTACGCGCTAATATACAATCTCGCGCATACCGGCGCATCCGCCGAAACTGATCCTCACACACGCCAGGTTATTGTATAACATTCGCCGCTCGGGTATGTGGAACTAGATAGATACTAATTTGACCAACTTAGCCGGGACATTGAGCGATATCGCCCGCGGGAGCAGCTCTCTTTGGAAGAGCGGTGAGGGAGGGAGGGGGATTGGTAATCCACACCCCAGTTGAGACAATACATAAATATATAGATCGAGAATCTCGAGGGGGAGTAGCTTGATTTATTAATGAATGGTAACCCTCTCTCTTGAGGGGGCGTGATTTGGTCTGATCTATCTCTTGACATATGATGATCGTCGTGGCAGGGAGGATTAGTAATCCCCTCCCTGTAATTGGGTCTATATGTACGTATATATATACATATGTATAGACATGACCTTAACGGGAAGTAATCTAGTTTACATGTGCAACAGTGCGCGCCGTGATTGACACTTGGTAACTAAGGTTCGATTTTGTTTTATGTTACTTGTTTTTTTTTACGGGTTGTTTTTTCGAGTGTTCTTTTTTTTTTAATTTATGCGGTGTGCGATTTCGTTAACGTCCGTACCCGTAGGCCCGAACGACTTTGGCCGGGTAATTGTTTATCTGTAGTAGTTGACGCGGTTCGGTCGCCTCTTAGTTATGACGATCGTCGTTAATCGTGATGTGTTGATGTACGTATCGCCGTACAAGTTCGTACGCCTACGTATGACGATCGCGCATGATCGTCATGCTAGCCATCCTTATCGGCTCCATGGCTACCGCTTATATAGCTATCTCGCTCTAGCTTTGATATGCGTACACATGGAGATGGCCGACGCGTGGCTGTTAGTATCCAAGTCATTTTTAAACATGCGAGACTGTCCAAACTTACGGCAACGGCCATACCACCGTGAAAATGCCAGTTCTCGTCCCAGTTCTCGTCCAACCATCGAACAGAACGGACGTGTTTCAGTACGCGGTCCGTCAGCACCCGAAGTTGCAAACGCGAGTAGCAATCGTTAACTTTCGTACTGATTGACCACGCCCACCAGCCAACCCACAACCGATCGGCCACGATCGGCTTAGATCGGCGAACGATAGAAGCAGTCGCTTTCGACGATGTCGAAGGGCCGCAAAAGAAAAAGCGAACATCCAGAAGTGACAGCCCGGATTCCGACGCGCCGTCCGAAAACGAAAATTCCACCGACGTCAAAGGCCCGGCACATTTTCTACGCAGCAAAAATTGCAAAGAAAACAGCGGTCCCGAACCCAAACCACTCAAATCTCCCGAACATACTCAAACCTCCCAGCAATTCTCTACCCCTATCGTGACACTCGAAGAAGAAGAACCTCAAGAAGACGACAGCGCCAAGGAAGAAGATGATACCAGAGAACCGCAGCGGCCAACCCTAGAGAGTCAGAACAGTCCCGGCAAGACAAGCAAACCCACTCCCATTGTACGACAGGCACAATCAAAGGAACACCTTAAAAACATTATCCAAGACATCAACAGACTCACAAACAAATACTACGTTAAGAGTAAGCCGAACGAAGTGTGGATATTCTTCCAGGAACACGCTGACAAACAAAAATACATCAAATCGATCGAAGGTAAATGTGATTTTTACACATTTACCGAGAAAAAACAGGAAAACCAAGGCGTTCATCGCGAGAGGATTCTCCGAATATGAAGAACCTGCGGAAATACTGGCAGAATTAAATCACCTACAAATTAAAGCCGAGAAAGTGTTCAAGTTACAGAACACCGTCAACCCGCTGTTCATGGTGATAACTGCATCGGAATACACTCCTAATACGCTAAACAGCGAATGCGACGTACTACTTGCCACGAAGGTGAAATGGGAGTGGTACAAATCCAAAAAGAAAGGCTCTCAATGCCGAAAATGCCAGCGCTGGGGGCACACAACGGCCAACTGCCACGCCACAAAATACAAATGCGTAAAATGCGCCGAAAATCACCCAACATACACCTGCAAGAAGCCCCGAGATGTACCTGCCAGATGTGTTAACTGCAAAGGTGACCACCCGGCCAGCAGCACGGAATGTCCCGCGTATAAGAGCTACGTAGAAACAATTTCCGCCAGAAATTCACCGAAGAACCAGCAGCCCACTGGAGAACAGCGCCCACAGAAGCAAACAACGACCATCCCTCCTCCTCCCCCCACCGCAAATCCTTGGAACTCCCGTAAAAACACCGCAAATGTACCAACACAACCACAAAACATCCCTACCTCTCCGATATGGGACGATATAATCCGGACGGTTAGGCTATTCGACAGTATAGACCTAAAACTCATCTGCGAGCAACTTCAAATTTTCTATCAGAAAATAAGCCAATCCAATAACCCGATACACCACATAGAGGCTATTCGCTCGTACGAGGCAGCCATGACGACAACAAAACAAGCGATTCCGCCCAGAAATACACCAACAAAGCGGCAACCTACCGCCGAAGAACGAACAGATGTCTGGCTGAACAACCATCTGGACTTTCCACCGATAAACCGGGCCAGCTCGGACGAGACCCGCACCCAAGCAAAAGACACAGCCGGAAAACCAACTCTGCAGGCACCAACAAAGCAAACAGATTCCGAGCTTAGCGACGAAGAAACAGACTCGGACGGGTTTGACTCCGATTATTACCTATTTCCTCTAGAGAAGGAGGAAACTGAGGACTTAGATGAAAATACCAGCAACATCTACAGCAAATTAAACACACTATCTCCTAAATATATAAAAATAATATCGGAAAAGTTACCCGGAGCAAGGGAAACACGCTCAGAAATAGATAAACAAGCAAACGCATTGGAAGCACACCTCCAAAAGCAGGGCATGAACCACCGCAAAATGTTAATCAAGAAAGGTCTATTGGATGAATGCAGACTAGCGATCCGCGACTTCAGAAGGAGGGTCCCCAAATCTGACACCAACGCGAACAGTGGTCCGAGTGCACACAAATAGTGAGTGTTCGCGAAATCAAATCGCCCACCCGGTAGTTTTTTCGCAGTGCTACATTAGCAGACTGAACATTACTGTGATACTAGCATTAAGTTAAAAAACCCTCAAATAATAATACAGGTTCCTGCTACAATGGGTTTCCCTGTCTCAAATAAATCATAGTTATAAGGCACGACATTGTACATCATACATAAAACAAGTCAAAATATTAAACAATAGATAAGACTTAGCACAAAATAAAAGTTGTAATACATTTGTAATAGACAGTTAGCCCAAATAAAGATAATTTTGAATTGAATTGAATTGAGTTCTCGTCCGATCACTGAAGCCAAGCACGGTCGGGCGCGGTCAGTACTTGGATGGGTGACCGCTTGGGAACACCGCGTGCTGTTGCCTCCTTTTTTTTTATGATCGGACGAGAACCTGAACGTGGCGACATTATCATTAATTCTTGTTTATCTTTATTTATTTTCAGATTGCGGACGTTGCTGTAAGTCGCGGACCATCGAGGAGCTGTTAACTGTAGGACACAATTAAGCGAAGGATAAAGGTTCGGCATGGATAACCAACCATCGCCTCGCATAGGTATGTCTGCCTGTTTATTTTATACGTTGTACGATTAACAGTTAATGAGCGCGGAGGCCTTTCATAATCATGATGCGATCGGATGTTGTACGAATTGGAGGTAGCTTTTGGTGGTTATTATAGATTTTTTTTTAATCTCTTTATGAGTGCGTTTGTGGTTCTGAAAAGAACCGTTAATGGGTGTTCCGTATACTTTCCCCTCCGACGAGTTAGGGAACGTATACAAACGACGTAGTCGTTTACTTGGAACTTGTGTATTTAGTGACGGCTTTTGTACCTTCACTAACGGCGTGCTTCGCAAGCTCTCCGGGTAACAGGAGGCGAACGGCCGTTTGAATTTCGCGACTCGTAATAGTCGCCCTCTTGTTGTAGTGAGCTAGACGTGATGCTTCGGCCGCGATTCTTTCGAAGATATCGTTGACGAAGCTGTTCATGATGCTCATCGCCTTACTGGAGATACCCGTGTCAGGATGGACTTGCTTCAGCACTTTGTAAATATAAATGGCGTAGCTCTCCTTCCTGCGGCGTTTCTTCCTCTTATCTCCTTTAGAGATATTCTTCTGGGCCTTGCCGGCCTTCTTTGCGGCTTTACCACTAGTTTTTGGTGGCATTATGGCGTTTTAAAGAATACGTTAACACACGTGAAGTCTACGGTAGCTGACGTGAAACTAAAGCCGGACTTGGGTCGTCTTGGTATTTAACATCGTCCGGGCGATCGGCGATGCTCCACCCATCGACCATTCGGTATGCGATGACTGCCGAGCGCTAGGCGATTGGACGCCGCCGTGCGGTATAAAAGTGTAGCTGTATGGCTCTCGCGGATCAGTCGTTAGTAAGAGGTAACAGTTGACGCATCGCTCGCACGCGATTATTTTTTCGTTGTTAGATACGCAATCTTACTATAATCTAAAATGTCCGGACGAGGTAAAGGAGGCAAGGTTAAGGGAAAGGCGAAGTCCCGATCCAGCAGGGCGGGTTTACAATTTCCGGTCGGCCGTATTCATAGACTGTTGCGCAAAGGAAATTACGCCGAACGCGTAGGAGCGGGCGCCCCGGTATATCTAGCCGCCGTGATGGAATACCTGGCCGCCGAAGTCCTAGAGTTGGCCGGAAACGCCGCGAGGGATAACAAGAAAACGCGTATCATCCCGAGACATCTTCAGTTGGCCATCCGGAACGACGAGGAGTTGAACAAACTACTCTCGGGAGTTACCATCGCACAGGGCGGCGTACTACCTAATATTCAGGCGGTACTCCTACCCAAAAAGACCGAGAAGAAACCATAAACGGACAAATACATTGGCACGTTTATCGATTGCGAACGTACGCACGGCCCTTTTCAGGGCCACAAACAAGTCAAGTTAATAATTAAGGGAAAAAATAGCTATAACTTAAATCACAGCAGTTAGGATAATAATTACACATTATGTAACGACGGATAATGATACGTCCGGTTAAATATCTTGTATCTTTTTTTGTTTGTGTTTATTTTCTCCTTGCTCACCTCTCATATAATGATAGGGACGTAAACAAATATGGAGATTATAAGCTTAACGGTGGCACACGTTTATGGGATCAACAACCGCCATAGCATGGCCTTAATATTATAATTGGGAAACGAACGATCTCTTAAACGTAGAAGGGTCCTAATAGATAAAATCAATGCGAGGCTAATCGCTGTAACTTTTAACGGTGGGGACTACCGCCCATATAAGAAAAGGACATTAGTAGTAATAAATACTACAGAAGAAGAAAAAATGTACGCTGCGGAGAGGATTAACGGACCCGTAACGTAGTTGAACGGAAATATGGGGCGCCGATCAGCGATACCAAGGGGTACGGCGAGTGTTAAGGAATATCATAATATGTAGCTACTGAGAATTCTTAATGCCGAATCGGCCATAACTTAACCTAGCAGGTTAATACGCGTATAGGTTCACATCGCCGATCGTGCATGCCTATCGTTAACGTATCGATAACTCTCTTTACTCTTCGGACATGTTATTTTGGTTCTGAAAAGAACCGGTCGTAAGATACATCCGGTCGAAAATTAGTTTCGGCCGGATCAACGGAATACCATTTTAACCGCCGAAGCCGTATAATGTACGTCCTTGGCGCTTCAGGGCGTAAACGACGTCCATGGCGGTAACGGTTTTCCTTTTCGCGTGTTCGGTGTACGTTACCGCATCACGGATAACGTTTTCCAGGAATACCTTCAGGACACCTCGTGTTTCTTCGTATATTAGGCCGGATATACGCTTTACTCCGCCACGGCGGGCTAAACGTCTGATGGCCGGCTTGGTGATACCTTGGATATTATCACGCAGAACTTTGCGATGTCGTTTGGCGCCACCTTTTCCCAATCCTTTACCACCTTTACCGCGTCCCGTCATTATGACTGTAGTCGATGTAGTTAAGATATGTAGAAAGTTAGTTACCGGAGCAGGAGTTACGTGATCGCGTATGGTCTTCCGCTCCCTTCCGTTGAAGGGCTCTTCTTCTCCAGCTCCACTTCCTGTTGGATGTCCTACTGGCGGTCCTGGTTGGTTTCTTGTGAGTCCTCGGAGTCTTCTAGTGGGCTCCTACGCTGTCCTGGTACCTGTAATCACACAGAAAAAGGTGTTAGTATTCGGGTATGTATACTTACACCGGTTCACGCTAGCCGGAGAGTCTCCGTGGTGGTCCGGTGCTTAGTTCTCCCCATGAATTTTCGCGCCTTAGCGTTACTCATTGCTGGGTTGCCGCTAGCCAGGGTCTTCCTGAAGAAATCTCGGTTGAGTTTTCTCAGGAAGTCTGACAGGTCTGGGACGTGCGCTTCTGTGAGTCGTCGGAGGACTACCAGCGAGGTGCGTCTAGGAAGGCGGAATACAATTCGCATTACACGATTTTGTACTCGCGCCAGGTTGGTAAAATAGGTAGGAGCTGCCGTCGCCCAGGCTGGGCTGGCATAGGTAAGGATTGGGCGGATGTGTGTTTTGTACAGCATCGCGCCCATTTTCGGACTAAGTTTATGGTTACCTAGGAGAGGGAACAACTGGCACATCCGTCCGATGGCTCTGTTCCTGGCTCTACCTAGATGCTCCGAGAAGGTCAGTTTCCTGTCCAGGAGCACTCCCAAGTATTCGATCTTCCCGCTCCAGTCGATCTCCGTCCTTGAGACGGAGATTTTCCTGGGCGGGGGACGTCTTCCCCGAGTAAACGCAATCGCTTGCGTCTTCCTCGGGTTAATAGGGAGGCCACATGTTTCGAAGAACCCTTCTATCCGTTGCAACTGTGCCTGAGCAAGCTGGACGGCGATTTCGGGATTCGACGATGTGGCCACCACAGCGGTGTCGTCAGCGTAAATCGCGTTGAGCACTCGGTGGTCTGTCGGCTTGGGAATGTCCGCGACGTAGATACTGAACAATGCCGGGCCTAGTGCCGAGCCTTGTGGAACTCCAGAACGCATCTGTCTTTCCGAAGATACCGTACCATTCACGATGGTGTGGAATCTCCGGCCATCCAGATATGATCTGATGGTCTTCAGGATACGCGGCTGGAAGCCGGCCCCTTCATTTTCGACAGCAAGCCCTCGTGGCGGATTTTGTCAAACGCCTTCTCCAGGTCCAGGAAACCATTACGGTCGTCTGGTTCCTGTTAAAGGCAGTAGTGACGTGATCCGTGATCCTAAAGAGCTGTAGCGCTGTCGAATGTGCAGGTCGAAAACCGAACTGGTCGTTATCCATGAGCTGGTTATCTTCCAAATGATCGCAGATCCGGCCGAGGAGCAAGGTCTCTAGGACTTTGCTCATCGTGCGCAGCAGCGATATAGGTCGATAACTCTCAGGAGAGTGAGCGTCCTTTTTAGGTTTTCGGGCGGGAATTATCCTAGCAGATTTCCACACGGCAGGGTAATGTGTCAACCGGAGTGTCGCATTAAAGATAGCCGTCAAGTTGACGAGCAACTTGAGCGGCATATTCTTCAGCGCTCCATTGGGGACACCGTCCTCACCGGGGGCTTTTCTGCTAGGTATTCGCTTGATCACCCGGAGAACCTCCTTTGGAGAAACAACGATCGGTGGACCAGGGTCCATATCGTCGATCTCGTTCAAAGTGCTCCGGAATTCTCTCTCCTGCTCGGGATCGTTACGTCCGTTCGGCGTAAAGTGTCCTGCGAAGGTATCGGCCATTGCTTCCGCCTTCTCCCTGTCGGTGAGGCATCTGATTTGACCATGCTTGATCTCGGGCATGGGCGGTCGGTTTCTTTTCAGTATCCGAGGCACCCTATGCGGATCTTCGGATTGACTTCGTTCGATGAAATCTCCCCATCGTCTGATTCGGAACGCTTCGATGTCTCTTTCGATCTCTCTCCTCAGATGGTTGTATTCCATCTTCGTGGGAGGGTATCTGGTGCGCTGGAAATCCTTCCGGAGACGGTTACGCACCTTGATCTTATCCACTATATCCCTTGGGAGGATTTCCTCCTCGGGATGTCGTGGCTGGATTTCCGATCCCGTCAGGGCTTCCTGTATCTGCCGAGTGGTCTGGCAGACGGCCTCTTCTAGGTCATTCTCTGTCTCAATACCGGGATTAGCTGCAATCGTTTCCGATATTAGCCTTCTGTACAGGTCCCAGTTGTGTTTCCTGGTACCTGTACCCGACTTCAGCGTAGGCAGATTCAGGGTCGTCTCCGTGATCACTGGGTAGTGATCGGAGGTTAACTCCTGTTCCGTTCTACACCTTAGAGGGAACATCCAGTTCTTGAGAACAGTAATGTCCAGCACGTCCGGGTCGTAAAGCCCTATGGTGCTATGGTGAGTAGGCTCTGTAGGAGCGGCGACATCGAAGTCGACGTCCTGGTCTAGCCACGCCCGGAGGAGGGTTCCGTTCACGTTGTTCAACCTGGAGTTCCAAGAGCAATGTTTGCTATTGAAATCTCCCGAGATGAACGCGTGGTCGGCTGGTTCTGCGATTCTCCTTATATCGAGGGCGTTGATTGCCCGGCTTGGCGGATTGTAGCAAGCTACAAATAGCACCAACTTGCCGGCTTTCTCAAGCGCCACGGCGGTTGCCTCCAGACTATTGTCCGGAAGGCAGAAAGCCGAGTGCTTGATGCACCTCTTTACTAGGACGGCAGTTCCGCCTCCTCTGGTGGGCCTGTCAGTTCGATAGACGTCGTAGTTCGATATCCTGAACGGTTTCTCGGGCTTCAGCCAGGTTTCACAGATCAGGGCGATGTCTATGCGGTGAACTTGTAAAAATCGAGTGAGCTCGATTTTCTTGTTCTGGATTCCTTGCGCGTTCCAGGTAGCGATTCTGAGACCTCTAGGCGTCGTACAGTTCATGGTCCAAAGATGTCTTCCGCCAGTTGCATTAGAGCTTGCAGTTTCTCTAATGGACACGTCAGTTTGTTTAGCTCGCGCATCCCGATAGCAGCTTTACGGGCGGCTTCCTGCACAAACTTCAAACAGGAGATTGTCTCCTGCATTGACACCTCGGTGTCTTCCCCCAAAGTAGGGCTTTTCAGCGCATTGCGCTTTTCGGCCTTGTTCGGGGGAGGCGCGCTGACGGGTTTGGCAGCTTTCTGCGTTGCCTTCGCCTTAGTCTCCGTGTTCTTTGGAGAAGCTTTCTCCTTCTTCTTGGGAGAAGAGGGAGTCTGCTTCGCCGCGGACGGGTTTTTCTTCGGCTTGGCCGCTGATACCTGCACCGTCTCTTTCTCCTCCTTGGGGAGGCTGGTGGTCACCTGCTGCTTTTCCCCGGCGGGTTTTGCCGTTGTCTGTATGATTCCAGACGGCTGTCCCTTTGCTACCGCTGAGTAGCTCAGCCCGGGTACTACCGGCTTCGACGCCTTCTTCACTCCAGGGAGTGCAGAAGTCGCCACACCCTTCTCCGCTTGCTTCGGCGCTGCAGGCCTTGCGGTCTGCCTCGCCGAAGGCGCGGTCTTCGGGTTCGTCAGCTTCTTGTACACGGGACATCCCCGGTACGACGCTGGGTGGTTGCCGGCGCAGTTAGCGCACCTTCTCTCGGCATTCTTCGCCTGGCAGTCGCGCACAGAATGCTCGCCGCTGCACCTACAACAGCTCACCTTCAGCCTGCAACAAGCCGAAGAGTGGCCGAAGCGTTGGCAGCGATGGCACTGCGGCGGGCCATTACGGCTCTTGAAAGGGCTTACGGTGACCCTCATGCCACAGATTTCAACCACCTTGTAGGCAGCTTGTATCTGTGAGCGAGGTACACTCACCATAAACACCGAGCTCGCCTCCTTCGACCGCTTCTTAAGGTTCGTCACGTCTTTCGTCGTGACGCCTTGTCCAGCGAGGTCTCTGGAGATATCCTCCTTGGCCATTTTAGGCGGCAGATATTTCACGATCACCTTAACAGGGCGGCTGCTCTGTTCAGTGAGGGTGTGAAACTGTACACCTTCTTTGGCCAGTTTGGACGTAACCTTTTCCCATTCAGGCGCACTTTTGATCTTTACGATCAAGTGATCGGCCTTAAATTGGAAATCGGGCTTCTCAACGCATACGGACTTAATGTCCGCAACAGTTTTTACGAAGTCTACGTCGTAAACGTAGACTTTCGGTACGCTGCGCTTCTGCGCCGGCACAGCCGTCGACTGGCTGCCGTTCTTAGACGGCACGTCGTTCGCTGGCGCCGTTGCAGTCCGCGCCCTAGACTTCGGGACCTCCTTCGACGGTCCAACCGTGATCCACGGCTCGTCGGTCGGGGTCACTTCGCCGGGAGTCGATCCCTTCTTTTTATAGTGGCGGCGTTGCCGCTTCTTCGCATCTCGGTCGCTTCCGACATCGTCGTCGGAAGTGCACGAGCTGCTGTCTGCCTCGGGTAGGCGCCTCTTCATTCCCTCCGTGGTCTTCGGGGCGTTGATCATCTCCGTGGTGGTGGTGTCCATGGTCTCCTCCGTTGCTGGCGCGTCCATCGTCGTGTGTCCTAAGAAGGACACACGCTCTGGTCCTGAAAACGGGTCTCACTTACCTAGATCGGTGATCGTCGGCAGGCTCCTCCCCCTTTTCAACGACCAGTCCTGGCACACGTACCGCAACGGCAACGCTTGGTCTCACGCACAAACTGTTAACACAGGAGCACTCAGAAAATACGTCTGCTCGCCACGAATGCGACGAGAGAAGTGTTACGTGATCGAATAGAGCGCGTAGTATACTACCGCCGGGTAGAAGCGCGCTCCCTGTTTTATTGACTCTAGCGGGCCACGCCCCGAGCACGAGCGAGTCGACCAATCGCGACGAGACCGGCCGGAGGCGGACGAGGCCGAGGCTTCATAAAGCGCTCGGTAATAAGAAAACCTCACCATTTCTCGTGCTAACATCGTTGCATACGCTACGTTATTTCACGTCAACTACTAACCTCTGCAATATATATATATTGAAAGATGGCGCGTACGAAACAGACCGCAAGAAAGTCCACCGGTGGTAAAGCCCCGCGTAAGCAGCTGGCTACGAAAGCCGCCCGCAAGAGCGCACCGGCCACGGGAGGCGTCAAGAAACCGCATAGGTACAGGCCGGGAACGGTCGCCCTTAGGGAGATTCGCCGTTACCAGAAGAGTACCGAGTTGCTGATTAGAAAATTACCCTTCCAACGTTTGGTCAGGGAGATCGCGCAAGACTTCAAGACCGATCTGCGCTTCCAAAGTTCAGCCGTCATGGCGCTCCAAGAAGCTAGCGAAGCGTACCTGGTGGGCCTGTTCGAAGATACTAACCTGTGCGCCATCCACGCTAAACGTGTGACCATTATGCCGAAGGATATCCAATTGGCCCGTCGTATTCGAGGGGAGAGAGCGTAAATAAACGTTCACCGTGGCATCCGCCTCCGCCGTAACAATGGAACGGTGATATACAGACCGTTTTGTCGACCGGTTCTTTTCAGAACCACAATCGCACGCGTAAAAAGAACGAAAATTATAATACAATATAGACCCGCCGCTTAAGGTCCCCGTGCAAGAGCCGTATATGTACACCTGAAGAGAAACGGATTGGGACAATAACAACACATATCGGTATTGTCATTTTTCTTTGAGTGTACATATATAGATATAAGGGTAACATTTTACTATTATAAATATACGCGTACGTAGGAGCTAAATATAAGGCAAGCGGGCTGTTTACGTTAGATATCTTAGTATTTTTAAGGAGCTCGTTCGTCACTAGTACATAAACTCGTCAGATCAACGAGCATCATTAGGTTGATATGAATGGGATTCTGTCAGACTAGCGTTATTATATATACAGATATATCTATATCTAATGATATATGCATATATGAATGTTGTACTTATTAAATCAACAGCGGAAGTAAGCTGTCACCTTGTATTACGGACGGACACCTGTACTTGGGAGGTTTTTTTTTTTTTTTTGTTTTTTTTGTAACTGGCTCAACAAGAGTACGCTAGGGGCGACGGTGACGTTAGTCCTCATAACAGTGCGATTAAGGAGGCGGCGGAGGAAGGGGAAGATGATTAAGAATATGTAGTAGCAATAGTCTCGACAGCGTTACTTTTCCTCTCTTTGTACGTAAATTGTGGCCCTGAAAAGGGCCATTTCGTGTGATCGCGCATTGCGATCGTCGTATACCCCGCCGCGAACGGCGGTGATTGTCCGTGCTCACTTCTTCTTGGGCGAAGCCGCCTTCCTGGATGCGCCGGCGGCGGCGGTCGCCTTGGAGGCGGCGGAGCCCGCCGCGCCGGACGACGTCTTCCTGGCGGTCTTGGGTTTCGGAGCCTTCGGCTTCTTGGTGGGCCCCTTGGTGGCCTTCTTGACCTTGGAGGGCGATTTGGGTTGCTTGGCGGCCTTGGCCGTGGCGGCGGCCTTCTTCTCGGCGGCCGTCTTCCTGGACTTGGCCGCCGCGGAGGACTTCTTGTCGGCGGCCTCCCCCGCCGCCCCGGCGGCCCTCTTGGCGACCTTGGCGCCGGCGGCGGCCTTCTTCCCTGCCGCTTTGGTCTTGGCGCCGGCGGCGGCCCCCTTGCGTTTGGCGCCGGCGGAGGACGCCTTGCCCGCGGAACCGCCCTCGGACGCGTCGCCGCCTCCGCCGCCCCCGGACGATTTCTTGGCCGCTGCCAACTTGAAGGAACCGGACGCTCCCTTGCCTTTGGTCTGGACTAGCGCTCCCGAAGCGACGGCCGCCTTGAGGTATTTCTTGATGAAGGGCGACATCTTCTCCGCGTCCACCTTGTAATTAGCCGCGACGTACTTCTTGATCGCCTGCAAGGAGGAACCGCCCCGTTCCTTGAGGCTCTTGATGGCGCCGTTGACCATCTCGGACGTGGGCGGGTGCGTGGGTTTCGAGCGGGGATTCTTCGCCTTCTTGGCGGCCCCGGCGCCGCCGGCGCCACCTCCCGATCCTTTCTTGGCCGGTACCGCCGCCGTAGGCGAGGCGGCCGTCTGTTGTTGGGCTGCTACTTCTGCCATCTCTTCGTCTTCCGGCGCCGTGATGGAGGATATGATAACGGCAACGACGATGTGTTAACTCACTGCAGTTAACGTGTGTTAAATGATTGATACCACTGCCGAAATCGACGACGACGACGTCGAGCACCAGACGACACTACACTATATGTAATACTATTTACGGCGTTTTATAATTAACGCCAAGTACGAAACTTTAATAACGACAAAACTACCGATATCTGCTAGGGATGCTGCTGCACACGCGAACGAGCGAAGTATGACTGACTGTCGATGTGTGTAGCGTTTAAATGAATTTTGGTCGCGTATGGTCTTCCGCTCCCTTCCGTTGAAGGGCTCTTCTTCTCCAGCTCCACTTCCTGTTGGATGTCCTACTGGCGGTCCTGGTTGGTTTCTTGTGAGTCCTCGGAGTCTTCTAGTGGGCTCCTACGCTGTCCTGGTACCTGTAATCACACAGAAAAAGGTGTTAGTATTCGGGTATGTATACTTACACCGGTTCACGCTAGCCGGAGAGTCTCCGTGGTGGTCCGGTGCTTAGTTCTCCCCATGAATTTTCGCGCCTTAGCGTTACTCATTGCTGGGTTGCCGCTAGCCAGGGTCTTCCTGAAGAAATCTCGGTTGAGTTTTCTCAGGAAGTCTGACAGGTCTGGGACGTGCGCTTCTGTGAGTCGTCGGAGGACTACCAGCGAGGTGCGTCTAGGAAGGCGGAATACAATTCGCATTACACGATTTTGTACTCGCGCCAGGTTGGTAAAATAGGTAGGAGCTGCCGTCGCCCAGGCTGGGCTGGCATAGGTAAGGATTGGGCGGATGTGTGTTTTGTACAGCATCGCGCCCATTTTCGGACTAAGTTTATGGTTACCTAGGAGAGGGAACAACTGGCACATCCGTCCGATGGCTCTGTTCCTGGCTCTACCTAGATGCTCCGAGAAGGTCAGTTTCCTGTCCAGGAGCACTCCCAAGTATTCGATCTTCCCGCTCCAGTCGATCTCCGTCCTTGAGACGGAGATTTTCCTGGGCGGGGACGTCTTCCCCGAGTAAACGCAATCGCTTGCGTCTTCCTCGGGTTAATAGGGAGGCCACATGTTTCGAAGAACCCTTCTATCCGTTGCAACTGTGCCTGAGCAAGCTGGACGGCGATTTCGGGATTCGACGATGTGGCCACCACAGCGGTGTCGTCAGCGTAAATCGCGTTGAGCACTCGGTGGTCTGTCGGCTTGGGAATGTCCGCGACGTAGATACTGAACAATGCCGGGCCTAGTGCCGAGCCTTGTGGAACTCCAGAACGCATCTGTCTTTCCGAAGATACCGTACCATTCACGATGGTGTGGAATCTCCGGCCATCCAGATATGATCTGATGGTCTTCAGGATACGCGGCTGGAAGCCGGCCCCCTTCATTTTCGACAGCAAGCCCTCGTGGCGGATTTTGTCAAACGCCTTCTCCAGGTCCAGGGAAACCATTACGGTCGTCTGGTTCCTGTTAAAGGCAGTAGTGACGTGATCCGTGATCCTAAAGAGCTGTAGCGCTGTCGAATGTGCAGGTCGAAAACCGAACTGGTCGTTATCCATGAGCTGGTTATCTTCCAAATGATCGCAGATCCGGCCGAGGAGCAAGGTCTCTAGGACTTTGCTCATCGTGCGCAGCAGCGATATAGGTCGATAACTCTCAGGAGAGTGAGCGTCCTTTTTAGGTTTTCGGGCGGGAATTATCCTAGCAGATTTCCACACGGCAGGGTAATGTGTCAACCGGAGTGTCGCATTAAAGATAGCCGTCAAGTTGACGAGCAACTTGAGCGGCATATTCTTCAGCGCTCCATTGGGGACACCGTCCTCACCGGGGGCTTTTCTGCTAGGTATTCGCTTGATCACCCGGAGAACCTCCTTTGGAGAAACAACGATCGGTGGACCAGGGTCCATATCGTCGATCTCGTTCAAAGTGCTCCGGAATTCTCTCTCCTGCTCGGGATCGTTACGTCCGTTCGGCGTAAAGTGTCCTGCGAAGGTATCGGCCATTGCTTCCGCCTTCTCCCTGTCGGTGAGGCATCTGATTTGACCATGCTTGATCTCGGGCATGGGCGGTCGGTTTCTTTTCAGTATCCGAGGCACCCTATGCGGATCTTCGGATTGACTTCGTTCGATGAAATCTCCCCATCGTCTGATTCGGAACGCTTCGATGTCTCTTTCGATCTCTCTCCTCAGATGGTTGTATTCCATCTTCGTGGGAGGGTATCTGGTGCGCTGGAAATCCTTCCGGAGGCGGTTACGCACCTTGATCTTATCCACTATATCCCTTGGGAGGATTTCCTCCTCGGGATGTCGTGGCTGGATTTCCGATCCCGTCAGGGCTTCCTGTATCTGCCGAGTGGTCTGGCAGACGGCCTCTTCTAGGTCATTCTCTGTCTCAATACCGGGATTAGCTGCAATCGTTTCCGATATTAGCCTTCTGTACAGGTCCCAGTTGTGTTTCCTGGTACCTGTACCCGACTTCAGCGTAGGCAGATTCAGGGTCGTCTCCGTGATCACTGGGTAGTGATCGGAGGTTAACTCCTGTTCCGTTCTACACCTTAGAGGGAACATCCAGTTCTTGAGAACAGTAATGTCCAGCACGTCCGGGTCGTAAAGCCCTATGGTGCTATGGTGAGTAGGCTCTGTAGGAGCGGCGACATCGAAGTCGACGTCCTGGTCTAGCCACGCCCGGAGGAGGGTTCCGTTCACGTTGTTCAACCTGGAGTTCCAAGAGCAATGTTTGCTATTGAAATCTCCCGAGATGAACGCGTGGTCGGCTGGTTCTGCGATTCTCCTTATATCGAGGGCGTTGATTGCCCGGCTTGGCGGATTGTAGCAAGCTACAAATAGCACCAACTTGCCGGCTTTCTCAAGCGCCACGGCGGTTGCCTCCAGACTATTGTCCGGAAGGCAGAAAGCCGAGTGCTTGATGCACCTCTTTACTAGGACGGCAGTTCCGCCTCCTCTGGTGGGCCTGTCAGTTCGATAGACGTCGTAGTTCGATATCCTGAACGGTTTCTCGGGCTTCAGCCAGGTTTCACAGATCAGGGCGATGTCTATGCGGTGAACTTGTAAAAATCGAGTGAGCTCGATTTTCTTGTTCTGGATTCCTTGCGCGTTCCAGGTAGCGATTCTGAGACCTCTAGGCGTCGTACAGTTCATGGTCCAAAGATGTCTTCCGCCAGTTGCATTAGAGCTTGCAGTTTCTCTAATGGACACGTCAGTTTGTTTAGCTCGCGCATCCCGATAGCAGCTTTACGGGCGGCTTCCTGCACAAACTTCAAACAGGAGATTGTCTCCTGCATTGACACCTCGGTGTCTTCCCCAAAGTAGGGCTTTTCAGCGCATTGCGCTTTTCGGCCTTGTTCGGGGAGGCGCGCTGACGGGTTTGGCAGCTTTCTGCGTTGCCTTCGCCTTAGTCTCCGTGTTCTTTGGAGAAGCTTTCTCCTTCTTCTTGGGAGAAGAGGGAGTCTGCTTCGCCGCGGACGGGTTTTTCTTCGGCTTGGCCGCTGATACCTGCACCGTCTCTTTCTCCTCCTTGGGGAGGCTGGTGGTCACCTGCTGCTTTTCCCCGGCGGGTTTTGCCGTTGTCTGTATGATTCCAGACGGCTGTCCCTTTGCTACCGCTGAGTAGCTCAGCCCGGGTACTACCGGCTTCGACGCCTTCTTCACTCCAGGGAGTGCAGAAGTCGCCACACCCTTCTCCGCTTGCTTCGGCGCTGCAGGCCTTTGCGGTCTGCCTCGCCGAAGGCGCGGTCTTCGGGTTCGTCAGCTTCTTGTACACGGGACATCCCCGGTACGACGCTGGGTGGTTGCCGGCGCAGTTAGCGCACCTTCTCTCGGCATTCTTCGCCTGGCAGTCGCGCACAGAATGCTCGCCGCTGCACCTACAACAGCTCACCTTCAGCCTGCAACAAGCCGAAGAGTGGCCGAAGCGTTGGCAGCGATGGCACTGCGGCGGGCCATTACGGCTCTTGAAAGGGCTTACGGTGACCCTCATGCCACAGATTTCAACCACCTTGTAGGCAGCTTGTATCTGTGAGCGAGGTACACTCACCATAAACACCGAGCTCGCCTCCTTCGACCGCTTCTTAAGGTTCGTCACGTCTTTCGTCGTGACGCCTTGTCCAGCGAGGTCTCTGGAGATATCCTCCTTGGCCATTTTAGGCGGCAGATATTTCACGATCACCTTAACAGGGCGGCTGCTCTGTTCAGTGAGGGTGTGAAACTGTACACCTTCTTTGGCCAGTTTGGACGTAACCTTTTCCCATTCAGGCGCACTTTTGATCTTTACGATCAAGTGATCGGCCTTAAATTGGAAATCGGGCTTCTCAACGCATACGGACTTAATGTCCGCAACAGTTTTTACGAAGTCTACGTCGTAAACGTAGACTTTCGGTACGCTGCGCTTCTGCGCCGGCACAGCCGTCGACTGGCTGCCGTTCTTAGACGGCACGTCGTTCGCTGGCGCCGTTGCAGTCCGCGCCCTAGACTTCGGGACCTCCTTCGACGGTCCAACCGTGATCCACGGCTCGTCGGTCGGGGTCACTTCGCCGGGAGTCGATCCCTTCTTTTTATAGTGGCGGCGTTGCCGCTTCTTCGCATCTCGGTCGCTTCCGACATCGTCGTCGGAAGTGCACGAGCTGCTGTCTGCCTCGGGTAGGCGCCTCTTCATTCCCTCCGTGGTCTTCGGGGCGTTGATCATCTCCGTGGTGGTGGTGTCCATGGTCTCCTCCGTTGCTGGCGCGTCCATCGTCGTGTGTCCTAAGAAGGACACACGCTCTGGTCCTGAAAACGGGTCTCACTTACCTAGATCGGTGATCGTCGGCAGGCTCCTCCCCCTTTTCAACGACCAGTCCTGGCACACGTACCGCAACGGCAACGCTTGGTCTCACGCACAAACTGTTAACACAGGAGCACTCAGAAAATACGTCTGCTCGCCACGAATGCGACGAGAGAAGTATATATGAATTTTGGTCGCGTATGGTCTTCCGCTCCCTTCCGTTGAAGGGCTCTTCTTTTCCAGCTCCACTTCCTGTTGGATGTCCTACTGGCGGTCCTGGTTGGTTTCTTGTGAGTCCTCGGAGTCTTCTAGTGGGCTCCTACGCTGTCCTGGTACCTGTAATCACACAGAAAAAGGTGTTAGTATTCGGGTATGTATACTTACACCGGTTCACGCTAGCCGGAGAGTCTCCGTGGTGGTCCGGTGCTTAGTTCTCCCCATGAATTTTCGCGCCTTAGCGTTACTCATTGCTGGGTTGCCGCTAGCCAGGGTCTTCCTGAAGAAATCTCGGTTGAGTTTTCTCAGGAAGTCTGACAGGTCTGGGACGTGCGCTTCTGTGAGTCGTCGGAGGACTACCAGCGAGGTGCGTCTAGGAAGGCGGAATACAATTCGCATTACACGATTTTGTACTCGCGCCAGGTTGGTAAAATAGGTAGGAGCTGCCGTCGCCCAAGCTGGGCTGGCATAGGTAAGGATTGGGCGGATGTGTGTTTTGTACAGCATCGCGCCCATTTTCGGACTAAGTTTATGGTTACCTAGGAGAGGGAACAACTGGCACATTCGTCCGATGGCTCTGTTCCTGGCTCTACCTAGATGCTCCGAGAAGGTCAGTTTCCTGTCCAGGAGCACTCCCAAGTATTCGATCTTCCCGCTCCAGTCGATCTCCGTCCTTGAGACGGAGATTTTCCTGGGCGGGGGACGTCTTCCCCGAGTAAACGCAATCGCTTGCGTCTTCCTCGGGTTAATAGGGAGGCCACATGTTTCGAAGAACCCTTCTATCCGTTGCAACTGTGCCTGAGCAAGCTGGACGGCGATTTCGGGATTCGACGATGTGGCCACCACAGCGGTGTCGTCAGCGTAAATCGCGTTGAGCACTCGGTGGTCTGTCGGCTTGGGAATGTCCGCGACGTAGATACTGAACAATGCCGGGCCTAGTGCCGAGCCTTGTGGAACTCCAGAACGCATCTGTCTTTCCGAAGATACCGTACCATTCACGATGGTGTGGAATCTCCGGCTATCCAGATATGATCTGATGGTCTTCAGGATACGCGGCTGGAAGCCGGCCCTTCATTTTCGACAGCAAGCCCTCGTGGCGGATTTTGTCAAACGCCTTCTCCAGGTCCAGGGAAACCATTACGGTCGTCTGGTTCCTGTTAAAGGCAGTAGTGACGTGATCCGTGATCCTAAAGAGCTGTAGCGCTGTCGAATGTGCAGGTCGAAAACCGAACTGGTCGTTATCCATGAGCTGGTTATCTTCCAAGTGATCGCAGATCCGGCCGAGGAGCAAGGTCTCTAGGACTTTGCTCATCGTGCGCAGCAGCGATATAGGTCGATAACTCTCAGGAGAGTGAGCGTCCTTTTTAGGTTTTCGGGCGGGAATTATCCTAGCAGATTTCCACACGGCAGGGTAATGTGTCAACCGGAGTGTCGCATTAAAGATAGCCGTCAAGTTGACGAGCAACTTGAGCGGCATATTCTTCAGCGCTCCATTGGGGACACCGTCCTCACCGGGGGCTTTTCTGCTAGGTATTCGCTTGATCACCCGGAGAACCTCCTTTGGAGAAACAACGATCGGTGGACCAGGGTCCATATCGTCGATCTCGTTCAAAGTGCTCCGGAATTCTCTCTCCTGCTCGGGATCGTTACGTCCGTTCGGCGTAAAGTGTCCTGCGAAGGTATCGGCCATTGCTTCCGCCTTCTCCCTGTCGGTGAGGCATCTGATTTGACCATGCTTGATCTCGGGCATGGGCGGTCGGTTTCTTTTCAGTATCCGAGGCACCCTATGCGGATCTTCGGATTGACTTCGTTCGATGAAATCTCCCCATCGTCTGATTCGAACGCTTCGATGTCTCTTTCGATCTCTCTCCTCAGATGGTTGTATTCCATCTTCGTTGGAGGGTATCTGGTGCGCTGAAATCCTTCCGGAGACGGTTACGCACCTTGATCTTATCCACTATATCCCTTGGGAGGATTTCCTCCTCGGGATGTCGTGGCTGGATTTCCGATTTCGTCAGGGCTTCCTGTATCTGCCGAGTGGTCTGGCAGACGGCCTCTTCTAGGTCATTCTCTGTCTCAATACCGGGATTAGCTGCAATCGTTTCCGATATTAGCCTTCTGTACAGGTCCCAGTTGTGTTTCCTGGTACCTGTACCCGACTTCAGCGTAGGCAGATTCAGGGTCGTCTCCGTGATCACTGGGTAGTGATCGGAGGTTAACTCCTGTTCCGTTCTACACCTTAGAGGGAACATCCAGTTCTTGAGAACAGTAATGTCCAGCACGTCCGGGTCGTAAAGCCCTATGGTGCTATGGTGAGTAGGTTCTGTAGGAGCGGCGACATCGAAGTCGACGTCCTGGTCTAGCCACGCCCGGAGGAGGGTTCCGTTCACGTTGTTCAATCTGGAGTTCCAAGAGCAATGTTTGCTATTGAAATCTCCCGAGATGAACGCGTGGTCGGCTGGTTCTGCGATTCTCCTTATATCGAGGGCGTTGATTGCCTGCCTTGGCGGATTGTAGCAAGCTACAAATAGCACCAACTTGCCGGCTTTCTCAAGCGCCACGGCGGTTGCCTGCAGACTGTTGTCCGGAAGGCAGAAAGCCGAGTGCCTGATGCACCTCTTTATTAGGACGGCAGTTCCGCGGTCTCTGGTGGGCCTGTCAGTTCGATAGACGTCGTAGTTCGATATCCTGAACGGTTTCTCGGGCTTCAGCCAGGTTTCACAGATCAGGGCGATGTCTATGCGGTGAACTTGTAAAAATCGAGTAAGCTCGATCTTCTTGTTCTGGATTCCTTGCGCGTTCCAGGTAGCGATTCTGAGACCTCTAGGCGTCGAGCAGTTCATGGTCCAAAGATTTCTTCCGCCAGTTGCATTAGAGCTTGCAGTTTCTCTAATGGGCACTTCAGTTTGTTCAGTTCGCGCATCCCGATAGCAGCCCTACGGGCGGCTTCCTGAACAAACTTCAAACAGGAGATTGATTCCTGCATTGACACCTCGGTGTCTTCCCCAAAGACAGGGCTTTTCAGCGCTGGGCGCTTTTCGGCCTTTTCGGGAGGCGCGCTGACGGGTTTGGCAGCTTTCTGCGTAGCCTTCGCCTTAGCCTCCGTGTTCTTTGGAGAAGCTTTCTCCTTCTTCTTGGGAGAAGAGGGAGTCTGCTTCGCCGCCGACGGGTTCTGCTTCGGCTTGGCCGCAGATACCTGCACCGTCTCTTTCGCCTCCTTGCGGAGGCTGGCGGGCGCCTGCTGCGTTTCCCCGGCGGGTTTTGCCATTGTCTGTTTGGTTCCAGACGGCTGTCCCTTTGCTACCGCTGAGTAGCTCAGCCCGGGTACTACCGGCTTCGACATTTTCTTCACTCCAGGGAGTGCAGAAATTGTCGGAACCTTCTCCGCTTGCTTCGGCGCTGCAGGCCTAACGGTCTGTCTCGTCGAAGACGCGGTCTTCGGGTTCACCAGCTTTTTGTACACGGGGCATCCCCGGTACGACGCTGGGTGGTTGCCGGCGCAGTTGGCGCACTTTCTCTCACCGTTCTTCGCTCGGAATTCGCTCACGAAGTGATCGCCGCTGCACCTGCAACAGCTCACCTTCAGCCTGCAACAAGCCGAAGAGTGGCCGAAACGTTGGCAGCGATGACACTGCGGCGGGCCATTACGACTCTTGATCGGGCTTTATGGTGACCCTCATGCCACAGATTTCAGTCACCTTGTAGGCAGCTTCTATCTGTGAGCGAGGTACACTCCAACAATACCGAGCTCGCTTCCTTCGACCGCTTTTTAAGGTTCGTCACTTCTTTCGTCGCGACGCCTTGTCCAGCAAGGTCTCCAGAGATGTCCTCCTTGGCCATTTTAGGCGGCAGGTATTTCACAATCACCTTAACAGGGCGGCTGCTCTGCTCGGTGAGGGTGTGAAACTGTACACCTTCTCTAGCCAGTTTAGACGTTACCGCTTCCCATTCAGGCGCACTTTTGATCTTTACGACCAAGTGATCAGCCTTGAATTGGAATTCGGGCTTCTCAACACATACGGACTTAATGTCCGCGATAGTTTTTTACAAAGTCTACGTCGTAGACGTAGACTTTGGTACGCTGCGCTTCTGCGCCGGCACAGCCGTCGACTTATTGCCGTTGTTAGACGGCACGTCGTTCGCTGGCGCCGTTGCAGTCCGCGCCTTTGACTTATAGACCTCCTTCGACGGTCCAGCCGTGCCGTCGATCGATCGCTGGGAGTCGATCTCTTCTTTTTTAACAGCGGCGTTGCCGCTTTTTGATGTCTCGGTCGTTACCGGCATCATCTTCGGAGGTGCACGGGCTGTTAGCTGCCTCGCTAATTCGCCTCTTTGTGCCCTCCGCGGTGGTCTTCGGGAAGGTGATCTCCACGGTGGTGTCCATCCTCTCCTCGGTTGCTGGCGCGTCCATCCTCGTGTGTCCTAAGAAGGACACACGCTCTGGTACTGGTAGAGGTTGCAGTCCGACCTCGCTGGCTGCTCGACGAGAAGTGTCGCTCGGTCGCAACGCACCCGCTTATGCGCTGTTATCCCCACCACCGCCTGCGCGTAGTAGGGGGAAACTTGTCTGTCGCTCGCTCTGTGACGCTGCTCGAATGTGTAAACACGTCCGCTCAGCACCGCTGCTCGCTGTAGACTTGTAATTTTGGGTAGCGTATGGTCTTCCGCTCCCTTCCGTTGAAGGGCTCTTCTTTTCCAGCTCCACTTCCGGTTGGATGTCCTGCTGGCGGTCCTGGTGTACTTCTTGATGTTCCTCGGAGTCTTCTAATGGGCTCCTACGCTGTCCTGGTACCTGTAATCACACAGAAAAAGGTGTTAGTATTCGGGTATGTATAATTACACCGGTTCACGCTAGCCGGAGTGTTTCCGTGGTGGTCCGGTGTTTAGTTCTCCCCATGAACTTTTGCGCCTTAGCGTTACTCATCGATGGGTTGCTGCTAGCCAGGGTCTTCCTGAAGAAATCTCGGTTGAGTTTTCTCAGGAAGTCTGACAGGTCTGGGACGTGCGCTTCTGTGAGTCGTCGGAGAACTACCAGCGAGGTGCGTCTAGGAAGGCGGAATACAATTCGCATTACACGATTTTGTACTCGCGCCAGGTTGGTAAAATAGGTAGGAGCTGCCGTCGCCCAAGCTGGGCTGGCATAGGTAAGGATTGGGCGGATGTGTGTTTTATACAGCATCGCGCCCATTTTTGGACTAAGTTTGTGGTTACCTAGGAGAGGGAACAGCTGGCACATCCGTCCGACGGCTCTGTTCCTGGCTCTACCTAGATGCTCCGAGAAGGTCAGTTTCCTGTCCAGGAGCACTCCCAAGTACTCGATCTTCCCACTCCAGTCAATCTCCGTCCTGGATACGGTGATTTTCCTGGGCGGGGGACGTCTCCCCGAGTAAACGCAATCGCTTGCGTCTTCCTCGGGTTAATAGAGAGGCCACATGTTTCGAAGAACCCTTCTATCCGTTGCAACTGTGCCTGAGCAAGCTGGACGGCGATTTCGGGTTCCTCGATGTGGCCACCACAGCGGTGTCATCGGCGTAAATCGCGCTGAGCACTCGGTGGTCTGTTGGCTTGGGAATGTCCGCGACGTAGATACTGAACAACGTCGGGCCTAGTGCCGAGCCTTGCGGAACTCCACAGAGCGCATCTGTCTTTCCGAGGATACCGTACCATTCACGATGGTATGGAATCTTCGGTTGTCCAGATATGATCTGATGGTCTTCAGGATACGCGGCTGGAAGCCGGCCCCCTTCATTTTCGACAGCAAGCCCTCATGGCGGATCTTGTCAAACGCCTTTTCCAGGTCCAGGGAAACCATTACGGTCGTCTGGTTCCTGTTAAAGGCAGTAGTGACGTGATCCGTGATCCGTGATCCTAAAGAGCTGCAGCGCTGTCGAATGTGCAGGTCGGAAACCGAACTGGTCGTTATCCATGAGTTGGTTATCTTCCAAATGATCGCAGATCCGGCCGAGGAGCAATGTCTCTAGGACTTTGCTCATCGTGCGCAGCAGCGATATAGGTCGATAACTCTCAGGAGAGTGAGCGTCCTTTTTAGGTTTTCTGGCGGGAATTATCCTAGCGGATTTCCACACGGCAGGGTAATGTGTCAACCGGAGTGTCGCATTAAAGATAGCCGTCAAGTTGACGAGCAACTTGAGCGGCATATTCTTCAGCGCTCCATTGGGGACACCGTCCTCACCGGGGCTTTCCTGTTAGGTATTCTTTTAATCACGTGGAGAACCTCCTTTGGAGAAACAACGATAGGTGGACCGGGGTCCATATCGTCGATCTCGTTCAAAGTGCTCCGGAATTCTCTCTCCTGCTCGGGATCGTTACGTCCGTTCGGCGTAAAGTGTCCTGCGAAGGTATCGGCCATTGCTTCCGCCTTCTCCCTGTCGGTGAGGCATCTGATTTGACCATGCTTGATCTCGGGCATGGGCGGTCGGTTTCTTTTCAGTATCCGAGGCACCCTATGCGGATCTTCGGATTGGCTTCGTTCGATGAAATCTCCCCATCGTCTGATTCGGTACGCTTCGATGTCTCTTTCGATCTCTCTCCTCAGATGGTTGTATTCCATCTTCGTTGGAGGGTATCTGGTGCGCTGGAAATCCTTCCGGAGACGGTTACGCACCTTGATCTTATCCACTATATCCCTTGGGAGGATTTCCTCCTCGGGATGTCGTGGCTGGATTTCCGATTTCGTCAGAGCTTCCTGTATCTGCCGAGTGGTCTGGCAGACGGCCTCTTCTAGGTCATTCTCTGTCTCAATACCGCGATTAGCTGCAATCGTTTCCGATATTAGCCTTCTGTACAGATCCCAGTTGTGTTTCCTGGTACCTGTACCCGACTTCAGCGTAGGCAGGTTCAGGGTCGTCTCAGTGATCACTGGGTAGTGATCTGAGGTTAACTCCTGTTCCGTTCTACACCTCAGAGGGAACATCCAGTTCTTGAGAACAGTAATGTCCAGCACGTCCGGGTCGTAAAGCCCTGTGGTGCTATGGTGAGTAGGTTCTGTAGGAGCGGCGACATCGAAGTCGACATCCTGGTCTAGCCACGACCGGAGGAGGGTTCCGTTCACGTTGTTCAATCTGGAGTTCCAGGAGCAATGTTTGCTATTGAAATCTCCCGAGATGAACGCGTGATCGGCTGGTTCTGCGATTCTCCTTATATCGAGGGCGTTGATTGCCTGCCTTGGCGGATTGTAGCAAGCTACAAATAGCACCAACTTGCCGGCTTTCTCAAGCGCCACGGCAGTTGCCTGCAGACTGTTGTCCGGAAGACAAAAAGCCGAGTGCCTGATGCACCTCTTTATTAGGACGGCAGTTCCGCGGTCTCTGGTGGGCCTGTCAGTTCGATAGACGTCGTAGTTCGATATCCTGAACGGTTTCTCGGGCTTCAGCCAGGTTTCACAGATCAGGGCGATGTCTATGCGGTGAACTTGTAAGAATCGAGTAAGCTCGATCTTCTTGTTCTGGATTCCTTGCGCGTTCCAGGTAGCGATTCTGAGGCCTCTAGGCGTCGAGCAGTTCATGGTCCGAAGATTTCTTCCGCCAGTTGCATTAGAGCTTGCAGTTTCTCTAATGGGCACTTCAGTTTGTTCAGTTCGCGCATCCCGATAGCAGCCCTACGGGCGGCTTCCTGAACAAACTTCAAGCAGGAGATTGATTCCTGCATTGACACCTCGGTGTCTTCCCCTGAGACAGGGCTTTTCAGCGCTGGGCGCTTTTCGGCCTATTTCAGGGGAGGCGCGCTGACGGGTTTGGCAGCTTTCTGCGTAGCCTTCGCCTTAGCCTCCGTGTTCTTTGGAGAAGCTTTCTCCTTCTTCTTGGGAGAAGAGGGAGTCTGCTTCGCCGCCGACGGGTTCTGCTTCGGCTTGGCGGCAGATACCTGCACCGTCTCTTTCGCCTCCTTGCGGGGGCTGGCGGGCGCCTGCTGCGTTTCCCCGGCGGGTTTTGCCATTGTCTGTTTGGTTCCAGACGGCTGTCCCTTTGCTACCGCTGAGTAGCTCAGCCCGGGTACTACCGGCTTCGACATTTTCTTCACTCCAGGGAGTGCAGAAATTGTCGGAACCTTCTCCGCTTGCTTCGGCGCTGCAGGCCTAACGGTCTCGTCTCGTCGAAGACGCGGTCTTCGGGTTCACCAGCTTTTTGTACACGGGGCATCCCCGGTACGACGCTGGGTGGTTGCCGGCGCAGTTGGCGCACTTTCTCTCACCGTTCTTCGCTCGGAATTCGCTCACGAAGTGATCGCCGCTGCACCTGCAACAGCTCACCTTCAGCCTGCAACAAGCCGAAGAGTGGCCGAAACGTTGGCAGCGATGACACTGCGGCGGGCCATTGCGACTCTTGATCGGGCTTATGGTGACCCTCATGCCACAGATTTCAGTCACCTTGTAGGCAGCTTCTATCTGTGAGCGAGGTACACTCCAACAATACCGAGCTCGCTTCCTTCGACCGCTTTTTAAGGTTCGTCACTTCTTTCGTCGCGACGCCTTGTCTAGCAAGGTCTCCAGAGATGTCCTCCTTGGCCATTTTAGGCGGCAGGTACTTCACAATCACCTTAACAGGGCGGCTGCTCTGCTCGGTGAGGGTGTGAAACTGTACACCTTCTCTAGCCAGTTTAGACGTTACCGCTTCCCATTCAGGCGCACTTTTGATCTTTACGACCAAGTGATCAGCCTTGAATTGGAATTCGGGCTTCTCAACACACGCGGACTTAATGTCCGCGATAGTTTTACAAAGTCTACGTCGTAGACGTAGACTTTTGGTACGCTGCGCTTCTGCGCCGGCACAGCCGTCGACTTATTGCCGTTGTTAGACGGCACGTCGTTCGCTGGCGCCGTTGCTTTCCGCGCCTTTGACTTATAGACCTCCTTCGACGGTCCAGCCGTGCTTGACGGCTCGTCGATCGGGGTCTCATCGCTGGGAGTCGATCTCTTCTTTTTAGACAGCGGCGTTGCCGCTTTTTGATGTCTCGGTCGTTACCGGCATCATCTTCGGAGGTGCACGGGCTGTTAGCTGCCTCGCTAATTCGCCTCTTTGTGCCCTCCGCGGTGGTCTTCGGGAAGGTGATCTCCACGGTGGTGTCCATCCTCTCCTCGGTTGCTGGCGCGTCCATCCTCGTGTGTCCTAAGAAGGACACACGCTCTGGTACTGGTAGAGGTTGCAGTCCGACCTCGCTGGCTGCTCGACGAGAAGTGTCGCTCGGTCGCAACGCACCCGCTTATGCGCTGTTATCCCCACCACCGCCTGCGCAGTAGTAGGGGGAAACTTGTCTGTCGCTCGCTCTGTGACGCTGCTCGAATGTGTAAACACGTCCGCTCAGCACCGCTGCTCGCTGTAGACTTGTAATAATAATATAGCGTATGGTCTTCCGCTCCCTTCCGTTGAAGGGCTCTTCTTTTCCAGCTCCACTTCCGGTTGGATGTCCTGCTGGCGGTCCTGGTGTACTTCTTGATGTTCCTCGGAGTCTTCTAATGGGCTCCTACGCTGTCCTGGTACCTGTAATCACACAGAAAAAGGTGTTAGTATTCGGGTATGTATAATTACACCGGTTCACGCTAGCCGGAGTGTTTCCGTGGTGGTCCGGTGTTTAGTTCTCCCCATGAACTTTTGCGCCTTAGCGTTACTCATCGATGGGTTGCTGCTAGCCAGGGTCTTCCTGAAGAAATCTCGGTTGAGTTTTCAGGAAGTCTGACAGGTCTGGGACGTGCGCTTCTGTGAGTCGTCGGAGAACTACCAGCGAGGTGCGTCTAGGAAGGCGGAATACAATTCGCATTACACGATTTTGTACTCGCGCCAGGTTGGTAAAATAGGTAGGAGCTGCCGTCGCCCAAGCTGGGCTGGCATAGGTAAGGATTGGGCGGATGTGTGTTTTATACAGCATCGCGCCCATTTTTGGAGAGAGTTTGTGGTTACCTAGAGAGGGAACAGCTGGCACATCCGTCCGACGGCTCTGTTCCTGGCTCTACCTAGATGCTCCGAGAAGGTCAGTTTCCTGTCCAGGAGCACTCCCAAGTACTCGATCTTCCCACTCCAGTCAATCTCCGTCCTGGATACGGTGATTTTCCTGGGCGGGGACGTCTCCCCCGAGTAAACGCAATCGCTTGCGTCTTCCTCGGGTTAATAGAGAGGCCACATGTTTCGAAGAACCCTTCTATCCGTTGCAACTGTGCCTGAGCAAGCTGGACGGCGATTTCGGGGTTCCTCGATGTGGCCACCACAGCGGTGTCATCGGCGTAAATCGCGCTGAGCACTCGGTGGTCTGTTGGCTTGGGAATGTCCGCGACGTAGATACTGAACAACGTCGGGCCTAGTGCCGAGCCTTGCGGAACTCCAGAGCGCATCTGTCTTTCCGAGGATACCGTACCATTCACGATGGTATGGAATCTTCGGTTGTCCAGATATGATCTGATGGTCTTCAGGATACGCGGCTGGAAGCCGGCCCCCTTCATTTTCGACAGCAAGCCCTCATGGCGGATCTTGTCAAACGCCTTTTCCAGGTCCAGGGAAACCATTACGGTCGTCTGGTTCCTGTTAAAGGCAGTAGTGACGTGATCCGTGATCCGTGATCCTAAAGAGCTGCAGCGCTGTCGAATGTGCAGGTCGGAAACCGAACTGGTCGTTATCCATGAGTTGGTTATCTTCCAAATGATCGCAGATCCGGCCGAGGAGCAATGTCTCTAGGACTTTGCTCATCGTGCGCAGCAGCGATATAGGTCGATAACTCTCAGGAGAGTGAGCGTCCTTTTTAGGTTTTCTGGCGGGAATTATCCTAGCGGATTTCCACACGGCAGGGTAATGTGTCAACCGGAGTGTCGCATTAAAGATAGCCGTCAAGTTGACGAGCAACTTGAGCGGCATATTCTTCAGCGCTCCATTGGGGACACCGTCCTCACCGGGGGCTTTCCTGTTAGGTATTCTTTTAATCACGTGGAGAACCTCCTTTGGAGAAACAACGATAGGTGGACCGGGGTCCATATCGTCGATCTCGTTCAAAGTGCTCCGGAATTCTCTCTCCTGCTCGGGATCGTTACGTCCGTTCGGCGTAAAGTGTCCTGCGAAGGTATCGGCCATTGCTTCCGCCTTCTCCCTGTCGGTGAGGCATCTGATTTGACCATGCTTGATCTCGGGCATGGGCGGTCGGTTTCTTTTCAGTATCCGAGGCACCCTATGCGGATCTTCGGATTGGCTTCGTTCGATGAAATCTCCCCATCGTCTGATTCGGTACGCTTCGATGTCTCTTTCGATCTCTCTCCTCAGATGGTTGTATTCCATCTTCGTTGGAGGGTATCTGGTGCGCTGGAAATCCTTCCGGAGACGGTTACGCACCTTGATCTTATCCACTATATCCCTTGGGAGGATTTCCTCCTCGGGATGTCGTGGCTGGATTTCCGATTTCGTCAGAGCTTCCTGTATCTGCCGAGTGGTCTGGCAGACGGCCTCTTCTAGGTCATTCTCTGTCTCAATACCGCGATTAGCTGCAATCGTTTCCGATATTAGCCTTCTGTACAGATCCCAGTTGTGTTTCCTGGTACCTGTACCCGACTTCAGCGTAGGCAGGTTCAGGGTCGTCTCAGTGATCACTGGGTAGTGATCTGAGGTTAACTCCTGTTCCGTTCTACACCTCAGAGGGAACATCCAGTTCTTGAGAACAGTAATGTCCAGCACGTCCGGGTCGTAAAGCCCTGTGGTGCTATGGTGAGTAGGTTCTGTAGGAGCGGCGACATCGAAGTCGACATCCTGGTCTAGCCACGACCGGAGGAGGGTTCCGTTCACGTTGTTCAATCTGGAGTTCCAGGAGCAATGTTTGCTATTGAAATCTCCCGAGATGAACGCGTGATCGGCTGGTTCTGCGATTCTCCTTATATCGAGGGCGTTGATTGCCTGCCTTGGCGGATTGTAGCAAGCTACAAATAGCACCAACTTGCCGGCTTTCTCAAGCGCCACGGCAGTTGCCTGCAGACTGTTGTCCGGAAGACAAAAAGCCGAGTGCCTGATGCACCTCTTTATTAGGACGGCAGTTCCGCGGTCTCTGGTGGGCCTGTCAGTTCGATAGACGTCGTAGTTCGATATCCTGAACGGTTTCTCGGGCTTCAGCCAGGTTTCACAGATCAGGGCGATGTCTATGCGGTGAACTTGTAAGAATCGAGTAAGCTCGATCTTCTTGTTCTGGATTCCTTGCGCGTTCCAGGTAGCGATTCTGAGGCCTCTAGGCGTCGAGCAGTTCATGGTCCGAAGATTTCTTCCGCCAGTTGCATTAGAGCTTGCAGTTTCTCTAATGGGCACTTCAGTTTGTTCAGTTCGCGCATCCCGATAGCAGCCCTACGGGCGGCTTCCTGAACAAACTTCAAGCAGGAGATTGATTCCTGCATTGACACCTCGGTGTCTTCCCCTGAGACAGGGCTTTTCAGCGCTGGGCGCTTTTCGGCCTATTTCAGGGGAGGCGCGCTGACGGGTTTGGCAGCTTTCTGCGTAGCCTTCGCCTTAGCCTCCGTGTTCTTTGGAGAAGCTTTCTCCTTCTTCTTGGGAGAAGAGGGAGTCTGCTTCGCCGCCGACGGGTTCTGCTTCGGCTTGGCGGCAGATACCTGCACCGTCTCTTTCGCCTCCTTGCGGGGCTGGCGGGCGCCTGCTGCGTTTCCCCGGCGGGTTTTGCCATTGTCTGTTTGGTTCCAGACGGCTGTCCCTTTGCTACCGCTGAGTAGCTCAGCCCGGGTACTACCGGCTTCGACATTTTCTTCACTCCAGGGAGTGCAGAAATTGTCGGAACCTTCTCCGCTTGCTTCGGCGCTGCAGGCCTAACGGTTCTGTCTCGTCGAAGACGCGGTCTTCGGGTTCACCAGCTTTTTGTACACGGGGCATCCCCGGTACGACGCTGGGTGGTTGCCGGCGCAGTTGGCGCACTTTCTCTCACCGTTCTTCGCTCGGAATTCGCTCACGAAGTGATCGCCGCTGCACCTGCAACAGCTCACCTTCAGCCTGCAACAAGCCGAAGAGTGGCCGAAACGTTGGCAGCGATGACACTGCGGCGGGCCATTGCGACTCTTGATCGGGCTTATGGTGACCCTCATGCCACAGATTTCAGTCACCTTGTAGGCAGCTTCTATCTGTGAGCGAGGTACACTCCAACAATACCGAGCTCGCTTCCTTCGACCGCTTTTTAAGGTTCGTCACTTCTTTCGTCGCGACGCCTTGTCTAGCAAGGTCTCCAGAGATGTCCTCCTTGGCCATTTTAGGCGGCAGGTACTTCACAATCACCTTAACAGGGCGGCTGCTCTGCTCGGTGAGGGTGTGAAACTGTACACCTTCTCTAGCCAGTTTAGACGTTACCGCTTCCCATTCAGGCGCACTTTTGATCTTTACGACCAAGTGATCAGCCTTGAATTGGAATTCGGGCTTCTCAACACACGCGGACTTAATGTCCGCGATAGTTTTTACAAAGTCTACGTCGTAGACGTAGACTTTTGGTACGCTGCGCTTCTGCGCCGGCACAGCCGTCGACTTATTGCCGTTGTTAGACGGCACGTCGTTCGCTGGCGCCGTTGCTTTCCGCGCCTTTGACTTATAGACCTCCTTCGACGGTCCAGCCGTGCTTGACGGCTCGTCGATCGGGGTCTCATCGCTGGGAGTCGATCCCTTCTTTTTTAGACAGCGGCGTTGCCGCTTTTTGATGTCTCGGTCGTTACCGGCATCATCTTCGGAGGTGCACGGGCTGTTAGCTGCCTCGCTAATTCGCCTCTTTGTGCCCTCCGCGGTGGTCTTCGGGAAGGTGATCTCCACGGTGGTGTCCATCCTCTCCTCGGTTGCTGGCGCGTCCATCCTCGTGAGTCCTAAGAAGGACACACGCTCTGGTACTGGTAGAGGTTGCAGTCCGACCTCGCTGGCTGCTCGACGAGAAGTGTCGCTCGGTCGCAACGCACCCGCTTATGCGCTGTTATCCCCACCACCGCCTGCGCAGTAGTAGGAGGGAAAGTTGTCTGTCGCTCGCTCTGTGACGCTGCTCGAATGTGTAAACACGTCCGCTCAGCACCGCTGCTCGCTGTAGACTAATTAATAATAATATATGGAAATTTTGCCTTTATATATGAATCGAAAAATTGAAAAACAAAATTAAATACAGTTCCAGCGCCATCTATTGAGTGTACGCAGAACCCACATTTACAGATCTCTATACGGAGCTAAATATCATTCTCCCCGATTAAAACTGTTTCAAATCTTGTGAATAAGCAAATTTTGTAACAGGAAAGACACCTGTAAGAAGGTAAATCAAACAAAATTAACTGTAATGAGTTACGTTACAGGTTCGTGTTTATGAAAATGAAAATTGAAATTAACGAATCAAACGTCAAGTAGAAGAAAAAAAAATAAATGAACCTATCATAGCATTCATTGAATTAAGATAATCAATTAATTAACGAGATATTATGTTTTCGTTTTTAAATTCAAATAAAATCATGACAAATAAATATCTATAAAACAGATCCATAATCAATCAGCAGTTCTGTATGGGAATAAACAATTGCCATTAAAATTTCCAAATGGTTGTCGATTTTCAATGTAACCGAGCTCGAATACATATTCACCCAGCTTCTGTAAAATTACGAAAGGACCGGCAAAAGGTAAACTTATTTTCGCGCATATGTTGTTTTTCAAATCAGATTTTCTATTGAGTTTTAATATCACAGTGTCTCCAATGTTAAAATCATACCTCTTTGTTTTCTTTTTAGAAAATTTTTCTGCATTTCTCTTGTGTATTTTCTCCATTCTACATTGTGCGTTAGTAATAAGAGATTTTATGTCTAAATTTTCATCAAAATCAGTCCATGGACGTACAGGTAATTTAGCTGTATAGAAGGAGATCGGAGTAATTTCTGTTGTAATAGAAGGAATATTGTTTATTACAGTTTCAATTAAAGGAATGTAATATGACCAATGATCTTGATTCTCGGAAGTATAAATCCTAAGAAATTGTAGTACAGTTCTGACTTGCCGTTCTGAAGAATTGCATCTTGGCTATCGGATAGGAGTGAAAGATACCTTAACATTGTTGAAATTCAAGAATGTGATAACCTTTTTAGATCTGAAATACGTTGCATTATCTAGTAAAATCCTTTTTGGTATTCCTACGTTTTTAAAATATTTTTTTAAACAATTCATGACAGTAAAGGCATTTGTCTCCTTAGTTTTGTATAATTTTGTTAATTTTGTGAAATTATCATGTACAATTAGAATATGTTTATAACCATCTGATTCGATTAAATTCTGAAGAAAATCTACTGAAATTAGCTGTAAAATGCTGTCTGCTTTAATGTGCTTATAATCACCAAATGTAGAATGGTTCTTATATTTGGATAAAATACATAAATTACAATTTGTTGTTACCCGTTTACACAATTTATAATCTTTATACGTTGTATATCTCTCCCTAAATATTAGATGTAACTTCTTACACCCTACATGCAAAAATCTGTAATGTAGATCGTTTAATATTTTTAATGCCAATTCCCTGTTTAATAAAATTAGTTCTTTACCCTGAACTCTTTTGTGTAACAAATAATCTTTCACAAAATAGTGTTTCTTTTCTTTTTTTTCGTTTTTCATAAGTTTTCCTTTTATTCCGAAAATATAGGGGTCATTGACTTGCATAGTAAATACCGTTCTGTGTTTGTAAAGTTTATCATGATCCTGTTTTAAAATAGAATAACCATTGTATGGATTTATGTAAAAGGTGTCGAAATGGTGATTATCCGTAACGGTTCGAGAAAGGTAATCAGCTATATGGTTGCTCTTACCAGGTATAAGATGAATTGTAAAATTAAAAAATTGTATACTCAAGTACCATCTATAAAGGCGATTATTTCCGTAAATACGATTGTTAATAATAGCAGGAATTCCTGAATTGTCGGTTTCTACCTTGAAGTATCGTCCATGTAAGTAAAATTTGAGTTTTTGAATAGAATACACCATTGCATAAAATTCTTTGTCTAAAATGCTATAATTTCGTTTTTCTGGAGAAAGTTTCTTTGAAATAAAAGCAATTGGTTTATCTTCATTACCATAATTTTGTAGTAAAATGGCGCCTATACACTCAGCTGATGCGTCTGTTCTTAATATAAATTGTTCATCGAAATTTGGATGTATAAGAGCCAAACCATTACAAAAAGATTCTTTAATGTTGTCGAAAGCTTCTTCATGAATTTCCTCCCATTTAAATTTCGCGCCTTTCTTCAATAACCTGTAAAGAGGTACACACAATTCAGAGAACCTATACACGAATTTCTGGTAATAGTTGATCATGCCAAGAAAACCACGCAATTTCCTGATGTTTGTGGGCCTAGGAATAGCTTTTATATCCGATATACGTTGCTGGTCGATTGATAACCCATTTCTGTCGATGTGATATCCTAGATAATTTACTGCTACCTTGAAGAATTCGCATTTTCGTAAATTAAGCTTCATTCCTGCTTCATATAAACTATTGACGACCATTTTAAGATGTCTCTTATGCGACTCGATATCTTCACTAAATATCAGTAAATCATCTACATATTGCACACAGTATTCTTGATGTGGACTCAAAATCTGCTTCATTGCATGAATCAACGCAGAAGATGAGCTACTTAATCCGAATGGTACTACATTAAAGATGTAACTATTTCCATTGATAGAAAAACCAGTATATTTCCTCGACGATTCTGCTAACGGAATTAGCCAAAAACTACTCTTTAGATCCAACTTGGTAAATATCCTTTTATTATAACATTTACTCAATAATGATTCTGTATTTTCAAGATTATTATACTGTTTCTTAGTGATCTTGTTTAATTCCCGTGCATCCAAACAAAGACGTATTTTACTATCCTTTTTTGAGACTATAACCACAGGATTGATGTACATCGTTCGTGCTGGTTCGATGATTCCATCTCGGACCATAGACTGGATTTCCTCTTCTACCTTATTTTTGAATTGGAATTGGGTATAGTTTACAACTGAACTGGATGCTCTCATCTACTTTCAACTTATGTTCGAATTTCGTATCAGCAATGCAAGATGTCTCATCTACCAAACGTATATTTTCTTTAAATAAACCTATAATAAAATTTTTGTATTCTTCATTTTCACATTGAATTTCACTGGCAAGGAATGATTCTATATTTTCTTCTACCTTCTGTATACCTAATGCTTCTTGTGCCACACCTATTGAGTTTAATAAGATATTGTCCTGTTGTTCATTTACGTCTGGCTTAACAAAACCTGTCATTAAAACCTGATTATTATCCTGTAACTTCAATAAATAATCTTTAAAATCAACATTGCACTCATATTTTTTTAGAAAATCATGTCCTAATAATAATTCATACTTTAAGCTTGGCATAATATATAATGCCGACTCGTAAACTTTTTTATTAATTTTAATATCATTACATATGCATTTTTCAATTTTAGCCAAATGCTTGTTAGTACCAGATTTAATGTTCATAGAATTAACTTTCAAGACAAATTTGGAAAGGTTCTCCTCATTCCTGTCGAAAGTATTTTGAGACATGAATGAAACTTCTGATCCGCTATCAATTAATGCAGACATTTTAATATCGCAGAATTCAACATCAATAAATGGTAAGTGTTTTTCCATATTTACACCGTATTCCATATTACTATCTCCGTTTAAATCAAATAAATCCGATGGATGTTCATATGTGTTTAAAATAGACCCCTGTATAATATCCCTATATTGTTTATCATTTCGCCCCTGTATAAGATCATTTATATTAAATTCTGATATATCTGAAGTATGTTGCGCATGTGTTTCGATTATAGGTGCTATTTTCGTTACAATTTCAATGTTCTTAATGCTGTCAAAAGTTTGTGAATCTAAAAGTGTTTCATTTGTTTTATTAACATTATTACAAGAATTTGGAGGATCTAAGCTAAAAAAGACTGTGTTTGAGGTGCAGAATGTGTTTCAGCTTCAATTTGAATGGAATTCAATTCTGGTACGTTTTTCAATTTTGAATTATTGTTATAAGATGGTGATTCTTGATGGCGTGTCTGTGTATGATCCCTATATGTTTGTGTATTGCGTGGATGGTATGTTTGTTTGTGATTGTAATGATAATTTGAATGCTGAAAATTGTTATTTTGTCTGTTATCCCTGTATTGTGAATGTGCGTTTTGATCGTATATATCTTTACGTGTTGAATATGTCTTTTGATGGTAGTCTTGATTTCTGTTAAATGAATGGTGGGGGTTGTTGTAAAAATGGTCGTGAGATTGTTGAGAATGATTGTTTTTGTGTTGATACTGTGTGTTATCATGTCTGTAATATCTGTTGTTGTCATAAGTATTATATTTTGAATTGTTATATGATGTAAATGAATTCTTTCTTGAGCTGCTATATAGTTCATCAAATTCCCTCAGTAAATCTGTCATCTCCTGATAATTCTTGATCTGTTGAGATGTGATTGCTCTCGCAATGGTAAAATCATAATGTCGTGATAAATACTTTACTAATTCTTCTTCTGGAATCATAGGTGTAAGATATCTGGCAACAGAATATTTGGAGGTGAAATAGAATTCGCGACTAGTACCTCTAGAAGAGTCATATTTTCCGATAAGGAGATTTGTTCGGACCTTAGATTGCTGCCTTTCACTCCAGTAACGTTGAAGGAACAGATATTCAAAATCGGCGAAGCTATTGCAAGAATTCTGTATAATAGAAAACCATACCAGTGCCTCTCCTTCCAAGGAAGCTCTTATGCCATTGAATATCAGGTGATTATCTTGTACTACATTCATATTCAAAACATCGCGTAACGTGTTAAGAAATGAAACCGGATTACTAGCTTTCCCATTAAATTTCGGTAAAATATCTTTGATATTGAAAAAATTAGTCTTATACAAGGTAGATTGATTAGGAATCTGATAATGAACATCATTTACGTGAGAATTTTGATTTGTACTTTTCTGAATGTCTTCAAAATGAGAGACTTTATTTTTTAACATATTTATCTCGTCAATTAACAATTGAATATGTGAATTATCTTGATAATAAGGTTCATTTACCTTTCCGTTCACAGGACCAACATCTAACTGCTCAAAACTCGTACCGGGAACAGACTGTACTTGTGGTGTCTCATCGCGATCACCTGAGCCATATTTACCAGCTCGCGTATTAACCATTTTAGGGGATAAGGACAAAAGAAATAGTTAAGTTTCAAGAATAACTTTTTATAGCCAAATTCGTTAAGATAAATTTTGAAAATAAGTAAATATATCGATAATAGAGTTGTTATTTTTGCCGTAAATGTTGGAGCGCCAAATATGTAGAGTTACGTGGGTTCAGTACCAAAATAAAGCTATAATTACTAATAACAACTCTACCTTTAATGTATTTTACTTATAATTGAATCATTAAACTCTTTTAATACATCAAAGAAAATAACTACGGTAAATAAACAGTATATTCTTCTACTTCTTTTACAAAATTGTTTTATTAACTAAGCTGATTCCCTACGATAGCTAGTTATAAATACCTATTTCTATTGTAGATCACTAACCTAAGATGCGCACACAAAATCTTCCTACTGGATTCCTCGATGAAATGTCCCTATTTATACGGATCTATGTCCTGGATTGTGGTTATTCACGAGAATTTGTTTAATCTCGCTTTTCCAAAGGGTATTAGTATTGTAAATATAACATGTTCTTTCAAAAAAGGATATTGATATTATATATATCTTCTTATGTCACCTTCAAAGCATTAAATGCATGTTTACATAACTAAAATTTCCATTCATATGTTGTAGACGATACCAAAATGCTGTTTTAATGACCTTTAAAATATATTTATCTTTCTATAACTCAATTTTGATGGTTTTCTGTTCCAATTATTTTCAACTAACTTCTTTATTCCTTAATCTCCATGGAATTTTCATTTTACTTGCTAGATTAATATGTGCTAAATACATTTCTATTTGGAAACCAATCATGTCTTTTCTTGTGTTTACATAGTAACTCTGACATATATTGTAGGTACCATCGCACGCGAAATTAACTGCACTAAATGAAATTGCGAATCCATGGATTCAGCTTACTTAAAGTTCACTTTCACAATTTGGACAGTATAGATGTTGGAATTTTGTTTTACATTGTAATTTACATTAAAAAGTGCTAAATAGAAGAATACCTTATATACCAGTGTTTTCTCATCTACCCTCGGTTAATCGTTGGCTGGAGATAGTATTATTATTTAATTTAACCGTGCTCCCTGCATGTATATAATAATATATGGAAATTTTGCCTTTATATATGAATCGAAAAATTGAAAAACAAAATTAAATACAGTTACAGCGCAATCTATTGAGTGTACGCAGAACCCACATGTTACGTTTTATTTTGGTGACCTAAAAGATTTCGCTTTAGTTTACTGCGAACTTAGCCTACTAATTTTTAGCCGCCTAATTTTTACCTGCTACGTGACTGTGTAAAGGTTTTTGTTTGTAATATAGGTCTGTTTCGGGTGTTGAAGACTGATGCATATTTCATCCTGCGGCTATATTTCCTTTTTTACTTTAGGTGAGACTGCGTAGAGTGAACTTACACTCTACGAATGGTTTATTTTTGTCAGGCGAGTCCTATCGTTATTGATGGATGCATTTATTTATTAACTGCCGATGCTAATTTAGGGAATTTAAACATTTGCTTTAAAGCCATCAGTTGGCGTTTTCTCTCGGTCTTGTCGTACACAGCTTACGTTTTCTCTTCAGGATTTTAGAGTTTAGAGTTTCATTTGCTACAATTGCTTCAGTTAGTTCAATTAGTATTTGTTTTATACACCTACCTGGGTTGATTTCATAGCTTTGGTATTCTTTCAGCCTATCTGTCTTATGACATCGTTGCAGGTTATGTACGACTTGATCTGTCACTAATACCCTGGGGAGTTTTACTTTTCACAGTTGCGTACTCTGTCGCGTTTTCTTGCAGGGAACTATTTACTTAAATCGGGATTTATGTATTATTTGTATAATTGAGGTTTGGACGCTCTTTCGCGTTATTTTGAATTAATCTCTTTTAAGTTCTTCTTACTACTTCGTTTTGTTGCTGAATTAGTTGAGAGTTGTCGTGGCGTTCCTTCGTGAAACTATCGCTAGATGGCGCATGTCGATCTTCAGCTGTCTTCGGGGTGCTGCGCGTAGATTCATGGCACACGGCTTACTTACGAGGGTCGAGGATTCACTTAGCGGACATTAAAGTGAGTGGACGTTCTTTTCGGCTTGTGCTAATTTGTAGCTGGTGGTATTATGGAGAAATTTTAAGCCACGAATTGTCGGATTTGTTCACCGGCTACGTAACTTTATCAGCGGATTTTGGTTTTTGGAATGGTTATTGGCGTTTTGCCTTGGTAAATATCCGTTGATTTGACGCCGTTGGGCGGATTGGATTATTAGCACATTGTGAGTGGCCATTGTTCCTTCTTCGCCGCTCAAGCATCTTAGCGTCCATTTTGAAGTCCGTTTTGCGTCTCGTTTTTGGTTCGCCTCGAATTTAATTCGAGGTTCTAGTGAGGGGGTTTTTATCTTCCCCGACGAGAATTTATTTTTGGTGAATCCCTGTACATAAAATTTTGGGTAAGGTGTTCAATGTATAGGATCATTAGCGTCGCTACAAGTCTGAGCTGGGTGCACGAGGTAGATTGGTAGTGAGTCTTTTGTTTTCTTTACCGTGGAGATCCCAGTTCAGCGTGGGAATCAACCGGACTTGAAGTCACCATCGTACCATCGAGCTATCTGTAATATTTTGTGTGAAATTGTAGAAGTCTACGTTCAAGGTCAGAGGTCTAAATTTTATTTTTAATAGTAAATTTTCTTGTTAATTATTGTGAGCCCCTCCGGCATAGTCTCTAATACTCGTTGGGCCTTAAGCCACACATATGATGATTAAGCGCTGCATTTTGGTAGCACGTATTTCTTGGTAGATTTGTAAATCCACCAGGTAGGGCTTCACCTAGCCCGGTGTTTGTTTTTTTGTTTTGTATATTTTTGTAACTTAACAGTGGGGACTATTCGTTGGCACCAAGTGCATTTTAGCTTTAGAATTGTTGTAGTTTTTGATACCGATATCAACCTTGTGTAACGGGTTGGTTTATATTTAAGATTTTGTAAACGATTGTTGTAAGCGGCAAACTCTGGTGCACCACGGTACTGTTGCGGGTAATTTATTAATTTTGTACGATTTTCGTTATCTGTACTTTGAATAACAACCCACTGGATTCGTTCGGAATTTGTTCTGGTGGTTGCCTACCTTATTTCGGGGGAAGCACCCCAAACGGTATTTTTATTTTACTTTTGTAAATATATTCTTACTTTACAACTTGAAGGTGGACTTGTGTTTTTTTATGATAGCTCACCCTCGCCTAAATTAGAGTAAATCCGGTCTCGTGACTCACCTTAATGTTTTCGGTCGACTTTTTTTTTATTATTTCAATACCGTGCGCTCGAACCCTACCCACTACTCTCCCGTCCCACCTCAGAGGTTCTCAATTTACTCAACGACCTCGACGGAGCTTAAATTAAATTGAGTGGCGCCTTTTTCTTACTTTTGGGTACTGACGTCTCGAACTATACTTTCGAACCACGCCGTCTCCACAGCAGCTGGCAGGCGCTCCGAATGAGAGGCAACAAATTTAAGGGTAGCAGGTAGGTGCGTTGCGGGGTCCGTTGTTTTTTGCAGTTTGTGTATTTATATTTTTGGAATCTTTACTTTCTTTTGGGCCGGCGCCAACGCATATTTAAGACGTGCGTATCACACATTTACAGATCTCTATACGGTAGCTAAATATCATTACAATATATATTATATCGTCCTTTGGATATAAAATTAGCCTATCCCCATTTTTTGCTTTTTTGACAGTATCTATTGATTTGATACTACAAGAACTTTTATATTAGATGCTGAACACAAGCTAGGTCGAGGTTTGACTGCTATCAGCAACAACTGTGAAAATGGCGATTCTTCCGCATCAAATTTATAATTATTTATTGTAGTATAAAATCAACAGATATTGTCGAAATAGCACACAAATAGAAATAGGCCACTTCTCCATCCAGGCGACGATATAATACACAAAGCCAGTTAAGTTCAAATCAAGTGGATGTATAAGTCACAAGCATCGTATATAAGATTACTAGTTTTATAATATACAAAGCAATATACAAAAATAAGTTGTACAATATTGAGATATTCAGTCGAAATCAGTATCCACAGTACGCGATTTAACAGAGCTGTTAAATCGCGTACTGTGGATATAGACTTTGACTGATAGTACAATTCAACAGGCTGTAATGTTGCAAATTAAAAGATTGATAAAGTTCTAAAAGAATATCTTAAATGAAAAACTTTGCTGGTGAATAAGGTTGAACAATAAAACTAAAATATACCATATAAATACAATTTATTAAAAAATAGCTTACTATATGGATGGAAAAAGGTAACGAAGTACTATTTTTAAGTGTAATACATAAGTAACTATTATACATATCTTAACTCAGGCGTCTTCTATGTTCGAATGTTTCCTCCTAATGAAAGATTGTATGTTGGAGTACGGAATATGAATGTACATATGCAAAATTAGTACAACTTGATAAAGAAGATGGTATAATCTAGTACACAAATAGCAATGACGTGTGCTATGATTACTGTAATGTAGAGTAGGAGACTTGGTACGAGACTTACCCTTCTTCTCTAGCTAAACACAACGGTGCTTGTCTAAGACATGGGGCAACAAGTACAGCTATATTTCGTTTTCTGTGGCCTGAGGTTGATGCTGCCTCACTGTAGGTATCTATTAACAATGAAACGAATGTATCTACAGGTATAGGTTAGGTCGCTACGTGATCAAATTGTTGTGCAGGGAAGAATCTATCTGTATCTATACCTACAGGAAAAAGTATAGCCAAATAAAACTTACCATTGTAAACAAACTTCGCTTACACAACACTGAACACAAAAGCAAACTAAAATCCACGTAAACTGCGGCGTTAACAACATATGGCGGAATGGTAGGCATCGTGGGCATGCCGCATGCGCCATGCACGAACTTCAAAGTTGTAAGCTATAACCGACTGTGCAGCGCAGCCGTTGCAAAAGATTATCATCTCTATAAAAAATGTTATATTTACGATATAATTATCAACTATGCATTCTTTGAACAAAAGTTATAGATCACTTCGTCGATTATAGTTTAGTCTGCTAAGGAAATATATGTAATATTTATGAAGCGATACTGAAATATAACCTTAGAAACCACGATGTGTAGTTACTTTGAAACATAAATGTAACATTGCTGCAATCCTATCAGTGAAATGATATCATTTAGAAACATTGGAAACCTAAAGGAAATGTTTCTGAAATATATGGTGCTGTATGGGTGTGCTTATCATGCAATTTATGTAGATGTTCTCTGGTATCGATAATGAGCTGCGATGTGTCAACATCTTCTTGGATATCAATTCATGGTCGTGGTGGACACTTTCCAGTGTGAAAAGCTGAAGGACACTGATTCGTGACTGTTGATGGCGTATCATTGATAATATCCTGGATGATCGGAAGGTACCTAGCCCACTGGCTGTGATTTTCACTCGTAAAGATTCGTAGAAATTGTAATACGACTGTGATCTGTCGTTCTGCCACATTATCTTGCGGATGTCGTATCGGTGAAACGGTGTATTCAACGCCTTTCTTCTTCAGGTATGATGTTACCCTTTTCGAATGAAAATACGTGCTGTTATCTGCCAATATTCTTTTAGGCGTACCCATCACGCTGCAGTACCTACTCAGGCATCGAACTACCACGGATCCTGTAGTTCTCTTCGTGGGAAACAGCCTTACGAACCTGCTGAAATTGTCTACAATAACCAAGATGTGTCGAAATTCCGTCGATGGTGTCAAATTCTGTACAAAGTCCATTGAAATCAACGTGCAGATATCTTCGCATACGATGTGCTTCGAAATGTGATACGTTCGAAAATTTTTATGCTTGTTGAATATACAGGTGTCACAAGTGTTTATGAGACGTTTGGTGATGTTGTAATCTCCTTTAGTGATAAAAATCTCTCTAAAAATTAAGAATGTCTTCCCGATACCAATAGGTTAAATGTATTTCATGTAAAACTTTTGATGCAAAATTTTGTGGAAGAACAATCAAACAATCTTTAGCTAGTTTCATCTTCTTGTACAATATATCATTCTTGATTAAATATTTGCTATTACTAGCTTGATTATTACTCAATTCTTCATATAAATTTGACAGTTCAGAATATTTTTGTTCACGAATGATATTTTGTCTGTTGAATATGGAGTTGGTGATACTTGTCAGTGTCACATTAGTTGTAAAGTGTTCTATAGCTGTGTCATTACTATTAGCTCGTGATAAATAGTCACTAATACTGTTACATTTGCCTGCAAAGTGTCTAATCTCAAAATCAAAATATTGTATTGTCAAATACCACCTGTAAATTCTGTTGTTACCTACGATTCTAGTATTTAATATAGAAGTTAAAGCTTTGTTGTCTGTTTCAATTATAAACCTTCTGCCTAGTAAGTAATATCTAAATTTAACGAAGCTAAAAAGAATAGCGTAGAATTCCTTTTCTAAAATAGTGTACGCCTTCTGCGTTGAATTGAATTTTCGCGAAATAAAGGAAATAGGATATTCTACGTTATCTCTAATTTGGAAAAGTACAGCCCCTATGGCAAAATGACTTGCATCAGTCCTTAACACAAAAGGTTCGTCCCAAGCTGGATGAACTAAGACGAGTGCATTAGTAAAAGCTTGTTTTATCATAGAAAAATCGTTATCTAATTCTTGCGACCACCTAAATTTATTTCCTTTCTTCAATAACTCGTAGAAATTTTTACAAATAGAAGCAAAATTTGGAATCAACCGCGAATAATAGTTGATGAACCCTAAAAATGACCTGAGCTTTTTAATATTCCTAGGAGGAGTTAAATTGTTGATATCTTCTAATTTTGTTGAATCTATCGAAATACCATTGCTATCAAGAACGTGTCCTAAATAAGTTACTTTATTTTTAAAGAATTTACATTTATCTAAACTTAATTTCATATCAGCCCTACTTAGTGCGGATATGACTACCTGCAGATGATGCTTGTGTTGTTCAACCGAGCACGAAACTGATAACTAGTACCATCTATGCTAAAACCGGTGTACTGTCTGCTATCTGGACTTAAGGAAATCAGGTAGAAGCTGTGTCTCAGATCTAGTTTTGAGAAGACTGATTTATTGTGACATCTGCTAATGAGAGCCTCAAAGTTCTCAGGACATTCATACTCCTTCTTTGTGATTTTATTCAGATTCCTTGCATCCAAACACAGTCTTATTTCGCCATTCTTTTTCTTAATAACAACTACAGGTTTCAAATACGATGTTTTCGCCTTCTCGATGATCTTATCTTTCAACATTTTCTCTAACTCAACCCTAACATTATCCTTGTACGCGTGTGGAATCGGATAGCTACGAAAACAAAAAGGAGCATCACTATCTACCTTCAGATGATGTTCATACCTTCGGTCTGCAATACATGCGACGTCATTCACTAGATTTGGATGATTCTCAAATAACACATTCAAAAATGGTTCATACATCAAATCACAATTGAATTTCCCTTTGAAACATTCATTCTCACCTATACTACTCTTACAAACTAAATTATCGCTATCACATTCACTCCACCTAAGTCTATCCTTATCTAACCCACTCCATCTTAACCTAAAACCATCAGTTGTATACTGCGTGTGACCTGTACTACACCCAGCCTGATATTGGTTTAAATCATTATTATTCTTCCCTCTTGTATCAGTAGATTCTAAACTATTGAAAAAAATCCCTTCCCTTTCCATACTAATGCTAGATAGATAGATAGATAATTGAGTGGGATGGCTATGTGGCCTCTTGCTACTGCGACCCATAGGTCTATTGTAGCTCCCTATTATCTAGACTACCTGGTCTAGCTTAGCCTTTTTTATAAAGCTTTCCAGCTTTGCCGGGTTGGTCTTCATGTAGCTCGCCGCGTGTGGGTATGGTTCGCCAATGTACTCTAGCCTCAATTTGGCTAGTCCCTCGCATTGGCACAGAATGTGCTGCGAGGTCTCTTCATCTGTCTGACAGATTCTGCACATGGTGTTTTCCGCCAGACCAAGGTTGCTTATATGCTTGTTGAGTCTGTTATGTCCTGTTAAAAGGCCTACAACTAGCCTGACCGTTCTCCTGCTTTTGTTCAGAAGGTCCTCGGTGTATTTAGGCATGTATTCTTTGATGAATTCTTTAGCCTGTCGCTGTCCTGGGGAGTTTTTCCACCATTCGAGGGATTTACTTGCCGACCATTTCTCCATGGTTTTGGCTACCTCTCTTTTCGTGGTTCCACACGATGGTGTAGGTCCAATGAGTGGCTTAGATGTTCCTTCTTTGGCCAGAGCATCAGCCTTCTCATTTCCTTTAATACCTTCGTGCCCCGGTACCCAAGCTAGGGTCACCTTGCTGTGCGCCCCTAGTTTATTTAGTGCGCATACGCAGTCCCATAACAGCTTTGATGTGATCTTTGTTGCGTCAAGCGCTTTTATCACCCTTTGATTATCAGTGAAGATGGCTATGGGTTTTTGTTCTGTCCCTTGCCTTAATATTTCTCTGACACAGTAGTAAATCGCAACTGTTTCTGCCTGGAAAACTTCTGTTTCCTTTGATAGAGTTAAACTGATTTCCGTTCTTGGTTTAACTCCGAGTATTCCGGCTCCTACACCTTGTTACGTTTTCGAGCCGTCTGTATACCAGTGTAGAGAGGCTTTAACGGGAGAGCCACCTTCCCATTGCTCTCGTTCTGGTATTATGGTTTTATATTTTTTGTTGAAGTTGTATTTTGGAACCATTACGTCTGTGGGTAAACAGGTTACCTCCCCGGTTTTTAGTTCTTTAATCAACTTCTGATATATTCTCCCATGTGTGTGTGTGATGGGTGTTTGATTTTGTATCAGCCTGTACGTGGCAGACCTTGCTTCTCTTTGTATATGGATATGTAGAGGTGGTAGGTTTAATAAGACTTCCATAGCCGTTGTTGGAGTAGTTCTCATGGCCCCCGTGATGCACATGCATGCTAGCCTTTGTACACCAGTTAGGAGCCTCGCTACTCCGGCCTGATGGGTCTTCGTCCACCACCCGTATGTTATGATAGGTCTGATCACCCTTGTGTATAGCCATAAGGTCATTTTTGGGTTTAATCCCCAGTTTTTTCTACACAATTTTCTGCATCTGCCGATGGCCATGGATGCCTTATTGCATGTCTTTTGTATGTGTGTATTTCAGGTGAGTTTTTGATCAAAGGTAACCCCCAAGTATTTTGCTTCCTTGGCCATTGGGATTTCTATATCCCTTAATCTTACCGGTTTAAGCTCCCTAAGGTCTCTCTTTTTTGTGAATGCAACAATCTGTGTCTTCATGGCATTAATAGACAGCCTTTCTCGAATGCACCAATTGTTCACAATATTTAGGGCTGTTTGCATTCGTTCAGAAATCACTCCTGCAAATTTCCCCTTCACTACGATTGCGAGGTCGTCTGCATATCCGAGGCAATGAAAGCCCTTGGCTGACAGTTCCTCTAGCAGCTCATCAACTAGGTTTGCCCACAGTAGAGGCGACAGTACCCCTCCCTGTGGGCAGCCCCCCTGGCCTTGCTGTTAGGGTGGCTTCCCCTATTGTGGATATGATCACCCTGTTTTCCAGACTGGCCTTTATCCACCGACAGAGTGTGGGTGAGATACCTCGTCTTGCTACTGCTTCTACAAGGGAGTGCGTTGTGGCGTTATTAAACGCTCCTTCTATGTCCAGAAAGGCGGACAGTGCTATCTCTTTATCCTCTATGGTTTTAGAGAGTAGTCTATTCAGATCATCCAGTGCCAGTTCTGTTGATTTGCCGGGTTGGTACGCGTATTGACGGTCGCTGAGTGGTTTAGCTTTCAAAGCGCCGTCTCTTATATGTCTGTCAATTAGCCTTTCAAATCTAAACTATAATTTTCGAAGGAAATTCTATCGTTTAATATGCTCATGTGCCCTGAGCCTAAATTAAAATCTACTTTGTGTCTCTTGAGAAAGTCCATCCCTAGAAGAGCTTCGTATTTTAGTGAATTTAAGATGTAAAAAGAAGTTGCATAACTACCAGTACCTATTTTTAAATTAGTTACTAAACATTCACATATTCTGCCTAAAATTTTATTAGTACCTGACTTAATATCTGTCTTATTTATCGGAATAATACTGAATTTTAATTCATCAAAATGATCGTCTACAACTGTTCTAGAAATTAAAGAAATTTGAGACCCCGTATCTACTAATGCATGTAATAATATTGACCCTCGTAACTTGACTGAAATAAGTGACAAAATTAAATTTTATTATTGTCTAAGTCCTCTGTTTGAAATATTTTATTTGGATGTTCGTAATTCAATTTTGAATAAATTTAATTGAGGGCTTAGACAAACTTTCTAAAAAACCGAATTGTGTGGTTGTGTGTTCGCAACTTGTGAATTTGGAACCTGTGATGCAGATTCTAAATGGGCGCCATTACTACCGGCTTGTCTCTCATGTGTTGAGGGGGCGTGTGTGTTGTATTGCGTATTCGTATTAAAACGATGATTATGGTGTGTATAAGTGTTGTTTCTAGAAGAATTATAATTGTTATTAAATCTCGCATTTCCTTGGTCCTGTCTGGCGTGCTGCTGCTGAAAATTACCGTTTCTAAAGGTACTGTCAAATTGTTTAAAATTCGTGTTAAAAGTAGGGTTAGAATTGTGTCTGTTGTCATTATTATTATTTCTAGCTGGACCCTGAAATGTATTGGAAGGCCTATTCTGAGTGTTTGCGCCCTTGTATAAAACATCAAACTCTGCCAGAAACTCCGTCATTTCTGCAAAACTTCGAATTTTCTGTGAAATGGTTGCCTTTCGTATCTCAAAGCTGAAATGACGAGAAATGTACCTAATAATCTCGTTCTTTTGTAGAGGTTGAGTCAAATACTGTGCCCTAGAAAATTTAATAGTGAAATATGCTTCTATCGATGTACCTCGAGATTTGTCGTAGTGGCCCATCATTAAATCTGCTCGAATATCAGCTTGCTTGGTCTCGGCCCAAAACTTTGAAAGAAACAATTCTTCGAAGGATGCTAAAGAATGATACCTGCTCTCAGCTATGCTAAACCATTTTAATGCTTCATCGGTTAGTGACGTTCGAATTATATTATCAATTAAATTAAAATCGTTAATGTTTGCTAGATGAACCGCACGTTTCAATGCTGTCAAATACTCGATGGGATTTGTCTTACACGAAAACTTAGGAATTAAATCTTTTATTTTAAATGAGGTGAGTGAACTATTAATATTTGCCATAGCATTTGTATTAGTGTTTGACTTAGTATTTGTATCCTGATTAGAATTACCTTGTTGCGTAGTCCTTCGACTTAAAATTGCTTCTAACTTATTTTCAAGTAGACTAAACCGTTCAGTATTTAATATCATAAATTGCTTTAAAGAGTCACCAACGCTAACTATCTGATCTGCATTTTGCGAAACTTTATCAGTTAAACTTTTTATTAAACTTTGAGTAGATTCACTACTGCTATCGCGACCAGCTTCTGCGTCGCCAAATGACGTAGACCTCGTACTATAAGGCATCTCTTACAACAAAAAAAAAAATTATTTTCTTCAATAAACCTAAAAAAATTTGTTTACTTTGTGCAGAATGACGTAGCAATCACCACAACTAAATTATTATTTATAAAGACCGTATTTGGTAGTTTTTGAAATTTTGTCCAACTTTTTGTTGGCACTTAGAAAATTTCTGTATAAAAAAAAATTAACTTTGTAATTATTTAATTTTTTGTTTAATTTGTTTATTTAAAATAAATAAATTTTACCTTTTTAACTCAATTTACCGAAATTTATTATTTCCTAAAAAAAAACTACTAAAAAAAATTTAAATTTTTTTAATATTATTTTTGTACTTTATTTACCTACTAAGTTTTAATTTTCAAAAAAAAAATATTTTTCTCAAATTTTTGCAACCTTCCAAACTTAAAATTACTTACAAATTAAATTACCTTATTTTACGTGTGTGAGTGTGTATGTGTGTGATTTTGGAAGCTTCTGTCTTCGCGCGCCTAGACGGATGTTGGATGGACGACGTCCTCTTCGTAGGGGTAATTAAATTTAAATCAGGTGGAACATTTTTATGTTTAAAGTACTTTTTCGAAGATATTCGTTAATTTGGGCCCACGGTTCACCGGGGTAATTTTAATAAATTTTACGTAGAAAATTAAACGCTCTGTTCGACGATCTATGCAAAAACGCGGAAGTTTGTTGCTCTCGCACGGCTTTTTATAGGTGATTCGCAATTGTCTCTAAATTTCATCAGAAATACCTTTTGATAGTCATCTGTCAATCACGGCAATCAACGATCGTTGATGGATTAATTTATGCGCGTCCGGTCGAATATTTGTTGTATACAGGGTCACCGAAAAGTTGTGGATTTTAATTACCACCTAATTTTTCTTCTTAAAATGCCCCTAACTGGCTGGTCTTTCTTCTTGTGTGTGTGGAATTTAATCGTGTGATTTTGTTATAATATTTATGTGTGCTTGTGTACAAATAAAATGATATAAAATTTATTGATTACCTTATAAAATATGATTGATAATATTGTGGTGTAATTAACATCTTTCTGTCTTTGTCGCTGACTGGACTTAACATAAGATCTCTGCTGAGCAACACCCCCTTTCTGCGTCAGATGGCTACTGAGGCAAACCATGACATCGACTCGCACATATGCGAAGAAAATCCCGATGGTGCCAACTTGAAGAGTTGCGCATCCTCTATCATTTGATAGTGTTGAATTGGATTTAAATGAATTGATTTTAAACAAATACCTCGCATATGTGCAATCATGTTAATGTTACATATTTTATAAAATAGAATTAAATTAAATTAAAGAAATACACAAATCAGATAGTTGGTTATAGTTTAATGAATATTAAATTAATTTAGTGTTTTTTTTCTTTTTATATTTACTACAGCTGCTGATCATATGTCAACTGGAAATTTGAGATGTAAACATTGAATAAAATGGAATATAACATTACAATATATTGGTAAGTCACCATAATATTTAAGTACATGTAATAACAAATTTGTTCAGCTGAAAAAGAGTCTGCGAGTGGAAAAAGTCATTATTATTCTATACAAAACAACATTTTTGTTTTTACTGCAAAAGACTGTAAACACTTGCCAACGTCCGGAATGAATTTTACTACACGAGTGGATATTGTCAAGAGCAAGCAGGCGGTTTATTTGAACATTTACTCGATTAATATTTCTATAGAATTTTTGTAATCAATTCTATAAAAAAGAATATTTCCTTTTACTAATTAGTTTGAAAAATATTTTAGTTTAATTTAAATATATGATTTGAATTGAATTGAATTTTTTATAATTTGATTTTTCAAGAATATTTTATTTTAATTTTTTAGTGGCCTTGTTTTTACATTAATATCATTGCTTACGCAGAATTATTCCCACTTTATTAAAACGTTGCTACCTCTAAACTGATTATTGTGTTCTGTTTGTATTTTTTCACTTCCTTCCACTGTGATATGACTTATTTTCGATAAATTACCGTTAAGAAAAGCTCGATATACGGCAAGCATTAAATAGACCCGTAACGTCCACGTGACGTTTACTAACGTTTACAGAGCCTGACCTAACCCATGCACAACAACAAAATGTTTAATGTTTACATTACGTTAGCGCATTGTCTATAAGACGATACCGAGAAAAATGGTTCATATACATATGGCAACACCGTGCGCGATTTCTATTGATTGCCGCATTCCAGATCTGATCGACCAGCGGTGTATGTCCGGGTTCCTTGAGAGGGCCGCACGAGAATATACAATATATGCAACGACTCGCCTCGTACCGAGCGAGAATTTTCAGGATGCCGTTCATTAACTCTCTTAATGTTGCAGCCGTGCTCTGCATCACAAGACGATGTCCATCTAGCGACGGGTGCGAGAGTATGCTCGAGGCCGAATAAAGATAAACTAAGATTCCGCCAGCGATTATTGCTATCATGCTATATGTATGTATATATCGGACGTGTGCGAGATCACGTCGCGGTGATGAACGTGCATCATTCGTGTTGTACACCTTTTTTGTATGACGGATACGATTAAGATGACGCCGTTGTCGTGATCGAGCGATAATACACGTCGCATACGATATGTCTAGGTCGGCGAGAGCGGTCCGTCCGCCGTCGACTGAATTAGTAGACGAGCGCAGCGTTGGACACGAAACGCGCCCGGCGGTCGGGGGGATATACGTTAGATGATTGTGTACGGAGCGTATAGAGCGTAGCTGTCGGATCGATATACGGCATCGCTGCCCCAAACCGGAGGCAGTGTCCGTCAGAAAAGGCCGTCATCCGTCAGCTGCCTCCGATATATGCATCTCCTACTCTCATACCCACCCGTCACGCTAGCGCAGCGCGTGTACACATCCTCTGCGTGTTGTTCCGCATAAGTCAAACGGATCTGATCGGAGAGGGCAGATGCACCGGCGCGCTGTCGGCAGACCCCGAGATCCACTTGTAGTAATATTACGGGTGGCTTCTTTATTTAGTCTGTCGTCTGCCGGTCGTCTGGCCGCTCGACGGATATCAGTTCTCTGGTTGATCCTGACAGTAGTCATATGCTTGTCTCAAAGATTAAGCCATGCATGTCTCAGTATGCGCCGTATTAAGGTGAAACCGCGAAAGGCTCATTAAATCAGTTATGGTTCCTTAGATCGTACCCACATTTACTTGGATAACTGTGGTAATTCTAGAGCTAATACATGCAAACAGAGCTCCGACCGGAGACGGGAAGGAGTGCTTTTATTAGATCAAAACCAATCGGTGGCGGGCTCGCCCGTCATCGTACACCTCGGTGACTCTGAATAACTTTTTGCTGATCGCACGGTCTCGCACCGGCGACGCATCTTTCAAATATCTGCCTTATCAACTGTCGATGATGGTAGGTTCTGCGCCTACCAAGGTTGTAACGGGTAACGGGGAATCAGAGTTCGATTCCGGAGAGGGAGCCTGAGAAACGGCTACCACATCCAAGGAAGGCAGATGGCGCGTAAATTACCCAAGAGGAGGCAGTGACGAAAAATAACGATACGAGACTCATCCGAGGCCCCGTAATCGGAATGAGTACACTCTAAACCCTTTAACGAGGATCAATTGGAAGGCAAGTCTAGTGCCAGCAGCTGCGGTAATTCCAGCTCCAATAGAAAGCTCGAAGTCGAATTTGTGTCCCGCGCCGCCGGTTCATCGCTCGCGGTGTTTAACTGGCGTGTCCGCGGGACGTCCTGCCGGTGGACTTAGTCCCTCAGGGGCCGGTCCAACTCCAAATCCCACCGCGGTGCTCTTTGCCGAGTGTCGAGGTGGGTCGGCACGTTTACTTTTAACAAATTAGAGTGCTTAAAGCAGGCTAAAACTTTGGCTGAATACTGTGTGCATGGAATAATGGAATAGGACCTCGGCTCTATTTTGTTGGTTTTCGGAACTCCGAGGTAATGATTAATAGGAACGGATGGGGGCATTCGTATTGCGACGTTCGAGGTGAAATTCTTGGATCGTCGCAAGACGGACAGAAGCGAAAGCATTTGCCAAAAACGCTTTCATTGATCAAGAACGAAAGTTAGAGGTTCGAAGGCGATCAGATACCGCCCTAGTTCTAACCATAAACGATGCCAGCTAGCGATCCGCCGACGTTCCTCCGATGACTCGGCGGGCAGTTTCCGGGAAACTAAAGCTTTTGGGATCCGGGGGAAGTATGGTTTGAAAGCTGAAACTTAAAGGAATTGACGGAAGGGCATCACCAGGAGTGGAGCGTGCGGCTTAATTTGACTCAACACGGGAAACCAGACTCGGACACCGGAAGGATTGACAGCTTTTTCTTGATTCGGTGGGTGGTGGTGCATGGCCGTTCTTAGTTGGTGGAGCGATTTGTCTGGTTAATTCCGATAACGAACGAGGCTCTAGCCTGCTAACTAGGCGTATTCTCGACATCTCAAAGGCCCATCGGTCCGGCGTTCGCGTCGCGGCCGCGCGCGGTTTTTACTGTCGGCGTACAAATAATTCTTCTTAGGAACAGGCGGCGTCTAGCCGCACGGGATTGAGCAATAACAGGTCTGTGATGCCCTTAGATGTTCTGGGCGGCACGCGCGCTACACTGAAGGAATCAGCGTGTCTTCCCTGGCCGAGCGGTCCGGGTAACCCGCTGAACCTCCTTCGTGCTAGGGATTGGGGCTTGCAATTGTTCCCCATGAACGAGGAATTCCCAGTAAGCACGAGTCATAAGCTCGCGTTGATTACGTCCCTGCCCTTTGTACACACCGCCCGTCGCTACTACCGATTGAATGATTTAGTGAGGTCTTCGGACCGGTGCGCGGTTGCGTTACCACGTCGCCGATGTTGCTGGGAAGATGACCAAACTTGATCATTTAGAGGAAGTAAAAGTCGTAACAAGGTTTCCGTAGGTGAACCTGCGGAAGGATCATTACCGTTTTCTATGCCTACTAGTGCGAAGAAACGCAAACATTACGTTTGAGATGTATGAAATGTACTCCATAATACTGCACGTACTACACTTGATCGAACTGAATTTTGAACTGATTGTCGAACTACTTTGATTTTCTTCGAACTGATTTTTTAAAAGTGTGCGCGGATAAAGTGTTGTGACGATGTTACGCGGATCTCTCCCGGCGGCACGCCCGATATCGTGCGATCGAAGGTCCCGCCGCATTCGTTAGCAGCCGTATCTCCCAGGTACCTAGGGTCTGTGTGTGTGTGTCAGTCTCTCTGTTAGTCCGGAATCTGTACCGCACGCGTGCCTCACCGTCCGCGTCTCTCCGCATTGTGTGCGGAGATGAAGTGATGTTTGGCGCGCAAAGCGGGCGCAGCGAGAGAGGAGATATGATCATACCACACCAGGTCAGGACCGATCGCGGCAGTAGCCGTTCCCCGGAACTTTGCGCCCCGCGCGCTACAGACAGTATGTAGCCCGCATGCAGTGTTCGAAGCCGCAGTGGTACGACGGCGAAGAAAAGTCGCCGCGGGTCCGATGGTGTTTAAATGAATTTCGCCACGGGAGCGCAACGCTACGAAACGGTGTTAATCGTACGTACGTTTATCACACGCCGTGTTTACCACACGATTAGCCGTACACTAAACGTGCATTTATGCACTGTTTAGTTTACAGCACACAGAGTACGCTTGCCATCGTATATACGTACAAATTTCACAATACAATATATTGACAGAAAATGTCAAATCCAGACACATAACTTAAAGTTGGATGTCTACTTATACTTTGCTTTTAAGTTGGTTGCTATACTTCACTTTATCAATAAAATTTGTGGGTTTTAACTTTTCAAATTTTGCCGTCCATAAATTTGCGAGGTGAGAATTTGTTATTAACAAAAACATACACGAGTCAGAGAGGATTTAAACAATTTATTGTGTAAAAGAAAACACGTAAGTATTTTTCCGCTATTTTTGCCGCTTCAGAGCGGCAAATTTATAGGCGGCAAAATTTGAAAAGTTAAAACCCACAAATTTTATTGATAAACTGAAGTATAGCAACCAACTTAAAAGCAAAGTATAAGTAGACATCCAACTTTAAGTTCGACAAAATTTTGAAATCTACATGCTAGCAGCAGTATACGACAAGAAGAGTGCGGAAATAAAAGTAGCAATATTACTGAATATTATAGGCGAAGAAGCGGTTGAAGTTTTTAACACGTTCGCTTTAACTGAAGAACAAAAGAAAAATTATGATGTAGTAGTAAATAAGTTTGAGGAATTTTGCATTCCAAAAAAGAATAGAGTTTATAAAAGATATTTGTTTTATACAAAAAGATGGCGAATCTTTTGATTATTTTTATACTAAGATAAAGAAACTAGTAAAATCTGGCGAGATCGCATAGGACTGGGAATAAAAGATCGGAAATTACAAGAAAGAATGCTGCGAATTTGAACTTCAGTAAGGCTGCGGATATGTGTAAAGCTGCAGAACGAGTGAAAACGCAAACGAGAGATTTGCAAGAAGGTCATAGTGTTGACATAGTGAAAAAGAAAGAAAAAACAAAGAGTGTCAAAAGTGAAAGTGATAAAGTGAAGCAGACTACCGATGGTGAATACTTGTGTAAACGGTGCAATAAGTAACATAAGTCCAAAAGTTGTCCAGCATATGGTAAAATTTGCATCAATTGTGGAAAATATAATCATTTTGCGGTAAGCTGCCATAAGAAAAAGAAAAAAAAGACAGTTAGCAATATTCAGCAAGACACCGAAGAATCCGACAATGAATTTGTGATAAACTCTGTTGTGAATAAAAACATTTACGTGGTAAGTTGGTCTCAGTGCATTCAGATAGAAGATAGAATTCATTGTAAGAGTAAGATAAGGTCAACCTCACATGTAATTGAAGCCTATGGAGGTTTTAATTTAAATCCTCTTGGAATTGTAAATTTGAAATGTACCCACATAGTTGTATGAAGATTTTGTTGTAGTTAATAACACAGCACAGCCATTGTTAGGTTTAGATATGTACGTGTGTTAAGTTAAATCTAATTAAGAAAGTTAATATTAATACATAGATTAGTTAGTAAATCTGATTTTATTGATAAAAATCTGGATGTATTTGAAGGTCTTGGCAAATTTGATGGTAAATGCAAAATAAATTTGAAAGTAAATAGTACACCGGTAGTAAGACCTGCACGTAGAGTCCCATTAACTTTGCATAATAGACTAAAGAACACTCTTTCAGAATTAGAGACAAAAGGAGTAATTTCTACAGTGAAGAGACCTAAAGGATGGGTAAATAATTTAGTTGTAGTAGAAAAAAAGATGCTAGTTTGAGGATATGTCTAGATCCTCAAGATCTAAACAAATGTATTAAAAAAGAAAATGTATTGATTCCCACATTGGAAGAATTGACGACTCAGTTGTGTAATAGAAAATTGTGTACTGTATTAGATTTGCGTGAAGGGTTTTATCACATTGAGCTTGATTCTGAATCAAGTGAATATTGCACGTTTTCGAGTCCATTTGGAAATTACAAATTTAATCGCTTACCTTTCGGTTTGAATATGGCTCCAGAATATTTTCAAAAATTAAATTCAAAAAACTTTTCAGATTGACCTGGAGTATTTGTGTATTTTGACAACATATGAGTTTCTGTTGAGACAGAAGAGGAGCATGACAGAAACTTGGAAAAAGTTATAAAGAGAGCTAAGGAGAAAGGTATCAAGTTTAACAAAAACAAGCTTCAATATCGCGTAAAGGAAGTTACTTACTTGGGACATCAGTTTTCAGAAAGGGGTTGTAGACCAGATGATAGCAGAGTTGCTGCAATTGTCAATATGCAAAATCCCAACCACAATAAAGATCTTCAAAGATTTCTGGGTATTGTAAATTACTTGAGGCAATATGTTTGTGCTTTTATATTTTTTGTTATTGGTACTTTTGATTTTATTTTATATGTGGCGCCATCTACCAAAAGTGGCGAGCAATTACATGCATTGTAAAAAAAGGTTGTATTTTGAATACGAGACGTGAAGGTAATGCTAACAGTTAAAAACAATAAAATATATATAAAAAAAGTTATCAAAGCGTATAATTCCAACATGGTCCTTCGAGCCGGATGTTAAAGATACGAAATAAAGCGGTAATACGAAATTCTACGAAGAATTAGAAATCGACACGTGGGGAAAACGAGGTGTGATCATTAATCGACGATCATCCTGTCCCATCCAAGTAAGTTATTACCTTCTTACACCTTTATGCGATTGTAACAATTCGTTCTTGTCATTAGTTGTTAGATTTTTCAATATTTATTGCAAATTTGTGCATATTCGTACTCGATTTGATCATGGCAGATATAAGCGAACTAAAGCGTAAACGGGGCTCAATAAAGGCGCGAATAACGTTATTTCAAAAGTACATAGACGAATTTAAACGCGATATTCAAAACCAAGACGATAAAAACGTTAGAATTCAAGAATTGCAGATAAGGTTAGAAAGAGCAGAGGGCTTAATTGAGCTATACGAAAATGTGCAATCTGACTTAGAAGTAATTACGGATATAAACGACGAATCTTTAGCAGAACGTGCGTTATTCGAAAAGGAATATTATAAGGCGATAGCGGATGCGAAATCTATACTTCAGACAACTAACGAACAATCGGTTAATAATACATTTACGCAACTAGATTCCGAAAAGGTGCATGGCATAAAGCTACCACAAATTTTGTTGCCCAATTTCGACGGGAATTATGAAACGTGGCTAGAGTATCGTGACACTTTCGAATCACTTATACACAAAAATTCGGTAATTGGTGAAATACAAAAATTTCATTATCTACGGGCTTCTCTAAAGGGAACGGCTTCGCAGATTATACAATCCTTAGAATTTACATCGAGTAATTATCAGCTAGCATGGTCACTGTTACGAGGACGGTTCGACAACAAGCGATTATTAATACAAAGTCATGTAAAACATATTGTTCAGTTTAATTCGTTAGTAAAAGAATCGGCTACCGAGCTAAGAAAACTTGTAGATAATTTATCTAAACACCTGCGTGCGCTGCAAAACTTAAATCAACCCACGGATAAATGGGACACTTTGTTAATTTATTTAATAACACCTAAATTAGATAAAAAGACCGCGCGGGAATGGGAGGAATGCAAATACGCGGGAGAAGTTCCTACATTGTCAGAATTTACGGCATTTGTAAAGAATAAAGCGGATCTCTTAGAAACTATAGAAATTAATCAAGTTCCCAAGCTCAATGATCAAAGGCGTTCACACAACCTCCTGGTCAGTACCAAATACACTTGTCCAGCTTGCCATGAGAATCATAAATTGTATCAGTGCAAGAAATTCATTGAATTAGCGGGAAGCAAACGAATTGAGTTGGTAAAAAAGGCTAAAGCTTGTGTGAATTGCTTGAGATCTGGTCACTTTGAGAGAGAGTGTACGTTTGGTAACTGCAAAACTTGTGGTGCGAAACATAATACGTTGTTGCACCAGGAGAACCGAGATTCAGCACAAACGTCAGATGCGGTCTCACTTGCAACAAACGGGTCCGATTGCTCGGTTCTGCTCGGTACCGCATGCGTGTGGGCGTTAGACGCAAGCCAGAGAACACAAGGTTGTCGCATTGTTCTCGATTCATGTTCGCAATCGAACTTCATCACTGAAGATTTAGTGAAAAAACTGAAACTCAAGTGTGAAGACACGAACATAGCGATAAAAGGTATAAACGCGGACACATCTAATCTAAGTAAAAAGGTGTGTATTACGCTAAAATCGAAAGTAAACAATTTTCAACTAACTATGTCATGTTTAGTAATACGGACAATATGCGACAAGTTGCCAAACCCGTCGCAGCAAGGCGTTAATTTAAATATACCTGAAAATATAAGACTAGCAGATCCTAAATTCGATCAAATTAACAAAGTAAACGTAAATTTTGCAAAAGCAAATGACATACAAGGTCAGTTAGAAAAGTTTTGGGAATTAGAAAGCGTCTTACCTGCGAAAAGGCTAACTAAAGAGGAACTAGAATGCGAACAGTACTTCGATAGTACACTTAGGCGAACTGAAGACGGTCGTTTTATCGTATCTATACCATTCAAAGAATCGTTAGAACGCTTAGGCGAATCTCGCGAAACGGCATTGAAACGGTTTAACCAGTTAGAGAGGAAACTTAACGCGAATACCGAATTAAAGGAACAATACACAAATTTATGAGCGAATATATACAGTTAGGTCATATGTCGCTTATAGAAAACGAGAAATGCGATTTACCAGTATACTATATACCTCACCATAGCGTTACAAAGGAGGATAGCTTAAGTACCAAATTACGCGTGGTGTTCGATGCTTCTTGCAAGACAAATTCGGGATGTAGTTTAAATGATCTACAGATGACGGGTCCAGTTTTACAGGACGAGTTATTTTGTATTTTATTGAGATTTCGTCAGTCACGATTCGTAGTATCTGCGGACATACAAAAAATGTACCGGCAAATATTAGTAGCACCAGAAGAAACGCGGTTACAGCGGGTATTTTGGCGGGCTAATCCAAAAGACGCACTTAGTGTATACGAGTTACAAACGGTAACATATGGAATGACCGCAGCATCTTATTTAGCAGTAAAATGTTTGCAAAAGGTAGCCGAACAAAACGCCGCGATATATCCAGAAGCGTCAGAACGGATTATACGAGATTTTTATATGGACGACATATTAAGCGGGTTTGATACCGTAGAACATGCCGAAACCGTATGTTTAATAATCGCGAACATTCTAAGAAGCGCTAAATTTGAACTCAGACAATTTGTTAGTAACGAACCTACTATTTTAGAAAAATTCAAAACAAACAATGATTCACTCTCAGTCCTGAACATTACGGGTAGTCAAACAAAGGGTACCTTAGGCTTGCAATGGTGCTGTGAATCTGACGAGTTAATCTACAGATTTAGAAACATTACCCGGAAGACGGTTAGCAAACGAACAATACTATCGGTCGTATCACAAATCTTTGATCCACTAGGGTTAATATGTCCGTTCACCATAACTGCAAAAATATTGTTGCAAACTTTATGGAAACTTAATCTTACGTGGGACGAAGGAGTACCGCAAGATGTGCATAGCGAGTGGTCACGCTGGACCAGTGAATTACAAAAATTGTCCGAATTAAAAATAACACGCCATGTTATTGCAGTTGCACCACGATGGATTGAATTGCACGGTTTTTCTGATGCGTCGGAGAGTGCATACGGTTGTTGCCTTTATGCAAGGAGTTTGGACGCGAGTAATCTTATAAGAACCCGTTTAGTATGCGCGAAGACACGAGTAGCACCCGCCAAGGTTATATCAATCCCTAGGTTGGAGCTTTCAGGCGCGTTACTGTTAGCCCGATTAATGGATAAGGTATCTCAAGCATTGGACATCAATATAAGGGAAAAATTTTATTGGTGCGATTCCACTATTGTTCAGGCATAGATAAGACACGTTCCTGGAAATTTAAAGACCTTTGTAGCTAATCGTGTTTCAGAAATTAGCACACTCACTAATGTAAATAATTAGCGGTACGTGCCAACGCAGGACAATCCTACAGACTTGCTATCCGGGGGTATTGGTACGCGAATTAGTACAAGCAGATCTATGGTGGGAAGGCCCTACAACACAACGTTGCATAATGTAGACAATGTACCGGAGAGAAAGGCTCTAAAAACATTAATTTCAACAAAACACGAAACAAATAAGTTGCTTAGCAGGTTTTCTTCATTTTCAAAGCTGCAACGGGTAACAGCTTACTGTTTAAGGTTTATTAATAATACCCGAAATAAATCCTCTAGACAATTCGGATCATTGACCCTAGATGAACTGAACAATGCACTACATATATTGACGAGAGTGTGCCAGTCAGAATCATTTTCAGACGAGATTAATCACATTAAGCGCGGAAAGAAAAACGATTTGAAGGGGCCTATTGTCAAATTAAGCCCATTTCTTGATGACAGTGGCATATTACGGGTCGGTGGGAGACTACACGCGTCGGCATTTCATTTTAATAAGAAGCATCCCATATTGCTACACGCAGATCATGTCTTCACCATACTGCTTATCGAGAGGAAACATATTCGACTACTTCATGCGGGCCATCAGCAAACACTCTACTCCTTAAGAGAGAGGTATTGGCCTATCCGAGGACGGGTTGTAGTAAAGAAAGTAGTTCATAGATGTACGATTTGCTTCAAAGCTGCACCGCCAAATACCGCGAATCCGCTCATGGGCAATCTGCCTAAACATCGAGTTACCGTAAGCTTACCCTTTCAAGTCTGTGGTGTAGATTTCGCAGGTCCGTTTGAGTTAAAGAACAAACTTGGCCGCGGAGGTAGTATTTCTAAGGCATATTTGTGCATTTTCGTATGTTTCTGCACTAAAGCGATGCACTTAAAGGCTTCTTGTCGGGGAACAACGAGTTTATAAAACGTAACCTACAAAATGACCAAATCGAGTGACACTTTATACCTCCGCGAACTCCTAATTTTGGGGGGCTTTGGGAAGCCGGAGTCAAATCGGTTAAGTCACATATAAAACGAATTGTTGGCAATCGCAAACTTACCTTTGAAGGATTTTCCACTGTCCTCTCCCAAATCGAAGCAGTGTTAAATTCTAGACCTCTTTCACCGTTATCCTCCGATCCCACTGATTTTAATCCGTTAACACCTGCACACTTCCTCATCGGACGAAGCCTTACCAGTATTCCCGAAGGCAATTACATAAATATTAAGGAAGCGAGATTGAATACCTATCAAAAGTATCAACAGATGTACCAGCAGTTTTGGTCCCAGTGGTCAAAATCATACATCGGAGAACTTCAAGGACGTACAAAATGGGTAAGAACAATACACCAGGCAATCCAACCAGGTTCGATGGTACTGCTCAAGGAGGACCACATACCTCCACTGCAATGGCCGCTAGCGCGCATTGTGGAAGTCTGCCCAGGAGCGGACGGTGTCGTGCGAGTGGTGATAGTTAAATTACCGACTGGAAAAACATTAAAGTGTCCTACGTCAAAGGTGTGCGTGCTCCCAATCAACGGAAGACGACATTTACAACAAAGGACAACATTGACATTGTGTTTTTTTTTTTTTCTTTTGTTTATAAAATGCTAATACTTTACTTATTATTCGTTGAAAGCCGGAGCTCTCAAGGTGGGGGCCATGTTTGTGCTTTTATATTTTTTGATATTGGTACTTTTGATTTTATTTTATATGTGGCGCCATCTACCAAAAGTGGCGAGCAATTACATGCATTGTAAAAAAAGGTTATATTTTGAATACGAGACGTGAAGGTAATGCTAACAGTTAAAAACAATAAAATATATATAAAAAAAGTTATCAAAGCGTATAATTCCAACACAATATATACCAACTTTATCGAAATTAACTGCACCATTTTAAGGGAAATGTTAAAGGAGGGTAATACTTTTCAATGGTTACCGTTGCATGACAATATTGTTTGTAAGTTAAAATATTATTAGTAAGGCACCTGTATTAGCAAACTCTGATGAACAAAAAGAAATTGCAGTACAAACTGATGCTTCCAAAGACGGAATAATTGCTGTTTGCTGCAGGAGGGCAAGCCTGTATACTATGCATCCAGAAGTTTAAATGATGCAGAAAAATATTATGCAATGATAGAAAAAGAATATTTAGCGCTTGTGTTTGCTACGAAGAAATTTCATAATTTCATTTATGGCAGAATAGTCAATGTAGTAACGGATCATAAACCGCTTGTTGGTATAGCTAATAAGGAGGTTTCGAAAATTGCATCATCTAGACTTCAGCGGATGAAGATTAAATTATTGAAATATAATTTAATACTAAAATATTGTCCAGGCAAATACATGTTCATAGCAGATGCACTTTCTCGTGCTTGTTTGTCAAAACCAGATGAAACAGATGATAAATGGATTTCTGAATGTGTACATTCTTTAAGTTTCAATTTAAATATGTCAGAAACCAAAAAAGCTGAATTTAGAAAAGCTACTAAAAGTGATCCAAAGTTAATTCAAATTATAAACTTTTATTATAATGGATGGCCGACTAGCATTAACAAACTTAGTGATGATATAAAACCATGTTTTAATATTAGAACTGATCTCACCGTAGAGAATAGCCTAGTGTTTTATCAAAGTAATGTTGTAGTACCTACAGCATTACAAAAATCAATTTTGAAATTATTGCATAAATCTCACTTAGGGATTATTAAAACTCAAGCTAGAGCTAAACAAACTGTTTATTAGCCTAACATAAACAATGATATCAAGGCTGTAATTTTAAAGTGCAAAATATGTGAACAATTCAGAAAAAATAACATTAAAGAACCACTCATTCCTCATGCAATACCAGATTTACCGTTCAATAAGGTTGCGTCTGACATATTAGAATTTAAGAATGAGAGTTATGTTGTAATACAAGACTATTATAGTAAATGGTTAGAAGTAGTACCGATTAAAAATAAAACTACTGATGAAAATAATCAGGGTAGTTAAAATTATATTTTCAACGCACGGTATTCCAAAGACGTTAATATCAGATAATATGCCGTATAATTCTTATGAGTTTAGAAATTTAGTGTCTGACTGGAATTTTGAAATTATAACAAGTTCGCCGAATTACCCTCGGAGTAATGGATTGGCAGAGAGAGCGGTCCAAAGCGCCAAACAAATGCTGAAAAAGTGTTTTTATGATAACAAAGATTTAGAAATTTGCTTATTAGAGTATAGAAATTCACCAATACTTGGACTTGGCGCTACACCATCGCAATTATTAATGTTGCGAATTACAAGAACAAAAATTCCTATAACCAAATCATTTCTAAAACCAAAAGTTGAAAGTAATATTAAATCTAAGCTTCTTAAAAATCAGGATACCTACTTATAAAATGTATCATGATCAACATGTTAAAAAACGGGATTCCTTTAAACTAGGTGAAGATGTTGTAATTAATAGTGGTGATGGCTGGAAGTCAGCTAAAATTTTAAGACCTGCTGGCACGCCACGGTCATATAATGTGTTAAATGACAAGGGAAGAGAAGTGCGTAGAAATTCGCTACACGTAAGACAGTCATTAAATCAATACTCTCCAAAGTCGGTTAGTAACAATTGTGAATTTGCTGATGCTGAAAATGTTGATGAAAGTGGAAGTGTTGAAAATGCATATGAAAATCACAGTTCAATAAATGACAATTTATCTGTAACGAATTACACAACGCGAAGCGGTAGAACCGTAAAGCAATCACAAAAATATAATGATTTTGTGTAAAAAGGGAGATGTAATAGTAGTGACATAAGAAGTTAGTAGTAATGGCGTCTAGTGTTAGAAGCTACATAATGTTAATGTAATGTAATGGTTTAAATAATAATACATTTAGTGAACCTATTGTGGTTATTGTGAATAATACATATCACAAAGTTTAATCACCGTTTTTGACAGTTTTAATGTATCGTTTTCTGTCTCAGTGTTGTTAAAGATTTTAAATAATATGTGGAATATCCCAATTGAGACGTTTTCACTTCTTTTAACATAGTATGACTACTATCAACGAAACTAATGAAAAAATTAAAGTTTGGCCATTTTATGCAAAATTGTTATACTTAATGTAAGTACAGTAATGATATTAGCTACCGTACAGGGGCCTGTAATTGTAGTACCGTGTTTACTAAATAGATGGCGCTGTTAACTGTACTAATTTTTCTTAATTTTCGATTGTTATAAATTTTCACGATATATATATACCTATAATATACTAGGGGCACGCATAGATATTATCTAAATACTAAGTCCAACCAGCGGCAAACCAAGGGTAGATGTGAAAACACTGGTACATAAGGTATTCCTCTATTTAACAATTTTTAATCTAATTACAATGTAAAACAAAATTTCAACATCTGTTTATACTCAGTTCGGACGATTCCAAATCTATTTTAGGTCTGAGTGCAGCACAGGATCTGAAAATTGTTAACAAATCTGAAAATGTTTGTGTTGTTAATGACAATTTATGTACAATATTAAATGATTATAAGTCTGTATTTGAAGGTATTGGTAAGGTTAGTAAACTGTGTAAAATTACTTTAACAGACAATGCTGTACCGTTTATCAGTAGTACGCGGAAAATACCGTTAGCTATAAAACCCAAAGTAAAAAAGGCATTAGATGAAATGGTCCGAAATGGAATTATTGTTCCTGTTAATGAACCGACGGATTGGCAGAATCCTATTGTTGTCGTGCCTAAAAATAAAGGCACGGATATTCGCATATGTATGGATCCGGTTTATTTAAACAAATATGTAAAACGAGAACGTTTTCAAATTCCGACACAAGACACCCTGTTTGCGGAATTAGCAGGTGCAAAATACTTCTCATTGCTAGATGCTTCGTCAGCATTTTTACAATTACCGCTTGAGCATGAGAGTTCTATGTTATGCACGTTTACGACACCTTTTGGCAGATTTAGATACTTGAGGTTACCATATGATCTAACTTGTGCACCGGAAATTTTCCAGAAATTCATGTATGAGCTTTTAGATGGTGTATCTGGTCAGATTACCTATTTTGATGATATTCTGATATATGGAAGTACAGTAGAGGAGCATAACAAGAAATTACAAATAATCTTGGAAAAAATCAAAAATAGTGGATTAACGCTTAACAAAGACAAATCGACCTTTTGTGTCAAAAAAGTTAAGTTCTTAGGACATGAAATCAGTAGCAGGGGCATAGCACCTGATTTTGACAAAACACAGGCAATTGCTAATATGTCGGCACCGCAAAATCGTAAAGACCTGCAACGTTTTTTGGGTATGGTAGTATATTTGGCCAAGTTCATACCAAATCTATCGGAAGAGACGAGTATACTTCGTGGTTTGCTAAGTGAGAAGAATGAGTGGCTGTGGACTTCTAGTGAACAGACATGCTTTGACAGGATCAAACATCTTGTATGTTCTACTACAACATTGGCATATTTTAACCCTGTGAAAGATGTCACATTGTCCGTAGATGCCAGTCCTTATGGGTTAGGATGCATGATTGCTCAAGATGGCCGTCCTATTGAATTTGCTTCTGTGTCAACTCAAAAACGGTACAACCACATTGAAAAAAGCTACTCGGACTCGTTTGTGGATGTGAAAGATTTTCGTTTTATTTGCTTGGAAGATCTTTCATAGCACAAACAGATCATCGACCCCTACTTGGAATTTTAAAGAACCCTTTGGATGAAATGTCACCAAGGACACAAAGACTTGCTATGAAGTTAATGCGATTTCAGTTTACATTAAACTATATCCCAGGAAAAGATTCAAAAGTGCCAGATACACTTAGTAGAGATCCATTAAGTGAGACTATAAATACTGATTATTTGGAAAATAATCTTAGAGTAAACTGCATCATATCCACTAGTCCAGAAAATAAAAAACGCCTTCAGTTAGCTATTAATGAAGATCCTGTTTTACAGAAAGTCAAATATTATACTTTGAATGGTTGGCCAAAACATAAAAGTTCTATTTCCGCAGAACTGAAAAAATATTGGTCTGTAAGAAATGATATTTATGTGAATGACGAGATTCTTTTTTATAAAACCAGAATAGTGATACCTGAATCCTTAAAGCAAGAGTTTTTAAACCTTATTCATGAAACACATCAGGGTGTAGTGTCCTGCAAAAAGAGAGCTCAAGAGTCCATATACTACCCTGGACTTAGCAATGATTTAGAGGCACTTACACTGAACTGCCTTATATGTCAAAAGTATGCCAGAAGTAATGTTAAAGAACCTCGTCATCCGCATAACATACCAGACTTACCGTGGCAAAAAATCGGTATAGACTTTATGTCAGTCGCTTCTGAAATTTTTTAGTTATTGTTGACTATTTCAGTAAGTTCGCTGTTGTAAACAAGTTAGTGAATAAAACTGCTCTAACTGTAATCAGTGCATTGAAAAATGTCTTTGCACTTACTGGACTCCCATTTGAAATCTTCTCAGACAATGGACCCCCATTTAATTCTCACGAATTATATAATTTTGCAAAAAAGTATGACATCAAGTTAACGACATCTAGCCTACTGTATGCTCAAAGCAATGGAATGGTTGAGAGAACAATCCAAACAGTGAAGGGATTATTTATTAAAGCATATCAAAGTAATGAAGATCCTTTTATAGCCATTCTAAATTATAATTCGACATCCAAACAAAACTTACCCGCACCTTCTTCCTTACTAATGGGTAGAAAATTCAGAACTAGAATACCTGTAAAAACGGAGGTCCTTATGCCAAATTATCCCATAGAACATGCCAAAACAGCACTTAAAATGAATCAGAAGAAGCAGAAAACATACTACAACATCACCGCACAGAAATTGCAAAATTTAGAAGTAGGATCCCCTGTCCTACTGCAAGAGAAGAAAAGATTATGGAAAGAAGGAGTTGTCTCAAAAATTAACGGCCCATCAGATCATACCGTCCGAATAGGTGATGCACAGTATCGTAGGAACAGAAGCTTCTTAAGACCTCTAAACGGAGAAAGGCAAGACAATAATCCACCGAGCAAGCCGTTGATGTTACAAACTAACCCACAGATGATTGATACTAAACCGACTGCAAATTAAAGCAGTTGTGATGAAGAAGAAACGATGTCTCACCCGAAACAAGGAACAACGAATTTAGAGGATGATATACCAACTGAACAAACAAGAGGTCTGAAAATGGACAAAAAGACCAAAAGTGGTCGCGTAATAAAAATACCTAATAGACTTAACTTATAATTTTCTTTTTTTTTAATTTTTGTTAGACAAAGTATTCTTATTTGTATAACTTTGTTTTCTTTTAATAAGAAGGGCGTGTTACATATGTACTATGTGCAGATTGGCAACACTGCTCAGCTGTCAAGTGACACTGATCATGATAAAGACATGATGCCCAATTACACACACAATAGATCCGTTGTCATAAATAGTGTAATGCAACCCATGTAACCTATATGTAATAAACCAGTTACGTGCTTATAAATGTGTTGAGTATTATTAACATACTAACATTACACATAACATCATACTTCTTTATAACATAACTTGAACAGTATACAGGACTATTGTTATATATTGCTTTCAAAATAGTGCGCATCACGATTATTGGATTTAGTCAGTTTAGTATCACAAGCATTGCAAAACTTGATTGTATGCACAAATATACTTTTTTATAGAAAGGTCTTACTAAATTATTTTTATTCAAGTAATAAATTAATTTCAATACTCTCGAGCCATATTCTTACAACTACACATGCATAAGTAAATAAATATTGATGAATCATTACTTGGTGTGTGTGTAGAGAAAGAAAGACAAAACCCAAATATCTCTCTTGCCTTTTATTGATAAATAATACAGATAACAATTCATTCCACAATAAAATTTACTGTCCTTTATCATATTTACATTTAGTATTTCACATACATACACTGTGATGGTTATAACGGAAATTTTAATAATTATTATCTATATAACATGTAGTCTTATCCATTATAGAATATACATAGAGAGAGGTTCAAGAAAGGTACAAGAGAAAGGTTCCCAGAAAGCACCGGACGTCCTATGGATATCCATTTTATGTCCAAAAGTGGTCCGAACGTCCATGGATGTAAAACGGACATCCAGTGGACGTCCATTACTGAATATCCATCGGACGTCCGTTAATGGACGTCCTATGGATATCCGTTTTATGTCCGCAGGTAAAACGGACATCCTTTGGACGTCTGTTACTGGATATCCATAAAACATATTATAACATAGGAACAATCAGTGTCACCTAATCTATAATACACTGTTCACATTTATCTCACAAATCATTCATTAGGTATAATGGGTAAACTCTGATATTGTGAAGAAAACTAAGGCAGTCTACAAAAATATTCCAAATTTTAAGCACATGATCATCAGTGGCGGTTCGTGGTCAATTATACTGGGAGGTCAAAAATAAATTAAAAAATAGGCATACTTAAAAAAATATAAATATTTTACCTTTAAATTCCGCTTTAAATAGGTAGTCTTAAACTGGAGGTCCATTCTTCGTTCTTTAGCAGTGGAAAAGTGTTGAATAACACATTCGTTAAAATCGCATATTCCTTTTACAAATGACTTGTCGATACTCAACATCGCTTCGCGGATAATCTGTATTAGTACACAATATCACACAAAGAATTTTTTGTTTATACTTTATCATGCTTTATACATGTGTTTGTGTAATCCTACACGCTGGAGACGTATGAACTAAATAGAAAAATATAAATAAATAAGAAAGTGATAGGATACTATTTATTTATCCATATATTGTAGCATTTTATGGATTTTTTTACAATCTGAAATTTTTTTAAATACAATTAAGTACAGCATATTTTAATTATTTTATTTTTAAAATTAATTCACATATGACGTGTAGAGTTCGCACAGAATAGAATGAAAAGGCTACATTCGTCATAGCTGCGCGGACGACACATTTTTGCTTGGTTGAGTCTATTACCACAAATGGGAATGTCAGGTAGCAACTATTCTATTTAGTAGCACCGACAGTTTATTGGTGTTTTTTTGTCGTTTGAGGTTCGTTTGCAATAATAATATTGTTTTTATTAAAAATTGTTTGAAGACATATTTTGCATCGATATCAATATCACCTTTATATCTAAATCAAAATAAATAACTTGAATGTGTCTGCATACATTGGCTGTATCTAAAAATAAACTACTTTCAATGTACTTTTCTTTGATATCTTGAGTGATGGCACAACACTATATACTTTTTAAAAGAATGGCGATTACCAGAAAAATGTAACTTTAGTCTACAAACATTTTTCAGTGGAGATAGTTTGCATATTTTTAATCATCTTCATCCTGTTGTTTCATTTCGAGGAAAACGAAAAAAATATGAAGTACTGTAGTTTATGACTGCTATTTTATAAACATCTCTCCTATAAATCTAACATAATGTTTTTTGATAAAAATCTCATATATTTTGAAATACAGCAATATTTAGTACTGACACGTACTGATATTCATGCATTTGATCTTAGTTTATGAATACGTCTTTGTGGTATGGTATGAAACACACTCCTATGCTATTGATGGTGGCTTCAAGCTTGACATCGGTTCGTATGTATCGATACCCTCTAGAATTCATTCCTAAATTCCTATATCTTAGAATCGATACACCATCGTTATCTCAGATATCGAATAATCGATACCAGTATTGAGATAACATATCGAAACTTTACCCTCCTCTAGTAAAAAGAACCTTTTCACTAAAGGTTGTTAAAAGCGAAGAAATGAGAAATATAATATATCGTTCATTTAATTCCAATTTTCAATTAATATAATACTTTTCAGAAAAACTTTGTAAATTCTAAATTACGTGGTTTAAATGCTTGTCAAATTGACACTCGTCTTCGTCGCTATGCAACAAGCATTCGTGAAATTATCGATAAATTCAAAAGGCTTGTTATCAATGACGATTTTTCTCGATTTTTTTTACGTTATTATGTAAAACTAATTGATCAAAATAATTAGTAAAATTTTTAGCTCCTAAACTTAGCCCACTGTTTAGATATTAAAGGTTAAAAACCGAATTCCGATAAAAGCGCGGGATCCGCCTGTGACGTCATACCACACGTCGTAGTTCGGTGTTCAGTAGGAAACCGTCGCATTTCTGTAAAGACGGTGCTTCGCGCTATAATATCTTTAATTTTGTAAGTATTAGTGGTCCTCTACCTACAACATGTTTTTTGTGTTAAACCAAACGCTAGAGGTTATAGTTATCACTATTTTTGCAAAGTATACAAATTTTGTTATTCAAACTGTGAGATAAAATAGAAAAATATGTATACACATTGTTTTTCAATTTAATTTATTTTAGATACAATCAAAATTGTTATAAATTCACGTTTATTTAAATTTATTCCTAACATTACAAAGTTTAGTATGATTTCATAAACTAGTTTCTACACTCTCAAACTATTCAAAATACAAATCAGTAAAAGCTGAAAAAAATTACGTACGTATCCTAAATTTTTAGATTAAGTTTTAGAGATATTATTTGTGAAAATAATACAAAAATGTCATACAATGATGTCATTATTTAGTCTGAAGGGTGCACTCCATTCAAAAACATAAAGAAAACATAATTTAAGTCGTACACGACTGACTACTGACTGTATCGACACATAGAAGAGTAAGCGGGTACTTTGTGTATAAGATTCGATAATACGATTGAAAATTTAAGCCACCCAGACAGCACCGAATAGTATCCGACATATTTCTAATATGTTTCATAGAAACATTGATAACATATCAGAAATCTTACGAAATATATTTGCAATATTATAGAAACATTTATATATGTCAATATGTCCGCAAATGTTTCAAACAATGCAATATTTCCGCAATATTTCTATAGCCATATTTCTAGAATGTTTTAGTAATAATTCCGAAATGTGGATTTCTTTTTAGAAATACACGTGTTATAATAGCTTTTTACTATCGAATTTTCTGTTAATTTCTCTGAAAGTAGGTAGATTTTGTGCATTCAGAATAGATATTCTTAATTTAATAAATAAAGAATAAAGTCTTTAGAAAATGAGTTATCATTTATGTATTTGGAAAATATAAAATAAAAGAATTCCGAGTATCTTAAAGCATCTATTTCCAAAATTTAACAACTTACATTACATAAAAAACTTTTAAATACAAAATGTAAATATTAATAAAGTTATTTAAGTTGCAGCTCTTGATTTCTTCTTCCTGAAACAATACTATCTTAGTTAAACATTGCTGTAAGAAACTAGAATCTACACTCTAAATGGAGTTTTAACTCTAAATTTTAAACAGTTAACGTTATATTATATTAATTACAGGAAAAAATGCACATGCAAACAAACACTTACTCCAATTCTCTGGCAAGCCTTAAACCAGCCTGTGTAAGCCAAGTTGCTATTATTGCAGGTATTTCATTTTCTGTTGCATCTCTCCAATGTTCTCTTACAGTGTCTAACCTCACATTCTTTAACTTTGGTAATTTTCTGTGCATAAATTACATACCCATAGCAAATTGAACTGTTTATATCATACATACATGTGTAAAATGTTAATACGTACCATATTTCTACGATTTACACGCCACTACCATATAAAAAATACACGTCGCACGTCGCCACAAATAATAAATTATGACTGTGAACTCGAACTTACAGAACTGAACATGAACCACGAATTTATAAAATGGAGGATGAAGTGACAGTATAATTAATATATTAGTTTAATATGGAATTGCATATTTTACATATGCGCAGTTTTTATTTATATTAAAACATTAAGTGGTTACCAGGGCAGTTAAAAATAAACATATCTATATATAGACATATTTATTTTAATTTTTAATAAATATATATTTATTGTCGATTGGATTTGTTAGGTTTCAGAAAGATACCTGAGAGATTAGTATGTAAACAAAATTAGCATCATTTCCGATGTATATCTGCCATATAAACAATGTAATGAAACCTAAATGATATGTTGTAACATTTAGGAAATATTTCTGAATTGTAGTGTGCTGTGTGGGCAGTCGTCACTATACGCTCCCATTCTAAATAGACGAAATAAAAATTAAATAAAAAAGTGTTCAAATAAGTGTCTTGTATTTTTCACAAATACCCCAACATTATCTTTTATATATATAAAAGAGAAAGCCGTTAGTTACCTACCGCACGTTACTACGCTTAGAGAGAACGCCTGGACCGATTTCGATGATTCGCACCAATGCGTACTGGTCTCCGGCCAAACAAGAAAATTCCCGAAATATCCCCGAAAAGAAAAATTATCAAGAAAATTCATTTTGTAGGGAGTGATTTTACGACGCCATCTTTATGATAGATGACGTTTATGTTTACGTTACGTTGACATTTTTTTTACGGTCGGGACAAGGGGGCGGTACGGGACGGTCGGGACAAGGGGGCGGTACGGGACGGGCGGGACACGGGTGGTGGTACGGGACGGGCGGGGCTGGTACCCGTAACAATACATTAAACAATAAATGTCTAAATCAATACTTTTCTAGGCAGAACGAAGGCTGTTGGGCCACCTAGTTAATATATAAAATGATCTTATTCTATAACTTACTTTAAAATGATCTTGGCAGCAATACACAGTGGATTTGTCAGATACAAAAACTTTACGACGCATTGGTTTCTGCCAAACTTTTCTAGTTTTAATGTCAGAGGGTACATTAATAAACAATTTCTCTGGGGCATTTTTGGATGTATTACGACAGTTAGGAACCAAACAATATTTATATGCCACTTTCTTCTTACTAATTTATGAAATAAAGTAAAACGTAACAGTCAAGCGTTTTGTCTCTTACACGATAACACGGTAAGTACAGTATAGTACACAGTCCGCTCGCAGTGCTCGAATAACTTATAGTACAGACGTGTGGTGTGACGTCACAAGTAACCACGCCCCGTTTTCGTTCAGTCCAATTTCTTTAATTAATTTGAGGGTTTCAACGTCGACGGAAAAATCTAAAATTTTGAGAATCAGTTTAAAATGAGTTGTGGTTTCGATTATTAAAATAAAATTTTTTTGCTGAACAAGCCCGTGTACTTTTCTTTGATATCTTGAGTGATGGCACAATACTATGTACTTTTTAAAAGAAAGGCGATTACCAGAAAAATGTAAATTTAGTCTACAAACATTTTTCAGTGGAGATAGTTTGCATATTTTTAATCATCTTCATCCTGTTGTTTTATTTCGAGGAAAACGAAAAAAATATGAAGTACTGTAGTTTATTGTTAAATTGTTAAATAGATATAGACTTTGTTAAATTATTTTATTCAACTGTATTTAACTTTACAACAACTATTCTTCTTACGAACTACATCTTACATCTCTCTTATATTTATTTTCTACTCTGAAGTGAAGTTAGTATCTACTACCAACCTTACTTCTATCCTTACGTGTAACTAAAGGTGTTATGTTTACATTTAACACTTCCCCTTAAACATAACAAAGGTATTTACATACTAACAATATATTACAATAAATTTAAATTTTTACAATGTTTCAAAAATAATTTTTTTCCTAAACCTTTTGTGAAAATGTCTGCTAACTGTTCTGCAGATTCTATGTATTGTAATTCAATTTCTCCACTTAATACCTTTTCTTTAATATAGTGAAATTTTACACTTATGTGTTTCGTACGTTTGGTATTTTCAGCATTATTGCTTAATGCAATTGTACTCAAATTGTCTTCATATAAAATGATTTTCTGTTGATTTAATAATTTTAGATCATCCATTATCTGTCTGAGCCACATGGCTTCACACGCTGCTGTTGTGAGCGCAATGTACTCCGATTCTGTAGATGATAAAGCAACCACAGGTTGCTTCTTTGATCCCCAAGCGACAATATTCTCATTTAATTTGAAAACAAATCCACTAATGGATTTTCTATCAGTTGGATCGCTTGCAAAATCTGCATCTGAAAAACCCTTTAAAACCAAATCATATTCAGTTCTGATATATGTTAATTTATAGTCTCGTGTTCCTTTCAAGTATTTTAAAATTCGTTTGAGATATATCCACATATTTTCCGTTGGTGTATCTTGATGTCTACTGAAATAATTAACTGCGTACATTATATCAGGACGCGTACTTAACGCAATATACATTAAACTTCCCACTAATTCTCGATATGGCTTATTTGTAATTTTTACTGGGTCTTCGTTTATATTTACCTTTAAATTGCTCTCTATTGGTGTCGCTACTTCCTTACATTGAGTCATACCATATTTAGCTAGCAACTGGTTTATATATGTTTCTTGGCTTAAGCGGACAACTCCAGCTTCTTCATCCCATTCAATTTGTATCCCTAAGAAGTTTTCTAATTTTCTTGTATTTGTCGTTTCAAATTTACTACTCAATTTCTTTTGTAACTCGTGTAAGTCCTCTTTATCTGTTGCAGCTATCAAAATGTCGTCTACATATATTATTACATATATTCGTTTGTTTTTATTTAATTTTGTGTACAGACAACTATCACCTTCCGACCTTTTGAACCCTAATGCCAAAATAAAATCGTTAAAACACTCGTTCCAAATCTTCGGCGATGTTTTTAAACCATAAATTGCTTTTCGTAGTTTACAAACCATGTCTTTCTTTTCTTGAAATCCTTCTGGTTGTTCCATATATACTGGCATTGTATTCTCTAAGACTCCATTTAGAAATGCTGTCTTTACATCAAGCTGCGCTACTTTTAATTTCAGTTGATTTGCTACTGCTAAAAACATACGTATTGTAGGGATCTTTGCTACTGGAGAATATATTTCTTCCTGCAAATTATTATCTCTTTGCATGCTCTGGCTACTAGCCTAGCCTTGTATCGTTCATCTGGTGTGTTTTTATTCTTTACTGTATATACCCACTTACATTCAATAACCTTTTTCTTTTCTGGACGGTTCACTAATTCCCAAACTTGATTTTTCTCCATGCTTTTTATCTCGTCTTGCATTGCAGTCTGCCATTTTCCTTTTTCTTTACTTTCTACTGCATCTTTATATGTTTTTGGGATATTCTCTGAGTAGGTCAAAAACGCTCCAACAACATAGTCTTTAAAATGCTCCGGCAATTTTCTGTTTCTCTTAATTTTCCTATTATCTTCTGTTTCCTCTGATTCCTCCGTTTCATTTTCCACGTTGACATCATTGTTCTCCGGCCTCTCTTCTATGTCAGATTCTTCTACTTCGATTGTTACACTCTTACCTGGCTTATCCTTTGAAATAAAACTACTTAACGATTTTGTTTCATCAAACGTCACATTTTTTGCAAATTTAAATTTTCTTTGTACTGGATCCCATAGTCGATAACCATTATCCATATAACCCATAAAAATGCATTTCTCATTTTTTTCATCAAATTTTCCTCTAAATTGTTTGGAAATGTATTTATATGCTAAGCACCCAAAAATTTTTAATTTACTAACATCTGGTTTTACACCAAAAAACATTTCTGCCGGTGTCTTGTCATTCTGTAATGCATTTGTTGGACTTCGATTTAATATGTACGTTGCTGCTCGAACAGCTTCTCCCCAGAAATGTTTTGGTAACTCTGCTTCTAGTATCATTGCTCTAGCTTTCTCTGTGATTGTTCGGTTGCAACGTTCTGCAACGCCATTTAAATGTGGGTTATAAGGTCCCGTGTACTGTATTTTTATGCCCTTTGTATTGCAAAATTTAACAAAATCATTTGACCTATATTCTCCTCCTCGATCGCATCTTATTACAGAAATTCGCGAATTAAAATGAGCTGTTACGTATGCCTCATATTCTTTGAAATATTCTAACAATTCACATTTTGTTTTCATTAAGTATACTATTTTAAAACCAGTATAATCATCTATAAAAGTGGCAAAGTATAATTCACCATCGATATTTCTGGGATCGAACGGACCACATATATCTGTATGTATTAACTGTAATGCTCTTGAGCTTCTATTTTGTAAAACATTTTTCCCAATTTTTTGTATTTGCTTACTTTGAACACATCTTTCACAAATTTGTTTTCCTTTATCTGTTGTAAAACTTAAACCTTCTACCATATTTTTTGTTTGTAATTTAAGTAAACTATCAAAATTTATATGACCAAATCTTTTATGCCAGATCTCTAATGCTTTGTCATTATTTGTACACATATTAACCTCATTTTGACCAGTGTTTAATTCAAATGAAATTTTATACAAGTTATTTATTTTAAGTCCAACAGCCAATAATAATTTATTTTTAATTAACAGTACTTTGCCATTATTGAATATGACTTTGATACCACTTTCTTCTAATTTCGGTACCGATAACAAATTATGCCGTAATAAATTGTCAACTAACAAAACATTTTTAATTTTACCCTCAATTTCATGTTTTTTTCCCATTAATATTTCTATCTCACCTAGTTTAGTAGCTTCCATAGCAATCCCATCCTTTGCTGCTGCAACAGCCACTGCTTCCTTTAATTCATTCGAGCTTGTGAAATATTTTGTCTGATTGACCATATGTTCAGTTGCTCCCGAGTCAACAATAAATGTGACTTTACCATCTTCCTCTTGTTTATTTGTTTCTGATACAGTGAATAATGTGGCTGAGTAAAATGCAATTTTTGAATTATTTTCATCCTTATCTACTACATTAGCTTCTAACCTAACCTTACATTCATATTTTCGGTGACCACACCTATAGCAAACTAAATTTGATTTTGTTGCGTTTGACATATTCTCATTATTTGTCTTATATCTACTATCTCTATTACTATAATTACTATCTAAATTACCTTTATTAAATTTATCACCTACATTGCTAAAACTTTTACTACTTCTTCTTGCTTTATTATGGAACGCTGTCGAATCTGTCCTCTTGAATACTGCTCCTGCGTGCTGCTTCATTTCATAGTCCAATAATTTTGATTTTATGAATTCCACTGTTAATAACTTGGGATCTTGTGTCTATAACGCTGTCACAATTCCATCAAATGTCTTCGGCAAACTTGCTAATAAATGGCACACTACAAGTGTATCATCTAATTTGGTTCCAAGTGCCTTTAATTCTCGAACAGTCTCGTCAAACTTCTTAAAATATAGTTCTAGTGTTTCTGTTTCAGTGAATTTCACAGCCAACAGCTTCTTCCATAGGTATAACTGTGTTGCAACTCCTTTTCTTTCAAACGTTTCTGTTAATGCAGTCCACATTTCATATGTCGTTTTCTTCTCCTTCACATACTCCAAGTATGCATTTGAAATACACTGTATGATAATAACTTTACATTGCTTGTCCTTCTTTAATAATTCAGCTGATGCATTTTCATTAACATCTTCCTTTATGCACTGCTTTAAATCTAATTGATCCAACACTGTCTCGACACGAAATTTCCAGTTATTAAAATCCTTTCCCTCAAACCTGTCAATTCCATACGTATATTTCTCCGAGGATGCACCAGCGGCCATTTTTCTCGTTTTTGTGTTAACGGTTACTTGCTTTCTAACACTATCCAACTAATCTATCAGTCGTTTATACCTTTTCCTATTGGCAACTACGCTCTGCTACCATGTTAAATTATTAAATAGATATAGACTTTGTTAAATTATTTTATTCAACTGTATTTAACTTTACAACTATTCTTCTTACGAACTACATCTTACATCTCTCGTATATTTATTTTCTACTCTGAAGTGAAGTTAGTATCTACTACCAACCTTACTTCTAACCTTACGTGTAACTAAAGGTGTTATGTTTACATTTAACATTTATGACTGCTATTTTATGAACATCTCTCCTATAAATCTAACATAATGTTTTTTGATAAAAATCTCATATATTTTGAAATACAGCAATATTTAGTACTGTAAGAAGAGAGACAAAAGGGCGTTGAATAACTGAACACTTATTTACGGTATATTATATTAGAAAGTTACATTTGCATAACCGACCTTCGTCGTTCATAAGTACACCTACATCATTGTTCTTGGCGCGAACGCTCGCAAGTTGCCAACATAATTTTTCTTAAAAGCTTAATTAACTCCAATTCTTACAGTTCGGCCATCCTGACACAGATCGGTCCCAACGATCTAATAGCCTAATTCACAACTGCACTAACATAACACATTCTTATTCATACAGAATATACATAATGATTCATAATTCACTTACATGACATAATACATTATATTAATAACAATAGCATAATTACTTACATCTAAGTATAGTGATCTAAACCTAATTGCATAAATCCAACGTAATAGTGGTCATAAAGTAAGGTCATGGTCAGAATAAGTCTACTTCGGTTGATAGTCATAATTGGGAATTACTTTATCTATTCTACTGGATACGAACGCATTTGTGACGATTCTAATACTCCTTCGTATGGAAGCTGAGTAACTTGAAAGTCATCTAAATCTTTAACTACATATCGATCATTTGGGAGTATTGCCTTTACTTCGTATGGTCCTTTAAATTTAGGAAGCAACTTCTTGTTTACGCCAGGTGTAACGTCGTGATTGCTTATCATAATATGATCTCCAACAGCGTATTTATGCGGCGGTTTATGCCTCGCGTTAAAATGTCTGGTGTTATATTCTTGTGACTTAATAAGTTCCACCGTAGCTTTCTCTCGTTTGTCCTCCAAATTCCGTAGTTCTTCGTCCATCGTTGTTTCTAGGTATAATTTCAATCTGTCATCAGTCAGTCCTCTCTGATGCACACCAAATAGTAATTTGCTTGGCGTTTCGCCTGTGCTTTTGCATATCGTGTTGTTGATAGCAAATTCGGCGTCCTTTAAGACCTTATTCCAGGTATCCTTGTCGTCGCATAATTTGGCCAATATGGGCGCCATTGTCCGGTTCTGTCTTTCTACCTGACCGTTAGCACGCGGTGTTCTGGTTGCTGTCAACACGTGTTTGATACCTTCACTTTTCAAATATTCTTCAAAGGCGTTTGAAACGAAAGCCGATCCGCGATCAGAAATTATTCTCAGCGGTTTACTATAAATTGAGAAATATAATTGCAGATGCTTTATAGCTTCCTTCGCATTGGTAGTTTTGCAAGCAAAGAGCTTCACAAACTTTGTAAATCCGTCCACAACTAGAAAAATGTATCTATCCTGATTTTTGCATTTTTCTAGCGGACCATAATGGTCAATGTGTAATGTGTCAAACGGGACGTTGCTTTTCGGGATGCTGTGCAATTCACCCTCTACTCGTCCAGTATTAGGCTGATATACGACACATTTTAAACAATTCGTTATATGCTCTTTGATTAATTCTCTCATCCTAGGAAACCAATATATTCTAGAAATTAACTCGCGCGTTTTATCTACTCCTAAATGTCCCATGTTATCATGATTAAGTCTAATTACATTAGATACCATTGATTTTGGTACGTAAAACAAGAGTTTTCCTTTGTGTTTTCGATATACTAAACCTTGTCTCAGTTCAAAGAGTGGCAATTCAGTGTCCTCCAGCTGCGCTTTAATAGCCACGATCTCAGGATCCATTCCCTGCCGTAATGCAAGAGTTTGTTCAAACGAGTTATCTTCAAGTACTAATATATTTTGAGCTCTACTAAGGGCGTCAGCATGTCGCATCTTCGAACCTGATCGGTGCTCAATGTCATAATCGTAGCTTTCGAGGAATAAAGCCCATCTCATAATCTTGGGAACCACTTCCTTCTTCTTTAGAGTTAACCTAAAGCTGTCACAATCAGTAATGATCTTAAACTTTCTATTATGAAGGTAGATGTGAAACCTTTTGATGGCATACACAACTGCTAAGCATTCTAATTCATAGCTATGCATTCTGCTCTCGACTTCGGTGGTACGTTTACTAAAGTAAAATATAGGATGCATTTTACTGTCGCTCTGCCTTTGCATAAGTATAGCACCAAAGCCGGATTGACACGCATCGCAATGTAGCTCGGTGTAAGCAAATGGGGAGTATATACATAAAACAGGTCTAGAAGCTAACACGGCTTTTAGTGAGTCAATTGCCTGTACTTCTTTTTGTCCCAAGACGAAGTCTGCGTTTCCTTTCATGATATCATACAATGGTTTAGCCGTTATGGAAAAACCTTGTATAAATTTCCTGAAATACGAAACTAGTCCTAGGAAACTATGCAATTCCTTCTTGTTCTTCGGGTTTGGGTATTGTAGCACCGCGTTAATGTTCTCGTTGTTTGGGGAAATACCATCCTCTCTAATGCAATAGCCTAAATAGTCCAAAGTCTTCGTCATGAACATACATTTGTCCAGTCTCAATTCCAATTTATTATTTACTAGTAGTCTGAATACTTCCTCCCAGTAAACAGAAAAACGTGAAAAGCACGTAATATTTTGGTAATATTGCAACCAAAAGACGTGTTTTTGGCACGTGTATATAACGAGATTTGTACGTTGAAATGTCACACTTTTAGGACGTGTTTTGAGGACGTGACTAAAACGTATCTTAAGACGGTCGTATTACGTTCTATCAGGACGGCATAAATACGTAATTCAAGACGTAATTAAAGCGAATATTAAAGCCTCATTTATACATGCTAGTCAACTCGGCCGAGTGATAGACTAGCAAGCCATTAGCACTCATACAATACGTGTAAACATTCACTGGTGCTAGCTTGAACTAGCGCCAGTGAATGTTTACACGTATTATTTGAGTGCTAGTGGCTTGCTAGTCAATCACCTCGGCCGAGATGACTTAGCATGTATAAATGAGCCTTAACAGCATGTTTATTATACCGTATTACTAGGACCTAATACCTACTGTTGCTTTAATAAATTATGCAAGTTAATGAAGTACATATCTATTAAAAAAAACTGGAAAACATATGTATATATAATAGTTTGTCCGGCCATCTTGTTATGGTTATGATATTTCCACAGAACGAGCAGGTTACTATTAGAGGTTATGAAACCCAACCCTCATATATCTAATCCCAAACAAATCCAAGAACGTTCTTTAATAAACTGCCAATACATAGTATACATATGTATGTATTTGTTACATATACACACAATATTAATACTGTATTTAACATCTACATTCTTTAATTCACAGCACTCCCAATTTACAGCAATCACGTCTATATTATAGATAAACACTGACAGTAAAAGAGAAATGGCCGTTGGCCCGTATATGACTCGAGCGATGGCGCGTAATTCAATTTCATATTCTATGCAATATTACATCACTATTTATCAACAGTTCCAGATTTATTAAAATAAAATCATGAAGCATCATGAACTAGTTATAGAATAGTAGGTGTCGTAGAACACAAATAATAAAAATTTTAAAGTGTATTTATATTTGAGAGCTTTTTGGGTTAAATTTGACGTATAGAAGACGTCCTTTTAGTACCTAAGTTGCCATATATATATGTTGTATGTAAAATTGTTGTTCTATATATCTCAATTTCGGCTTTAAAAATCTTTAATTCTCCTCAATAATTTTAGTTTGCGCAAAAGTTATTGAAAATATGTTCTGTACATCAAATACTTTATATATTCATTAGGTCGCCCAAAAACTCGTTATAATAAACCAAAATACAACGTGAATAACACGAGCTCGTTTCAGTTCTGTTTGCTGGGCTTCAATACAGCTAAGTTCTCGTCTACAGTTTGGGTTGCTATCAGTATATCGTCCATGTAAATTAATACTTTTCCGGATTCTAACAATGGCTTAAACACTCTATTTATGTAACGCATGAAAATACTAGGCGAGTTGCAATATCCAAATGGCATTTTCAAAAATTCGTATTGACCTGAATACGTTACAAAACTAAAATATTTTGTGGATTCCGGAGCTACGCGGATGTGGTAAAAAGCATTTTTTAGGTCTAATCGGGAAAAATATTTCTTATCCTTTAACATATCAATCTGATCCTCAATTATGGGTAAAGGGAACCTATCTCGCTCTACTAGTTTATTAAGGGTTCTAAAGTCACAGCACATTCGGTATGTTTTATCTTTCTTTCGCCTGAGGGTAACCCGCGAACTATATTCGGATGTACTTGGTTTAATGACATTTCTAGATAAAAGGTCATCTACTATGGCATTTACCTCAATTTTCTCAGCATATGAGAACCTTTGCGGGCGAAAGTAAAACGGTGTATGATCGGATTTCATAACCACCTTAACTTCATAGTCTATTTCTGGTATCTCCGGTCTGGGTGGATATTTGTAGTGTTCGTGGTATATATCGTATAGGCTGCTCCTAATTTTAGGGTTTAAGTCATCGTCATGAGGTAGCTCCGACATGTCAGTCTCATTTATAGTGTTAATTAAAAGTATGTCATTGTACAAAAAGTCTACGCCGAGAAGCGGTTCGATACTGATGGTATCCGTAATGGTTATTTTAATCCTACTACTACTACTAAAATCTCGGCCTAGAAGACATTTATACGGAATAGTTTGATCCGGTACCACAAAAAATCTTATCGGTAACGTTACATTATTAATTAAAATCATGGTATCGTAAGTACCTAATACTTCTAACCTAGTTTTATTTATACCTACAAACCTATATTTATTTTCATCACAAATAGGATTTAGTTTACATACAGGGATATCTATACAGCTATTACAGATTAATGAAACAGGCGAACCTGTATCTATAATTGCGCTAGTAGTTACATCTGCATCAAGAATGTTAATAAGTACCTGGTATGCTGGTATCACATCTTCCTTATCGATGAAACAAGTGGTATTCTCATTAGACCTGCTCGGTCTAGATCCTCCTCCCTGTTTCCTCCTTTGTGCGCAGTCCTTCCATTGGTGTGATGTTGATCCACATTCGTAACAGCTACCCTTTTCCCGTTTTGGTTTCCTGCATGCATTGGCCACATGTCCTGGCTGGTTGCAATTAAAACATTTTTGTACACTGGTAGGTTTCTCTGCTACTTGTGTAATGTCATTTAATAATTCCAGTAGATGGTGAAGTGATTTAAACTCCTTCAGTTTACATTGTATCTGCAGTTGAATGTTGTCTAACCCCTCGATTAAATAAATTATGGTTTCCGATTCAGATAATCCCAGCTTGTTAGCCAATAAAACTTTCTCGGTATAATATACATTAAACTTCTCACCCTTTTTCCATTTCCGTGCCTCAAATTTCTTCCTAGCACTGACTGTATCCTCTCTTATTCGAAACATGTTTTCCATAGCGTCCTGTAGCTCCTCGTACCTCATTGTTACATTTTCAGGTTTAGAATGATACCATTTTAGGGCCTGTCCCTCCAATTTTGACACCATGACTAACATTAGAGTTTCTTCCCTGGGATGGTATGTTCTTCTCATTGCTTCAATTCTACTAAACCATGCTTCTATATCTTCACCTGCAGTCCCTCCGAAAGCTGGTAGTAAAGCTGCCATTTCTTTACTGGTGACTCCTTGGCCAGTTATCCTGGTATTCTGCATGGCCTGTATGGTCGCCTCAATAATTTCTTGCACCGTTACATTACTATATTCGTTATTTTCAGGCTCCTGAACCTGTGCTTCTGGCTCCGACATTTCACCGACAATCTCCTCTTCTATAAGTTGATATAATTCTCCTTGGGTGCCTATTGACTTCTTACCCCACACCTGACGTTGTAAGAAGAGAGACAAAAGGGCGTTGAATAACTGAACACTTATTTACGGTATATTATATTAGAAAGTTACATTTGCATAACCGACCTTCGTCGTTCATAAGTACACCTACATCATTGTTCTTGGCGCGAACGCTCGCAAGTTGCCAACATAATTTTTCTTAAAAGCTTAATTAACTCCAATTCTTACAGTACTGACACGTACTGATATTCATGCATTTTATCTTAGTTTATGAATATGTCTTTGTGGTATGGTATGAAACACTCCTATGCTATTGATGGTGGCGTCAAGCTTGAATCAGTCACCATTTTTGTAAATACCTATGGTTTAGGATCAAGATATGCCCTTCTCTCTCTAACGTATTATATTGCGTTAATATATCGGTAGCATTTAGGTTAGCAAACAAGGCATATTCTGTATTATATTTGCATAATTAGTTTGAGCCGTACTGTTTTAGGTCCTTACAAAGTTATTTTTTAAATAATAATAATATTTCGTATATGTTATCGTTTCGCGGCATTTAGCCGAAAATGCGGTCACAGTTGCGGGCGCTAGCAGCGACATCTATGTAGCAATGCCCGAACATTAGGTTTTCCTGATTTTCTGTATTACCCACGACTTCCTTAACACGGATCGTATCTAGGCTAAATTTTATTGCAAAATTTTTATTCGGTAGCTTTTTGCAAAATTTAAACTATGAAATACGCTACTATATGTTGTATCTAATAGAATACATATCTAGTTTCAATTTGACTATCTCAGATTTTTGAATTTATTCCTAGATTAGCCGCAATTCCTTAAATTCCCGACTGCTTCAAACAATTTTTTTTTTTCTTATTAAGAATACTTTTATTTTAGATTTGGCGTGCGTCATTTCGAAACCCATAGTTTCACGATTCCATTGCACCTATAATTTCGCAAAATAATTGCGTATTTTTTCTTAAAAAGAACCGAATAGGTGGTACTATAAATTACATTGGTACAAATGTCCGCCATATTGTTTCGACGCGCGCCCTTAACCCCACCAATTATTTGTTTGCAAAATCTTGTATAATTAGCGGATAGTTAATTGATTTAAATCTGTTTTATAAGATCCGAGTATCACCTATTATACATCATCTCCACCAATTCCGTTCTGAAATGGCGGGACCAAAGGGCGCGCGACGAAACAATATGGCGGACATTTGTACCAATGTAATTTATAGTACCACCTATTCGGTTCTTTTTAAGAAAAAATACGCAATTATTTTGCGAAATTATAGGTGCAATGGAATCGTGAAACTATGGGTTTCGAAATGACGCACGCCAAATCTAAAATAAAAGTATTCTTAATAAGAAAAAAAAAAAATTGTTTGAAGCAGTCGGGAATTTAAGGAATTGCGGCTAATCTAGGAATAAATTCAAAAATCAGAGATAGTCAAATTGAAACTAGATATGTATTCTATTAGATACAACATATAGTAGCGTATTTCATAGTTTAAATTTTGCAAAAAGCTACCGAATAAAAATTTTGCAATAAAATTTAGCCTAGATACGATCCGTGTTAAGGAAGTCGTGGATAATACAGAAAATCAGGAAATCCTAATGTTCGGGCATTGCTACATAGATGTCGCTGCTAGCGCTCGCAACTGTGACCACATTTTCAGCTAAATGCCGCGAAACGACAACATATACGAAATATTTATTATTATTTAAAAAATAACTTTGTAGGATGTCAATAGCGGGAGAAAGTTTACGTAAAGTTTCTATTCAATACATTTTTTATTTATTAAGAAAACAATACAATTATTTATAAAGAGAAATAGCTAATCTATGTAAACAGTATAGTGAAGGATAAAAAAAAACAGTGAACTTGATTTTTGTACCTCGGTGAAAATCTTACCTGGATGTTAGACATGTAGGCTGCATGTCGCCAGCCCCCCCACAATCGATTTTTTAAATTCTTTCTGGACTAAAGTTTTGTACCCATTTTGTACCGTTTTGTACCAAAAATAAAAAATTTTGTACCTCGCCCGTTTAGAAGATATACTCAATTTTAGATGGGGGGGCCAGGGACATGCCAGCCCCCCCATGTCGGAATTTCAAAATTTCACTTATGCCATCGTATTGTACTAGTTTTGTACCGTTTTGTACCACAAAGCAAACATTTTGTACCTCGTTAGTTTTTGAGATATAATCGATCTTAGGTAGAGTGTTAGCCCCCATATTGGAATTTCAAAATTTTACTTATGCCACCGTATTGTACTAGTTTTGTACCGTTTTGTACCACAAAGCAAACATTTTGTACCTCGTTAGTTTTTGAGATATAATCGATCTTAGGTAGAGTGTTAGCCCCCCCATATCGGAATTTCAAAATTTCACTTATGCCATCGTATTGTACTAGTTTTGTACCGTTTTGTACCACAAAGCAAACATTTTGTACCTCGTTAGTTTTTGAGATATAATCGATCTTAGGTAGAGTGCTAGCCCCCCCATATCGGAATTTCAAAATTTTACTTATGCCATCGTATTGTACTAGTTTTGTACCGTTTTGTACCACAAAGCAAACATTTTGTACCTCGTTAGTTTTTGAGATATAATCGATCTTAGGTAGAGTGCTAGCCCCCCATATCGGAATTTCAAAATTTTACTTATGCCATCGTATTGTACTAGTTTTGTACCGTTTTGTACCACAAAGCAAACATTTTGTACCTCGTTAGTTTTTGAGATATAATCGATCTTAGGTAGAGTGTTAGCCCCCATATTGGAATTTCAAAATTTTACTTATGCCACCGTATTGTACTAGTTTTGTACCGTTTTGTACCACAAAGCAAACATTTTGTACCTCGTTAGTTTTTGAGATATAATCGATCTTAGGTAGAGTGTTAGCCCCCCCATATCGGAATTTCAAAATTTCACTTATGCCATCGTATTGTACTAGTTTTGTACCGTTTTGTACCACAAAGCAAACATTTTGTACCTCGTTAGTTTTTGAGATATAATCGATCTTAGGTAGAGTGCTAGCCCCCCCATATCGGAATTTCAAAATTTTACTTATGCCATCGTATTGTACTAGTTTTGTACCGTTTTGTACCACAAAGCAAACATTTTGTACCTCGTTAGTTTTTGAGATATAATCGATCTTAGGTAGAGTGCTAGCCCCCATATCGGAATTTCAAAATTTTACTTATGCCATCGTATTGTACTAGTTTTGTACCGTTTTGTACCACAAAGCAAACATTTTGTACCTCGTTAGTTTTTGAGATATAATCGATCTTAGGTAGAGGGTTAGCCCCCCATATTGGAATTTCAAAATTTTACTTATGCCACCGTATTGTACTAGTTTTGTACCGTTTTGTACCACAAAGCAAACATTTTGTACCTCGTTAGTTTTTGAGATATAATCGATCTTAGGTAGAGTGTTAGCCCCCCCATATTGGAATTTCAAAATTTTACTTATGCCACCGTATTGTACTAGTTTTGTACCGTTTTGTACCACAAAGCAAACATTTTGTACCTCGTTAGTTTTTGAGATATAATCGATCTTAGGTAGAGTGTTAGCCCCCCCATATCGGAATTTCAAAATTTCACTTATGCCATCGTATTGTACTAGTTTTGTACCGTTTTGTACCACAAAGCAAACATTTTGTACCTCGTTAGTTTTTGAGATATAATCGATCTTAGGTAGAGTGCTAGCCCCCCCATATCGGAATTTCAAAATTTTACTTATGCCATCGTATTGTACTAGTTTTGTACCGTTTTGTACCACAAAGCAAACATTTTGTACCTCATTAGTTTTTGAGATATAATCGATCTTGTTAGAGATATAGAGTAGTTTTGTTAGCCCCCAAACATATCGGAATTTCAAAATTTTACTTATGCCATCGTATTGTACTAGTTTTGTACCGTTTTGTACCACAAAGCAAACATTTTGTACCTCATTAGTTTTTGAGATATAATCGATCTTAGGTAGAGTGCTAGCCCCCCATATCGGAATTTCAAAATTTTACTTATGCCATCGTATTGTACTAGTTTTGTACCGTTTTGTACCACAAAGCAAACATTTTGTACCTCATTAGTTTTTGAGATATAATCGATCTTGGGTAGAGTGTTAGCCCCCCCATATCGGAATTTCAAAATTTTACTTATGCCATCGTATTGTACTAGTTTTGTACCGTTTTGTACCACAAAGCAAACATTTTGTACCTCGTTAGTTTTTGAGATATAATCGATCTTAGGTAGAGTGCTAGCCCCCCCATATCGGAATTTCAAAATTTTACTTATGCCATCGTATTGTACTAGTTTTGTACCGTTTTGTACCACAAAGCAAACATTTTGTACCTCGTTAGTTTTTGAGATATAATCGATCTTAGGTAGAGTGCTAGCCCCCCCATATCGGAATTTCAAAATTTTACTTATGCCATCGTATTGTACTAGTTTTGTACCGTTTTGTACCACAAAGCAAACATTTTGTACCTCGTTAGTTTTTGAGATATAATCGATCTTGGGTAGAGTGTTAGCCCCCATATTGGAATTTCAAAATTTTACTTATGCCATCGTATTGTACTAGTTTTGTACCGTTTTGTACCAAAGCAAAGCAAACATTTTGTACCTCATTAATTTTTGAGACTAGTTTTGTACCGTTTTGTACCACAAAGCAAACATTTTGTACCTCAATTTTTGAGATATAATCGATCTTAGGTAGAGTGTTAGCCCCCCCATATCGGAATTTCAAAATTTTACTTATGCCATCGTATTGTACTAGTTTTGTACCGTTTTGTACCACAAAGCAAACATTTTGTACCTCATTAGTTTTTGAGATATAATCGATCTTGGGTAGAGTGTTAGCCCCCCCATATCGGAATTTCAAAATTTTACTTATGCCATCGTATTGTACTAGTTTTGTACCGTTTTGTACCACAAAGCAAACATTTTGTACCTCGTTAGTTTTTGAGATATAATCGATCTTAGGTAGAGTGTTAGCCCCCCATATTGGAATTTCAAAATTTTACTTATGCCACCGTATTGTACTAGTTTTGTACCGTTTTGTACCACAAAGCAAACATTTTGTACCTCGTTAGTTTTTGAGATATAATCGATCTTAGGTAGAGTGTTAGCCCCCATATTGGAATTTCAAAATTTTACTTATGCCACCGTATTGTACTAGTTTTGTACCGTTTTGTACCACAAAGCAAACATTTTGTACCTCGTTAGTTTTTGAGATATACCTAATCGATCTTAGGTAGAGTGTTAGCCCCAATCACTTCGGAAGCAACGTTTTGTAGAATTTCAATCGATTTGTCCTCGTTTATGTTTTTGTGATAAGAATGTACAGTGAAAACACTATCGTCTTTTAAAGTACAGTGTACTGTTACGGTCCAATTTTTCATTACGACCCTGTATTTATAAAAGTTCGTTTAATTACTACGGAATGCATTCGAACATACTACTAATCAATAATTTCAAGGTTTTAATGTAACATCTGTGAGAAATATATAGTGTCTTTGTATAACTGTGTAACCTGTATTTTCGTAAATTTGCAACTTATCCTATCATTTTAAAACAATATCCTCATATGTGATTTTAAGTCAAATATTTAACAATTCAATAATTTTGACCGGCGTAACTGCGTAGTGTCTGAAACCCAGGTGCGCGGCGGCACACGTGTTACTAAGGAAACAAGCAACTTGCCGGCTACTACGCATCGAGGATTAACGCAGCTGAAACTCGACGACTGCGCACCCAGATACCGCCATCTGTGTCGGGAAGGCCGATTACAAACACGCCGACAGCACACGTGCAATAACAAACGTCGCACGCAGCTGTACATGTATGACGGTGTGCTTTTCTCATAGATAGTATGATAAATAAAAAGTTGAGATGCTTCCTAAAAAGAATAAGCTTAATTTTTCAAATTTTTGAGAAGTTTCCATCATGCGATACACAATTGCACTCAGAAAAAAATACATAGCTCAAATGAAAAATTGTGAGGTGTGATTAGGTTACTAATAATACGCACACATGAAATTTGTGTTATTAAATGTTACTTTTACGCTCTTCAAACTTTTACATACAAAATACATTTTTCAAAATTATCCGTTATAAATTGAAGTAATAACGTTGACACTTCTGTCAGGTTCGTATCATTACAACCGTGTTGTTTTCACAGATAACGCGATAAACAAAAAGTTGTGATGTCTGCCCGTAGTCGGAATAAGCTCAATTTTCCAAAATTTGACAAAATTTCCATATCATGCGATACATGATTCAGAAAAAAAATCTCCTTTTAAAAGAGCCATAATAATTGCACGGTTCCAATTTAAAATTTTGAGGTTAGGTGAGATTATTAAAAATTTGCGCAAAAGAAATTTATTTTATAAAGCGTCACTAAAAGCATTTAGATTACAATTTGAATTGCTTCAAACCGTATCTTAATATCTCAAGTAACAAAAAAGTTACGGCAAATAACAGAAATTATTAGATTTCAGTTTTTCTTCAATATGAAACAAATGAAGCACGACAAACAAAATTTGAAGATGGATTCTTAGTGAGCTTTTGAATCAACACCTTTTTGCTAATTTAACCGTCTCTCTATGTCTTCAAATGAAAAAGTTACCCATGTTGTCCCTACGAAATCCGAGCACCCTGTATATACCAGCCCCCATTTTTTATACAGGCTGATTGGTGAGAATGTCTTATTAAAAGTATTATACAAACGGAAAGGAATTTTAAAACAAAATTTTGCAGTTGAATATGAACTATCACGTGAAAATAGTGTATTGTATTTAAACATCCTGTATAAAGCTACAGAGACGAACTGCAAATGTTGTGTAACTACATACTATCAACTATGCGTATGCAAAATTTCAGTCATCTCTTTTACTCCTACATGCCGTAATATCACTATAAAGTAAGATCGGTATCTGTTACTTTTTTTCTTTAATTGCGAATAACGCAGAAGGCACGATATTTAGGTATAGGGTATGATATATGAAATATCTGTAGAATTTATCGCAGAAGCCGAATTAGTAATTAAATTTATAGCATGCTATTCAAAAAATTGAAGTTGATGCCCACTTCCGGTTAAGCGGAAGTGATATTTATTCAAAAATATTTTCACGTGATAGCTCATATTCAATCATATCCAACTGCAAAATTTTGTTTTAAAATTCCGTTCCGTTTGTATAATAGTTTTAATAGGCCATTCTCACCAATCAGCCTGTATACATAGATATTAAATATGTATTGTTAAATAAATAAGTTTTTCTTATGCTTTAAATTCTCATCAGTTTTACTATAAATCATTTTGTTATATTTTAGTTAAATGTCATCTCTTTAAGCACTCCTTTTCACTGTCATGGCAAATATTGTCCTGCTTTTAAATTAAAGATATTCAAATTTACGAATGTAGTCTTATTGTTACTAGTATAGTTATGTACTAAAGAACTGTAATGTAATAAATGAACTACAATACGATAACATAACACAACTTTTGAAATTCTGATGTTATGACGAGTCTATCTTGTACTCGCCTCATCTAAAATCCATTATATCCCAATTAGAGTAGTACAAAACGTTACGTTTAAAGTACAAAACCCTACAAAACTACTACGAGCATTAGTGAAATTTTGAAATTCCGATATGGGGGCTAACACTCTACCCAAGATCGATTATATCTCAAAAACTAATGAGGTACAAAATGTTTGCTTTGTGGTACAAAACGGTACAAAACTAGTACAATACGATGGCATAAGTAAAATTTTGAAATTCCGATATGGGAGGGCTAACACTCTACCCAAGATCGATTATATCTCAAAAACTAATGAGGTACAAAATGTTTGCTTTGTGGTACAAAACGGTACAAAACTAGTACAATACGATGGCATAAGTAAAATTTTGAAATTCCGATATGGGGGGGGCTAACACTCTACCCAAGATCGATTATATCTCAAAAACTAATGAGGTACAAAATGTTTGCTTTGTGGTACAAAACGGTACAAAACTAGTACAATACGATGGCATAAGTAAAATTTTGAAATTCCGATATGGGGGGGCTAACACTCTACCCAAGATCGATTATATCTCAAAAACTAATGAGGTACAAAATGTTTGCTTTGTGGTACAAAACGGTACAAAACTAGTACAATACGATGGCATAAGTAAAATTTTGAAATTCCGATATGGGGGCTAACACTCTACCCAAGATCGATTATATCTCAAAAACTAATGAGGTACAAAATGTTTGCTTTGTGGTACAAAACGGTACAAAACTAGTACAATACGATGGCATAAGTAAAATTTTGAAATTCCGATATGGGAGGGGCTAACACTCTACCCAAGATCGATTATATCTCAAAAACTAATGAGGTACAAAATGTTTGCTTTGTGGTACAAAACGGTACAAAACTAGTACAATACGATGGCATAAGTACAATTTTGAAATTCCGATATGGGGGGGCTAACACTCTACCCAAGATCGATTATATCTCAAAAACTAATGAGGTACAAAATGTTTGCTTTGTGGTACAAAACGGTACAAAACTAGTACAATACGGTGGCATAAGTGAAATTTTGAAATTCCGATATGGGGGGCTAACACTCTACCTAAGATCGATTATATCTCAAAAACTAACGAGGTACAAAATGTTTGCTTTGTGGTACAAAACGGTACAAAACTAGTACAATACGATGGCATAAGTAAAATTTTGAAATTCCGATATGGGGGGGGGGGGCTAACACTCTACCCAAGATCGATTATATCTCAAAAACTAATGAGGTACAAAATGTTTGCTTTGTGGTACAAAACGGTACAAAACTAGTACAATACGATGGCATAAGTAAAATTTTGAAATTCCGATATGGGGGGGCTAACACTCTACCCAAGATCGATTATATCTCAAAAACTAATGAGGTACAAAATGTTTGCTTTGTGGTACAAAACGGTACAAAACTAGTACAATACGATGGCATAAGTAAAATTTTGAAATTCCGATATGGGGGGCTAACACTCTACCCAAGATCGATTATATCTCAAAAACTAATGAGGTACAAAATGTTTGCTTTGTGGTACAAAACGGTACAAAACTAGTACAATACGATGGCATAAGTAAAATTTTGAAATTCCGATATGGGGGGGCTAACACTCTACCCAAGATCGATTATATCTCAAAAACTAATGAGGTACAAAATGTTTGCTTTGTGGTACAAAACGGTACAAAACTAGTACAATACGATGGCATAAGTAAAATTTTGAAATTCCGATATGGGGGGGCTAACACTCTACCCAAGATCGATTATATCTCAAAAACTAATGAGGTACAAAATGTTTGCTTTGTGGTACAAAACGGTACAAAACTAGTACAATACGATGGCATAAGTAAAATTTTGAAATTCCGATATGGGGGGGCTAACACTCTACCCAAGATCGATTATATCTCAAAAACTAATGAGGTACAAAATGTTTGCTTTGTGGTACAAAACGGTACAAAACTAGTACAATACGATGGCATAAGTAAAATTTTGAAATTCCGATATGGGAGGGGCTAACACTCTACCCAAGATCGATTATATCTCAAAAACTAATGAGGTACAAAATGTTTGCTTTGTGGTACAAAACGGTACAAAACTAGTACAATACGATGGCATAAGTACAATTTTGAAATTCCGATATGGGGGGGCTAACACTCTACCCAAGATCGATTATATCTCAAAAACTAATGAGGTACAAAATGTTTGCTTTGTGGTACAAAACGGTACAAAACTAGTACAATACGGTGGCATAAGTGAAATTTTGAAATTCCGATATGGGGGCTAACACTCTACCTAAGATCGATTATATCTCAAAAACTAACGAGGTACAAAATGTTTGCTTTGTGGTACAAAACGGTACAAAACTAGTACAATACGATGGCATAAGTAAAATTTTGAAATTCCGATATGGGGGGGGGGCTAACACTCTACCCAAGATCGATTATATCTCAAAAACTAATGAGGTACAAAATGTTTGCTTTGTGGTACAAAACGGTACAAAACTAGTACAATACGATGGCATAAGTAAAATTTTGAAATTCCGATATGGGGGGGGGCTAACACTCTACCCAAGATCGATTATATCTCAAAAACTAATGAGGTACAAAATGTTTGCTTTGTGGTACAAAACGGTACAAAACTAGTACAATACGATGGCATAAGTAAAATTTTGAAATTCCGATATGGGGGGGCTAACACTCTACCCAAGATCGATTATATCTCAAAAACTAATGAGGTACAAAATGTTTGCTTTGTGGTACAAAACGGTACAAAACTAGTACAATACGATGGCATAAGTGAAATTTTGAAATTCCGACATGGGGGCTGGCACTCTACCTAAGATCGATTATATCTCAAAAACTAACGAGGTACAAAATGTTTGCTTTGTGGTACAAAACGGTACAAAACTAGTACAATACGATGGCATAAGTAAAATTTTGAAATTCCGATATGGGGGGGAGGGGCTAACACTCTACCCAAGATCGATTATATCTCAAAAACTAATGAGGTACAAAATGTTTGCTTTGTGGTACAAAACGGTACAAAACTAGTACAATACGATGGCATAAGTAAAATTTTGAAATTCCGATATGGGGGGGCTAACACTCTACCCAAGATCGATTATATCTCAAAAACTAATGAGGTACAAAATGTTTGCTTTGTGGTACAAAACGGTACAAAACTAGTACAATACGATGGCATAAGTAAAATTTTGAAATTCCGATATGGGGGGCTAACACTCTACCCAAGATCGATTATATCTCAAAAACTAATGAGGTACAAAATGTTTGCTTTGTGGTACAAAACGGTACAAAACTAGTACAATACGATGGCATAAGTAAAATTTTGAAATTCCGATATGGGGGGCTAACACTCTACCCAAGATCGATTATATCTCAAAAACTAACGAGGTACAAAATGTTTGCTTTGTGGTACAAAACGGTACAAAACTAGTACAATACGATGGCATAAGTGAAATTTTGAAATTCCGACATGGGGGGGCTGGCATGTCCCTGGCCCCCCCATCTAAAATTGAGTATATCTTCTAAACGGGCGAGGTACAAAATTTTTTATTTTTGGTACAAAACGGTACAAAATGGGTACAAAACTTTAGTCCAGAAAGAATTTAAAAAATCGATTGTGGGGGGGCTGGCGACATGCAGCCAGACATGTATACTATTTATGAATGACCTAAAACAGTACGGTTCAAACTAATTATACAAAGATAATACAGAACATGCCTTGTTTGTTAACCTAAATGCTACCGATATATTAACGCAATATAATACGTTAGGGAGAGAATGGCATATCTTGATCCTAAACCATAGGTATTTACAGAAATGGTGACTGATTCAAGCTTGAAGCCACCATCAATAGCATAGGAGTGTTTCATACCATACCACAAAGACGTATTCTTAAACTAAGATAAAATGCATGAATATCAATACGTGTCAGTACTAAATATTGCTGTATTTCAAAATATATGATTTTTATCAAAAAACATTGTTAGATTTATAGGAGAGATGTTCATAAAATAGCAGTCATAAACTACAGTACTTCATGTTTTTTTCGTTTTCCTCGAAATGAAACAACAGGATGAAGATGATTAAAAATATGCAAACTATCTCCACTGAAAAATGTTTGTAGACGAAATTTACATTTTTCTGGTAATCGCCTTTCTTTTAAAAAGTACATAGTGTTGTGCCATCACTCAAGATATCAAAGAAAAGTACATTGAAAGTAGTTTATTTTTACATAGAGCCAATGTATGAATGTATGCAGACACATTCAAGTTATTTATTTTGATCCTAATAATAAAGTTTGTATTTACCGCGAATATCATACTCGTAATTTAGTACATAGATAATACAGAAAGTTGTATCTTCCCTCTTCTGATGTTTTCGGTAAATTTTAACATAGGCAGAATATAAAATTATCCATATAGTAATAGGTAGGTACTAGATATAAGTATAAGTACAATAAATATTCGCCAAACTGTCAGATGACAAACCTATTGGCAGTCTATTACACGTCAATTAAAAATGAAAGTATCAAGCGACGGACAAGCACGGTTTGTTTACTGCCAATCTACGTCACAGACGACAGCTATATTGAATACTGCGTTTTCGTGCCGCTAATAATAATTTGAATTTATATATTTTTTATTTCTTAAATGGCTTGTTATTTTAGCAAAATAATATATTTACGCAATTTTATAGCGCAAAATCATAAAAAAAACGTTCGCGAAAAATATGATTTCTCCCCTATTGTGAAGGAGCTTTGTATAAGATTACAGGTTGGTACAACTTTCTGTTGTTGCATGGTAATTGGCGCTATAATTTGAAATACCGTTACTTTTATGTACCAACAATTTGATAATGTACAACTCAGGGACGTGTATAAATATTTTGAATTAATTATGATGTTAATGTTATGTCTTAATATATTTATTTACTCCTACGGCCGCTGCTATAGCAACGGCCGCAATTCGCGGACTGTGTTGCATTCGCGAGTTGATAACTTCGCGATCAGTTGACCAAGAAAGTTATTTTACACTTCACTTGGGTCAAGTGAGAGCATTCTGATCGTGGCATATTGCTGCATGACGCAACTGCAGGCTAATTTATAATTCAAGGCTTCTTTCATTCGCACGGCGAGCTACCGATTGCAAACCCGATAACGCTCGAAATATTTCCGGCTATGTATATGGCATTGAGAAGCCATCTCTACTTATATCTCAATACTTGTTTGTTCGTTTGCGAGGACGACTAGGTTTGTAATTCCGAACCAATTTTACTGCAAATATGTAGAATAATGTAAGAATTAAAATTCAATTTACAGTTCGTACCCTACTTGTACTTGGACAATGTATCTCCTTACAATTCAAAGATTTTTCCTCTTCAATCAGTAAGTAATTTAGAATTTACAAAGTTTTTCTGAAAAGTTTTATATTAATTGAAAATTGGAATTCAATGAACGATATAGGTATGTATATTTCTCATTTCTTCGCTTTTATCAACTTTTAGTGAAAAGGTTCTTTTTACTAGAGTAGGGTGAAGTTTCGATACGTTATCTCAATACTGGTATCGATTATTCGATACCTGAGATAACGATGGTGTATCGATTCTAAGATATAGGAATTTAGGAATGAATTCTAGAGGGTATCGATACATACGAACCGATGTCAAGAAATTCATTACAAAGTCCATTACATTTATGAATAAATCTAGTAGGTACTTCGTACATCAGTAAATTTTTAACAATGTATATATAAATTATCTGTTTTATGAAATAAACAAACTATATTACATATACAAGTTCGAAATCGTATAAAACTATGAATTAATTACCGTACATACTATGAATTGTTGATATCGATGCAAAATATGTCTTCAAAAAGACAATTTTTAATAAAAACAATATTATTATTGCAAACGAACCTCAATCGACAAAAAAACACCAATAAACTGTCGTCGGTGCTACAAAATAGGATAGTTGCTACCTGACATTCCCATTTGTGGTAATAGACTCAACCAAGCAAAAATGTGTCGTCTGCGCAGCTATAACGAATGTAGCCTTTTCATTCTGTGCGAACTCTACACGTCATATGTGAATTAATTTTAAAAATAAAATAATTAAAATATGCTCTGTAGTTAATTGTATTTTAAAAAATATCAGATTGTAAAAAATTCCATTAAATGCTACAATATATGGATAAATAAATAGTATCCTATCACTTTCTTATTTATTTATATTTTTCTATTTAGTTCTTACATCTCCAGCGCGTAGGATTACACAAACACATGTATAAAAGTATAAAGTATGATAAAGTATAAACAAAAAATTCTTTGTGTGTATTGTGTACTAATAGAATAGATTTTCTCTATACTTATCCGATTCATCTCGAGCTAACAACAGTATTGTACAGAACGTGCGTGTTCTGAAATACGCATGTACCTATAAAAGCGAGATAAAAATTGTTGGACATACAAAACTAATAAGAATTTATTTGAAGCCCACGATATGCATATAGTCCATCCATCAGAGTCCTCTATACGTGAAGATCAAAACTTAAGGTCTGATGTCATATATCTTACATTATAGGTGGCAGCACATGCCGAAGTAATATTAACTTATCTGTCCTCCACCATTCGTTACGTACCCTTAAGGTCGAAAAACAACGCTCACTTTCAACAGTTGTCATTGGCAGCGTGCACAGTAAAGTTGATAAATTGACAGTTTCAGAAAACGTAGAACTTTAAAATAAAATATTTCCTCTACCGAATTTTGTACATTTTCAAATGAAAAATATTGCATTAAAATATATAAAAAATTCATTGGAAATATGTATACTGTAAATACGGTTACATATTTAAACAAATTTTTAATATATTCCAACGATATATTTCCTACCATTTGAAATGTATAAAATTCAGTAATGTAAACTCACAAGACAAATCTGCTTATAAAATCACATGTTAGATAATTAAAGCTGTTTTTAATATAATGGCAAAAAGTTAAGTGAGGTTACAATACCATGATTTCATTTCTGTAAGATTTATTGTACATATATTACACAACTCGTGCATACAAGAATTACTTCAGTGATTTAACATATTTATTATATGCCATTATTAATATCATGTCCTTTGCTCTTTAAGAGAAGTAATACGTCTGTTAAAACTTGCCATTAAATGTGTTGCACCCCAGAAGATATTGTTAACCTTATTCAATTTAAAAAATTCTTTGTTTTACTATGGACAGGACACATCATGTTAAGATTAATTCATTTCTTTACATTCTTATATACAATTTTTGATATTTTAGTCCTTTAATTCCTGATTTATTTCCACTTAGAGGTCAATAAAACAACAAATAATTAAATAGCAATTTATTCCAACGGCCATACCAACATGAAAATGCCAGTTCTCGTCCACTAAGTTATTTTGTACCATATTTAATGATTAATAATAAAGATATTTTTGAGTTTGAGTTCTCGTCCGATCACTGAAGCCAAGCACGGTCGGGCGCGGTTAGTACTTGGATGGGTGACCGCTTGGGAACACCGCGTGCTGTTGCCTCTTTGGAATAAATTGGTATTTAATTATTTGTTGTTTTAGGCAACGGCCATACCACCGTGAAAATGCCAGTTCTCGTCCAGCCATGTGAGGTTTTTATTTGCGGTTTTCCTTACCTTATAATCAGAAAAGACGCTAATTATCACATATGAAGGACAGAAATAATATTACGTATTAATATTACCCTATATAACTGTAACCAATATACTTTACCAAATATTGATGTACATGCATTGCATAGGTAATCAATCTAGACTGTAAGCAAAGTGTACTAAGTTATTTTGTACCATATTTAATGATTAATAATAAAGATATTTTTGAGTTTGAGTTCTCGTCCCATCACTGAAGCCAATCACGGTCGGGCGCGGTCAGTACTTGCATGGGTGACCGCTTGGGAACACCGCGTGATGTTGCCTCTTTGGAATAAATTGGTATTTAATTATTTGTTGTTTTATTATTTATTGACCTCTAAGTGGAAATAAATCAGGAATTAAAAGATAAGTACATAAAGGTCAAAAAATACATATATTAATTATATTTTAGTCCATGAACACATATCGACCACATAATATTCATTTAAATATTTTAAAATGCTGCATACCGTTTTATTAGCCAAAAAAATACTCCAAATTTTAAGCATGATCTACATATGTAATCATATGCTTAAAATTTCTGAGACAAATTTGGAATGTTTATTTATTTAATTTAAAATCGCTCATTATTCCAAATATACGTATGTAAATACATTGTATTATAAATAATTATGTGAATAAAAATAAATTGTTGTTTTATTAAAATGTTCCAATTTGCTGCCGATTTATCAATTCGAATATGGATCCAATAGATTATAGTACCAACATCAATATGTAATTATGACGATTGGGCTTGTTCAGCAAAAAAATTTTATTTTAATAATCGAAACCAAAACTCATTTTAAACTGATTCTCAAAATTTTAGATTTTTCCGTCGACGTTGAAACCTTCAAATTAATTAAAGAAATTGAACTGAACGAAAACGGGGCGTGGTTACTTGTGACGTCACACCACACGTCTGTACCAAATCTGTACTATAAGTTATTCGAGCATTGCGAGCGGACTGTGTATTATACTTACCGTGTTGTCGTGTAAGAGACAAAACGCTTGACTGTTACGTTTTACTTTATTGCATAATGAGTAAGAAGAAAGTGGCATATAAATATTGTTTCGTTCCTAACTGTCCTAATACATCCAAAAATGCCCCAGAGAAATTGTTTATTAATGTACCCTCTGACATTAAAACTAGAAAAGTTTGGCAGAAAGCAATGCGTCGTAAAGTTTTTGTATCTGACAAATCCACTGTGTATTGCTGCCAAGATCATTTTAAAGTAAGTTATAGTGTGTTTATCTGATAAGATCATTTTATATATTAACTAGCTGGCCCTGCAGACTTCGTTCTGCCTAGAAAAGCATTGATTTAGACATTTAATGTTTAATGTATTGTTACGGGTACCAGCCCCGCCCGTCCCGTACCACCACCCGTGTCCCGTACCGCCCCCTTGTCCCGACGGTCCCGTACCACCCCTTGTCCCGCCCGTAAAAAGATAACGATAAAGATGGCGTCGTAAAATCACTCCCTACAAAATGAATTTTCTTGATAATTTTTCTTTTCGGGGATATTTCGGGAATTTTCTTGTTTGGCCGGAGACCAGTACGCATTGGTGCGAATCATCGAAATCGGTCCAGGCGTTCTCTCTAAGCGTAGTAACGTGCGGTAGCCCAGCTAGCAGAGTGACGTCTTATTTACGTGTATAATAGGTGGCATATTTCGTAATCTTTACGTGATATTGGAGGTAATATTCACGTAAAAAATACGTGTTAATGTCACATCGCAAAGACGTAACTTTTAGACGTAGTTTAGACGTGTAAAAATAACGTCCAAACAACGAAATTCCAGGACGTATTTATAACGTCATTTTTAAGGGATTGTTAAGGGTAGTATGACACGATATATTTTTCTGTACATAATTCCATACTTTTTTTATGTACAGTTCCTTCCATAAAAAGGTTAACAATCTGAATCCCGATTTTAGTTATATAATTTCGCGTTATACTATACATCTAACTGTGTTAGCCTTTTTGTAGAAGGAGCTGTACATAAAAAAGTATGGAATTATGTACAGAAAAATGTATCGTGTCATACTACCCTAATATGTCAAAGCTAGAGAAAATACGTAATACATAAAAAAACTTTTATTATAAATAAATCTAAATAATACGTTGCATATATTATCCAAGACACAATACAAAACAAAATATACCCAAATAACACAAATGGTATATACTATATACGTTTATTTTTATGTAATCTGCTAGTCAACGTATATGTATGTAACTGTTTCCAAAAAGTATAAAGAAAATGTTTAATATACTATTGGATTACTTTTTTTATATCATTTGGAAACGTTTTACACTTATATGTACTTTTACTAGCAAATTACTTAAAAATAAACGTGTACAGCATGGACATTTTTACAAAGAATATACGTGTTGGTTGGGTAGGTAGGATCGTTATTTTTAATTACATATTGAATGTATAATCGGCATCGAAACCCATTTACAATTATTACCATTAATTTCATGAATATTATATGATAGTAGCAGGCATTTCGCTTTAAATGCCGTGACAGGCCAAATATCCAAATCACTATTTAATTCTGATACTACATATATATTGAAAGATTTTGAATTTACGGGATAGTAATATAAAGATTCATATTTCATAAACCTTTTGCCTATCAAGAAGATATTATCATTATGATCTATAGCAATATTCTGTATTTGCACAACATTTTCTGAAACTAAGCAGTAAGAGTTAGCATTTGAACAGGAATGTATTATTACTGTAGATGAATTCAAAATAATTTTTTGAAATTGCTTATAATAGCGAATACAAAAAGGAAGAGGTCCATTAGTATGTTCATTTAACAGTCCTTCAGGTTTTGCTGGTATAAAATAACTGTTAGAATATTGTGTTTCCATTAACCTACGGCATATTTGTTGCAATGGTTTTGTTGGTGAATTAATAAGTTGCTTCAAATAACCTAAATAGTTTTCAAAAGTAAATGCTGCAAAATTATCCAGTGAGCCGTAAACTAGCACATCATCTTTCAAATGAATTACCTAGGTAACTAACGGCTTTCTCTTTTATATATATAGAAGATAATGTTTAATGTTATTTGAACACCTTTTTATTTTATTTTTAATTTTTATTTCGTCTATTTAGAATGGGAGCGTATAGTGACGACTGGCTTAAATTTTCAATCGTATTATCGAATCTTATACACAAAGTACCCGCTAGCTCTTCTATGTGTCGATACAGTCAGTCGCGTACAACTTAAATTATGCTTTCTTTATGTTATTGAACGGAGTGCACCCTTCAGACTAAATAATGACATCATTGCAGTGGCGGATCCAAGGAGGGGACGACAAACGACCCGACTGTATACTAGATAAAGCATACTATTTCTAACAGAAAAACATTTTTAAATACTTATCGCATTTAAACCCTAATGTTTAATGAAATAAAAACAATAGATTTACTACCGAGTAACCATTTTGAAACATTTCTTACGCTCAAATTTGGAATTAAACTTTAATTTTTAAGTTCTTGCATACGCCTATATTTTAGTTAGTTAAATACTTCAAAAACCACCACCGTGGGTTTTAAATTTAAAAATTTTTCCGCGGACACCCCTCTACCCGGGGCGGTATTCCATACCCCCTGGTTTTGCCCCCCCCCGCGCCCCCAAAATGGTTTTCTGGATCCGCCGCTGCATCATTGTATGACATTTTTGTATTATTTTCACAAATAATATCTCTAAAACTTAATCTAAAAACTTAGGAGACGCACGTAATGTTTTCAGCTTTTACTGATTTGTATTTTGAATAGCTTGAGAGTGTAGAAACTAGTTTATGAAATCATACTGAACTTTGTAATGTTAGGAATAAATTTAAATAAACGTGATTTTATAAAAAATTTGATTGTATCTAAAATAAATTAAATTGAAAAACAATGTGTATACATATTTTTCTATTTTATCTCACAGTTTGAAGAACAAAATTTGTATACTTTGCAAAAATAGTGATAACTATAACCTCTAGCGTTTAACACAAAAAACTTGTTGTAGGTAGAGGACCACTAATACTTTTAAAATTAAAGATATTATAGCGCGAAGCACCGTCTTTATAAGAAATGCAATGGTTTGCTACTGAACACCGAACTTCGACGTGTGGTATGACGTCACGGGCGGATCCCGCGCTTTTATCGGAATTCGGTTTTTAACCTTTAATATCTAAACAGTGGGTTAAGTTTAAGAGCTAAAAATTTTACTAATTATTTTGATGAATTAGTTTTACATAATAACGTAAAAAAAATCGAGAAAAATCGTCATTGATAACAAGCCTATTGTATGTATATAAAATGTTCAAAATACCCGCCCATTTTGTCCTAAAACAGGAAATAAAATACTAGGCAGAAATAATGCGTATTCATCATGCCCGAGTTAAAGTTGGGTGCGGTAAGTTCATTTGAATAAGATAATTAGATTTAAATTTCATTTATTGACAGATAAACTGTTTTATATCTGTTGGAGTATGGATTTGGAAAATTAAAAAATGATTAGGGTGACTTTCGGTATATTAATTTAACACTATTTTATCGTATGTAATTATTTTTCCGTAACAATAACATAATTATCTAATTCCTTATTTTACTTTTTCATTTATTGCATTATCATGTTTGTGTTTTGTTTAGCGAGATGTTGTAAAATATTGACTTTTATTTGGACACCCATCTCTAATTGAAACAATACTATTACACGGTTAGGAAGTTAAAACAAGGAAGCCATTTTCTTTCTAGTGGCGGCGTATAACACGTATGTTGCATCTTTTTTTTACTTGTTTATCGCATTAGTTGTTAGAAACAGTGAATTACTAACGATTATTATGCAGAGAAATGTAGAGAATAGTGAACGTAAGTAAAATAATCTGTGTAATTTATTTGTGATAAAAGAGTATTGAAAATTGTTTAATTGTAGGTATGGAGAGGGTTAGTAAATTTTTAGTTAATTTTGCCGAAGAAAAGCGTTATCGGTTAGAACAATTAAATGGTCAGAGAATTTTTGGGCCACCAATGGATGAACCGTTAATAAATTTGGACTATCGTTATGAAGTTTATATATGTACGTAATTGAATTTATAATTATAGGTTAATTAGATATCTGATGTTTACCTCAAACGTCTTCGTAAAATTTTTGGAATAGTCTTATGCACTAATATCCTACATACAGTTTCAACTAATAATTGGAAATTGTGTCAATTGTTACATTGATCTAGTATCTACCGAAACTGTTTAATTAAATTGTAATCATAAATTCATACATATGACAGTTAGTTGTAGACTTCTTTTAAGTTAAAAGAAAAACTAGTTTCCTACTTGAAGAAGGACTGAAATACATCCGAAACGTCACGTAGGAAACTACTGTTTTTTTTTTAAATTTAAATCAAGAAACCCATATTCTGCATTAGTTGCAGTAATTTCACACGTTTTAAATATTTTATTACATATATTGATTTGCGGTCGAAAGCTCAGTCGAAAATGTGTAACGCATGATAGGTCAATTTTTTTAAATTAAAGAGTGTTTGCAGAATGTTGTTAAATTAATATATGTATTTTTTGACCTTTATGTACTTATCTTTTAATTCCTGATTGTTTAATTATTTGTTGTTTTATTGACCTCTAAGTGGAAATAAATCAGGAATTAAAAGATAATGTTGTTAAAAAAATGCTATAGTTACTAACAATTTTTTTAATGATGTGACGCTTCCACAACATCAAAAAATGGTGTTTCCAAATTACTCTGTTGTCTTAGCATTAATTTCAGAGTATAAGTTCAAAAGTAAATGCAGTGATTTTATACAGGGTGCTTGGAAAATGTGAAAGTCCAATTTACTCAGAAAATATAAATACCAACAAAAAATAATATAAAGAAACATATAGAAGCAATTACATATAACCCTATAACGTCCATTATACAAAGAATTAATTGAATGATTCCGCTTTCTTTTTGTAAGTAAATGCCAAAACACACTAATTATTCGTTTCTGTAGGTTGGCTTATGTTGACAGGTTCTGTATTAAACATAAATTTTCACGATGTCAAAAATCTACAATCTACATTGCAACCAAAATGACTTTTGTTGCATAATAATGTATGTATATTATGCCTGCTTACAGTTGCGGTATTTTTAAATGTAGCTTCTTGGCTAGTTGCCTATAACCAAAATCTATGGAAAAACATTGCGAATATTGGGATATTTCCTTTGACGATATTTCTGCCCATACACTTTGGTTTGGATGCAAATAATCGATTTCTATTATGTTCTCCAATTACGAGTACCTACCATGTTAATTTTTTTTGCAGTAGCCAATTTCGTTTCTATTTAATATACCAGACAATTCAATTAAAGGAGAGACACTTACAAATTATTGATTGACATAAATACTTCAAATTAACATGTCATAGCAACTTGATGTTTCAATAGACGAACTAACTACGATTTTATAATAAGTTTATTAAAAAAATCCTTCTGTTAGTTTCAGTACTAGTAAAGATCAAGTGCGAACACGACTAAACTTGGCAACTATTCGTTTTTGTAACCAGTAGCGGCTTGTCCATAGGGTCATTTGGTCAATGACCTTCCAAAAATTTTGACAATTATAAAAAAATATTAATTATTACGTGTTTTATTAAAATAGGTAATTTACTCGCAAAAGTTGCAAACATGATTAACTTAAAAACTTAAAATTTACGGCCGTCCCTTTGTATTCCAACCTCCTGAACGTTGGGCTGGCGGTGCGAACTGTCCTCATTGTATTAAAGCTACGCGGAAATATCCGAAGAACTCGCAGCTCCCGAACCGACGCGAACGTACGAAAATAAAAAACGTACGAATCATATAATCATAGATAAAGTAACTTAGAATGGCAACTCAATATTAAAAAAAAACGAGCTTTAAAGCGCCCTCTGGTATTTCCTCGGAAACTATACGTAGAATGGCAACTCAATATAAAAAAAAAACGAGCTTTAAAGCGCCCTCTGGTATTTCCTCGGAAACTATACGTAGAATGGCAACTCAATGTTAAAAAAACGAGCTTTAAAGCGCCCTCTGGTATTTCCTCGGAAACTATACGTGCCACTACCAACTGATATTTTATTTATTTTCAAAGTAAATAATGAACATTAAATTCCTTTATGCAAGAAAATATACATAAAGGTTGTTAATTATTACCAACAATATATTATATCCTCTTATTTTAATATAATAACGTATTAAATTAAGAAATGAGAAAAGATTCATTGAAGGAAAAAAATGCAAGATATTACTTTGCTTATTATTTTATTTCTTTAGCTTTTTTTATATTTTTCTTAACAATATTTTTGAATTGGATCGCTATTGTCTATTCTTGAATCTTTACCATGTAAAATGTTGTTCAAACCATTACAATAATTAAAAATTATTAAATTGAGAAAATTGTTCACAATTAGGTTTTTTGTGTTATGTGTTGTACAATCTATTGGTATTTGGTAATTTGAAGTTATTATTGTTTTTAATGTTTTGAATACATTTCTCTTATAACATAATTGAGGAAGAAGTCTTAAATAAGTAGAATAAATTTGAAACATGATGTCTTCAAATTCTTTTGTGCAATATGTGAGGCGCTGTTGTTCGGGTCTTCTTTCTCTAAGCTCTATTAAACCATGGCTCATACTGCCACCTGGTGTCGCAAGGATAACTTTACAATTACCACAATCACCGATCATGGCTTGCATGTTATTGTATAAATAACCGCTAACAAAGGCAATAGAATATTCGCAGGTTAAACTATCTTTCTCTCCAATTACTATGTCATATGTATCTATTTCCTCTTCAGTAGCGCTTTCCGCTTCTTCATACGAAAGAAATGAAGTTAACGAATCCAACAATCCTTCGTTATCGTCCTCGCAATTTGACCCTATCGCGTGATAGGAAACAAAGTTTTTGACGAGTAATGTTTTAAAATATGACCCGAATTCGGAACAAGATGGATTAACATTACGTCCACCATGTTGCCTCATCTGACCAAAACAATTTTCCAATGGATCTTGGTTTAACTGCCTGGGAAAGAAGTATTTGAATCCTAATGACTCCGTTTTCATTTTAAGTAGTTTAAAGTTTTCTAATGTTTTTGCCCAATTTATCAAAGATGGAAGTGTAGATCGTTTTGTATTCTCCATAAAATACATATTTCGCAATTTCTTAATGCTGTCGTTCCAAAATTGTAGATGGCCAGAATATTGACTAACTGCTGACTTTAAATTCTTTGTTGTTGATTTCGACGACCCATTGACGGAGTCGAATAGATCATTAAAAAACAATAAAATATCTGCTGTATGAATTCCGTCTTGATGTAGTGAATAGTTCCCGTCCATACTTTTAGATTCTGAAAATAAGTAAAATGTAGTAACTTAATGGAACAAAGTTAACAAACGTACCTACCATCCAAACTCATTCTCCTTATAGCAGCAGCTACTTGCCAACTAAAAACCTGCGAACAGATTGCCACCTTCATTTTTTTAATTTTATTAGGAATGACGTGGCAATCTGTCAGTTTCTTCTTGCCTTTGCATTGCTGATTATTTTCATCGGTGAAATAAAGATCTTTCTGCATAAAACTATTCCGAATCCCTTTAAGGAGGTGAGGGGGATCAAAGATTGGTATGATTGTTTTTCCATCTATTTCAAAAATGCGATCACATAAATCTTGTTTCTTTCGCAAGTAGGTAGCTCTGGTATCAGCTATCAACGAATTGATAGCTGCTACATTTGTAGACCCTTGATCGCAAACACATGCAACAACTTTTAGATTTGTTTTATGGATCTCCCGTATCACATTTTTTATTTGCATTACTAATACTGGTGTTTTTGTTGCGGCCTCGCAGTAGGAATAGGCAACTGGTTGCTTCCATTTGCCAAATAATCCTCGGATCATGAATACCAACACATGGTCTACTATTCTACTTGTTCTGGTGGTGCCTGTGTCCTCAAAACCTTCAATCATATCAGTATGTTTGTTCCAACGTACACTAGGTTGCAGGGACATCTCGTCACATAATAGTACGCAATATTGGTCCTGCAGCTTGAGTGTGCGTGTTATATCCCTTATGTTATTAAATATTGCTGCATTAATTCCAGGACCAATTTTTATTTTGTTCAATAGCCCTGTCATTGTCTTTCGCGATGGCAGAGCAAACAGCTTAGACAATAATCGGTATCCTTTACCACTTTGCTTGTGTAATGCCAACGCCATAATTTTGTCATTTAAGGTAAATCGCCTTCCACGTGGATTTTTCTTTAGATTGCACATCTGGCTTTAAAAAAACTGCTGAATTGTTGGATTTAGTGCCAAATGTTTTGCAAACAGTGCGCTTTTCGAAGTCAGAGTAGCATATTGCAAACGTAGTTTTAAACTGCGATTTTTGCTTCGCTGCAATTTTTGCTTCAGAAGTTTAATTTCATGTACCAATTTCCTCTTATCTGTTGGCACCATTCTCAAATCCTACTTCCTTATAGATAACATGCCTGTAACCACATTAAAGGGGTAGATTAGTATTCATTTTCATATCTTAGATATCGTGACTATAATCTTGATATATTTTTTTAACCATATTCATAACTTTATTTCCAATATGAGAGCTGCACAATGAAGTTTAAAACAGAAAGCATTTAGTATGTTTCCTTTCCTATTTTGTACTCTTTGTAATTTTCTTTATATAATTAAAACAATTTATTTTTTGTTGGAATTTCAAAATATATATGGAAATTGCTTAAGATCTATGTCTATGAATATATTTTCTATTCAAATATAAATATTACAAAAAGATGAGCCATTTCCTCACCAATTTTCTGTTTAATAAGCATAAAATATTCTTTGTGTGATTGTCCATAAATATTAATGCTAACATTATGTTTTTCAAAATATGTTATGATTAGTGTTTGAAATAAAAAAGAATATATGGAAAAGTTACGTACCTATAAACTTATTACATATACATGAAATAACTAACTGGTTATAATTTTGTTGTAGCAATAGAAAAGGATGGAATTTTGTAGTATTCTGCTGTATGCATTAATTAACTCTTAATATAGTTTGTAATTCCAACAATAGCTAAATAGCTTTTAGTATATATGTATACAAACAACAAACTCACCACTCATCTTCCTCTTCTTAGGTCTCAACTGCTTCACATCTTCGACTATAAGAGGTTGCTGAATTTCTTCTGGGGCTGTAATATAATAGTTAATTAATTTCTAAAATACTATTTTGTAAGTAACTTCCGTTTAACAGTGCTTTGCGATGGTCCAGGTGCATTTTCATCTTGATTAGATTCAGGCAATGTTTGTACTTCTGGTGATTCTGTATATAATTAAAACAAATTATATAATTACAAGAGATATCACGATCTAACTGAGATAAATTACCTGGTAAATACAATTTTGGGATAGAAATAAACGATTATTTCGACTCAAATGTTCGCTTCTGAAATGCCTGCGACATACATGATGGCTTTTATAAACATTTTCCCTCGATAACATACATATGTAGCTTATGATTTTGACAAATTTCCAACCATCTATCAAATCTTTCAGCGTATTTCACTGGATCTGGAAAATAATATCTGGGAGTCGTAACGTCTTCACAACCAAAAACTGCACACTTATTGAATTTATTCATCTGTAATAGAGAATATGAATATAAATACAGCAAACTTAGACTACTGCAGAAAACTTTATAGTATGTACTTACTTTTATCTGTACACATGGATATTTACAATGTCTCTAAAATTACACTAAAACTAATATATACACTACACTCGAATTAAAAAAGGAATATAAACTCAAACAAAAAAAAAGTTCTAAAAAATGAAAAAAATTGTATATTCAAAAGGATGACAAATAAAACGCTTTAAAAAGATAACACCAAGCTAACACACGTGTTTATGTTTATAAATTATTATAAACACACGAACTACAGGTAAATCCGAATTCTACTTTTCCAACTACGCACTTGTCCTGCCATCTACTATTCTATCGGAAATTAATCTACATTCGATTTCAAACAATTCCTATCAAGATCGCACCCCGTGCATATAATCTAGTTTGGGTCATAAGCCCACCCATACCATTGGCACTGACCAGCTCCATAAAGTGAACCGCTTATTGATTGATTTATTATTCCAAGTCCGTCTCTCAAAGCGGTCGGTTATCTTTTTCATCTCTCTTTAGCTTGCACCAATTTAGGCATTCTTTCAATTAATTTTTGTAAACAATCATTATAAAATAGCAAAGGATGGCCATACTCCATAAAAGTCCATACTTTGATTTCTGGGAGATATATGTAGACTATAGTAGAGATTTAGAAAACGTAAAAAAAAACTATATCATGAATTCGATTTGAAATAAGAAAGGTGATATCAATTTCCGGTACTTTCAAAATGACCACAATCTTGAAAATATGTTTAGTGAATAGATTTAATTACCTTTCCAAGCGATGTGTATTAGAGCGACCTATCTCTAAATTCTATTAGTTTTATGTTATTTATGATTTTGTTACATTAATATTTATAATTAAATGTTTAGTTACATTAAGAAATCAAGAAGAAGAATATTAAAAGCAGAATCAACTTCTAGATCGATCGCTATTCAACTACCGACAAGGACCGATTAAATATTTACTCCCCTGTCGTGGAACATGTGCTATCCAAGTAAAAATACAACAAATGTGAAGACTCTATTATGAGAGCGTCAGAGTTTTGATCGCGTTATAGTAGTGTAAATATATCCGCAATACAAAAATAAACAAAAAACAAAATAAACTAAAAGCACTAAAAGCCTTCTGCCTCAGAAATGTGTGGTTCACGCGCCGAGTTTAATAGATTATTGTATGTTTGATCTATTTTATTATTTTGTTTTTATTTTTGTATTGTATGTATTTACACTACTATGGCGTGGTCAAGACCCAGAAGGACTTGTAACAGATTTGGACCGTAAAAGCCCTCGATAAAATGATAAATACGAAGGACGTTACAATTTCTAAAGCAAAGTCCTTTTGAAGTAAAATTGAAATGAAAATCGGCATTAAAGAAATGCGTATTTTTAAAAAATTCCAAACATAAAAACTACCTAACAGTCGCTTTCCACTATACTTATTTCAGTACTAAAATAAGTACCTAAAGTTATCACACTGAAAAAATGTACTAAATATTTAATGAATTTTACTCCCTGCATGAAACTGAAAACTTTTAATAATTTTTTTAGTACTTTAAAGATGTAATATTTTGTGGTTATATTGCTTTTCTTAGAATCCAAATTATTTTGTGCAGTTTGATAAGGTCTTATTATTTCGTAATTTGCAAAAATGGCAATTGTCAGGAAAACAAAACTATATGCAGCAGCGCTAGCTGTAACAGTGATTATGATAATGGTAATAAGAAGAAGAAACGCTATTCAAAAGAAGAAGCGCTTATATGGAGCAGAGATGGCTTGAAAGGAGAATGGACGGCAAGGGAATATTAAATATGTTGAATCATGACTTATTGACTGAAGATCCAGTAGCTTATAAAAACTTCTTACGAATGAAAAACTGCTAAGACTTGCTCTTGATTTCGAGAACAGATACATCTAACCCTAGCTCTAGAAGTTCGGTCTTCATGTCTTCTAACGCCTGGTTCCTAGCATTTCTATTTTTATATAGTGGATGGTTCGGTACATACATTCATTGTCTCTCTCTGTACATTGCTATAAGCAACGAAACTTGTTGCTGAGACCACATTAAAAAGCACTTTGCAAATCATCAACATATGAATTCTTAAATTCGTAGATTGTTTTCTTATTCGCTAAAATGCTACGGATGCTACTGCGTAATTTAAGTATAGCAGCAGAGTTTCAGTACAAGAAATTAGAACGTATCCTAATTTCTTGTACTAATACTGCGCGCGCATGCAATTTTTAATATAATAATTTTGAATACTTATTTTAGTATTGAAATAAGTATAGTGGCAAGCGGCTCTAATATTAAAAAAAAAACGCTGAGTTGGGTTAAGCGAAATGAAAAGAAAATTCCTAATTTCTCAACCAATGTTCAAAATCGTATTCATTTTGGTTGGTGAACGAATAAACTAGTGAACAAGAATGGTAGATAAACATCTAATAATGTATATAGAAAATTTTCAGTGCTCCTAGTTAAACTATCTATGAAGGAGCTAACTATAACTGTCAATAGTATTTCGACGTGTTATTAATGCAAAATGACGAACTCATTACTTACGGGAACAAAAGAAAAATTTATATTTACTTTGTCGGGACAGTTTTATGTTTAGGATTTATTTTAAGAGACAGCACATTTTCGGATTAAACCACCAGTCATTTCCCAGACAACACACTAAATCCCAGCGGTATCCGTAGGATATCTTTGATGGATATCCAATATATCCAATGGATATCCTGGATATCCACTGAATGTAGTATGAATATCCAAATGTCCGTCTATATCCAGGATATAGAAGATATCCTGTGGATATTCAGTAAAATATTTAAAGGATATCTTTGGAGAGGTTCATAGATAACCAGTGGATATCTCTTATAAATATTTAACATATCCAATAGACATCCCTTTCATACAATTCTGGATATCCAAAATGACATACAGGGTGTCTCATTTAAGTGGAATATATGCATAATTAAATATCTATTCTGAAGGGCCACCTCGGACGACGACGGTCTGCCTACTGCCAAACTATGCTATAGCTGTTAAAACAAGTAATAAACATTGTTAAATTCTTCAATTAATAACCGTTCCTGCCAAAACAAAGTTTTTGCAAGTACCAAGTATATTTATTAGTGCACAGTATTAAATTGGAATTTAATTTAAACAAGTATGTACCTACCTTATTCTATGGTTTATATGCTTTAGATTTTACAGTTAACTAGTACACACCAAGCTTACTGTAAAATAAAATATAAAAAAATATCTTGTCTGAAAAGACACTTAAGTATCATTTAGTATGTGAAGTATATATTTTTTAAACCGAGTTTAATGCATGAGTATCGAACATCAGTAGCTTAGAAATAAATCTTATTTTTTATTGTTGTGACATAAAATATAGTTAGGTAAAATAACAGAATATTATGAGAAAAACTATGTATAGTCTTTTTACGATAACAGACGAGGTACGTCATCAATACACGTCACGCAGTGTCGCCAAATCTCTTGTTTACATTTCACATATAGGTTATGTTTAAAAGTCAACTGACATATGATTCGCGTTAACAGGTCCTATTCAAAACTATAACTTTGTGTACAATATTTATAAGTATTGTAAATTATAATTACAAATTTGCATAAAAATATATGCTCTGGATGGTTTATTTCAATAAAAACGTACAAAATGTATTAACATAGCAAGAAAAATAAATAGAACACAATATAAACTATATTAAAATAATGGCTGTCTATCAATCAGTTATTCAGAATCACTGAAATCAGTGGAGCTTTCGTCTGCACCTATATTGATTATTAAAGATCTAACTTCTTCTCGTTCAAACCCAACTTCTCTATCCCACCATTTCTGAATTTCTGTTTCGGTGTGACGAATGCTATTTGACCAGCACGTTGAAGTTATTCCACCGAGAGCTTCCTGCCATAATTTTATGCAACCATCTTCAGTTCTTCCGTATTTGCCAATATTGTTATTATAATATCGTTTGCTAATACCCCATACCAATTCAATTGGATTAAAAATGCAATGGTATGGAGGTAGACGAAGTACTGCATGACCATATTTCATAGCTAGCTCATCGGCTTCATAAATAGATGGTGGTTTAAAACTGTAAATAATAATTATCAGTCATTATAAAAAGAAGTATTAATGATACTAACCGTTCAACTAAATCTAGCAATTGTAGCTTTAATGCCATTGAATCAAAGGTGATGTTGTTTGCATTTAGCCAATTTATAATATCTAATTTTGTTGAGGCCGATGTTGGAGGCTTATTCTTAATTGTACTGTGATAACTTGCATTATCCATGACAATCATAGAAGGATTTTCTAAATTGCAGAGCAGTTGATTTTCGAACCAACGTAGAAAATTTTCACGGTTCATGTCACCATGGCAATCGGAATTTTTGCTATTCGATGTAAATATTAATTCAGCTCCAGGAATAAAGCCATCTTCATTTCCAGCATGTAATATTATGTACCTATTATAATATGACATAATAAAATTTCAACGTTAAAAAATAATAAATTATTACCTTTTGCCACCTACTTGTTTTGCTTTCACACTTTTGACATTTTCATCTTGCCATGTTTTTGAGGTACTTCCATCTCGAAAAATCCACGTTTCATCAAGAAATACAAACTGATATGTACGTTCTTGTTTGATACGTACATATTGCTGTAGAAAAGAAATCCGCTTTAACGCAATATGAGGCAGCTCCATCAATGCCCGTTTCGGATCATCTTTCTTAAAATGAAACCCAATATTTTGCAACACCTTCCAAAGGGAAGTAGTACAACCATTAAAAGTATCGCTTCTTTTAAGTACCTTGTTCAAAGTACATAAAGTGATATGTTCTTCTAAAATTTGTATGAATGAAACATCGTAATAATTTGACATAAGGTAGTAACTACTTACTGTCTCTATACATGTTATATATCGTGTTTCTAATCGCACACTGACTAAAATCGTCAACATTCACAACTGGTTTCTTTTTTTCTCTCTTCTTCTTCGGACTAGGTGGAATAATCGCTTGTTTTGTCATTGAAGAAATTTTATTAACTGTTGATATATGAACGTTTAAAGCATCTGCTACTCTCTATAAAATTTAAGGTTAAATACACAAACAAGAATATTATTTATTAAGATTACCTCTCGCACTGCATTCAAAGGCAATAGTGTGGCACTGTTATCACGTTCTCTCTCGAAATACGAGATTAGAGACGCAATCAACTGCTTTGATTGCCTACTTAGCGGCTTAGGCATGGTTTTCTAGTTCTTAAAAGAACTTTTGTTTTAATAAAATGAGAATATAACGAAACTGAATAAAACGAAGACGAAAAATACGAAACAAACAGTGAAATTATGAATTAAATACGAATAATACGACAAAATTTAATAAGAAACACACGAAAAATACAAAGCAAGCAACACTCAAATGACAGATTACGAATGACAGCAGCTAAAATTGGAGATATAGCAACATAGCGCAGGACAGGCAACGTTTGCATAGAAAAAATTCCTATGTATAGTATAGAAGAAATAGTTCTCTTTGGATATTTAGTATTGTATAGTAGGTAACTCCGATTTTACTGTTGATGACGTACCTCGTCTGTTATCGTGAAAAGACTATATATTAAAAACAAAGTACACAGTAGGTAGTATTTACATTATTTCCGTTTCAACTCAACTTTTCTTCCTGAAAAAAAGACGCTTATTTAGATAGTTCAGTATTCTATAACATATTAATTTGTGATAAAGTAAAGTTAGTAAGACAGAGATAAAACTTTGAGAAAGCTACTCCAGGGGTGCATCACTGTGGCATGTACATTTTCAAAGTTAACAGAGTTCTTATGATGATACGTACTTACAATTTTGTCAAAAGTGAAACTATGTTTTAAATCAAGACACTTAAAACAAAAATGAGGTTTAAATAAAGCATTTTGCGCAGAGTGCCATGCACTTATACCTGGAGAGTCAATTTGTTTGTGATTTTTTTACGAAGTTGGTAAGGCTAAAAAAATATAACTCATTTATACTGACTGTTATTTAGTCTGGCAGACGCATGTCGTAGCCAATTCTTGATACAGTCTATAACGTCCTGATTTGTAACTTTTGTAGATGTATTTGGACTATACATTGATGCTTCTGTAACAAATAAACCATTAACCGCTTCTAAAAGAGCTAGCAATCGAAGACAAGACTGGGTACAGGAACGATCTGCCTATGGCCGAGGCCATGTTCAAAGAAGTTCTTGTTAGAATCCGGCTGGATGTCATCTTGGCCGGTGCACGATCTTCAATAAAATAATTACAACTAACTAAATATTAATCGCTTTAGACTCAATAGTGGTCGTTCTCACGTTTATCAAGTGGCTCGATGTCATAGAATTTGCGTCGCTCATACCAGAAACTTGACGGGCAGGCAACTTTTTGTCATTTAACAAAAGTTGATCAACGTTCATTGCAAGCGTGTTCTCATGAAACGACTGTCATTCAATTCGGAAGCCTTTTCATTGGCGCTACTCTAGATTTAGCACATAAAAGATTTGTTTTTATTACATTTGTTTCACTGATGTAGCGCACGTAAACACATGCACCATATGCTGCCAGAGAAGCGTCCGAAAAGGAGTGAAGCTCTAATGTATGGGTATCCTTTTCTGATATATACCGCGGTATCTCAAATGTAGCTAGCTGCGTCAACTGTTGCTTTAACATTTGCCAATTATCGTTAATGTTGGATGGTAATGGTGAATCCCATTCAAGATTTTCCAACCAAATATGTTGGAGCAACACTTTGGCTGTTACAATAAATGGACCCAATAGACCTAAAGGATCGAATATTCTTGCTATTTGTGCCAAAATTGTTCGCTTTGTTTCATGAGTTCTATCATCACTATCACTCACCTGATAATGTATTGTGTCTGATGTAGGTTGCCAAATTAACCCAAGTGTACGCCTAGCCTCATCTGATTTGAAGTTGACAGTTTCATACGCCTTTGAACCTAAATTTAGTCTACTTGCAAGTTCGTCGTTGTTTGTCATCCACTTTCTGAGATTAAAACCTACTGATTTTAATACTGAATTTAATTCATTGCAAATTTGAATTGCTTCATCAATCGTGTCAAACCCGGTCAATAAATCGTCGACATAAAAATCGTTCAATATAATACTGCTAGCTAATGGGAACTTTGATTTATGAATATCTGCTGCTTCCTTTAATGCCCTAGTAGCTAGGTAGGGTGCTGATTTCGTACCATATGTAATTGTGTTAAGCCTGTAATGTTTCAGCTCTGATTGTGGATTGTCGCGCCACAAAATTCTTTGATAATCGCGTTGATCTTCTGCAATTAGTACCTGACGGTACATCTTTTCAATATCGGCAGAAACTACAAATTTACGTGTACGAAATCTTAGAAGAATATCAAACAAGTCATCTTGTATTCTTGGACCTTTAAATTGAATATCATTAAGTGATAGATTATTGGTTGTCTTGCAAGAACCATCAAAAACTACTCGTAACTTTGTTGTAGTACTAGTCTCTTTTACAACACCGTGACGAGGTAAATAATATGAGTTATTAATGTTTAAATTTGGATCTTTAATTTCTGACATATGATTCAATTGTATATACTCTTTCATGAAGTTTGAATAATCTTTTTGAAAGCTAGGATTAGAGCACAATCTTCGTTCTAAATTACTAAACCTTTTTCCAGCTATCTTAAGTGAATCTCCTAACTGTTGCACAGGTTGCTTAAATGGTACATTAACAACAAATCTACCGTCTTGATTTCTGGTAGTCGTAGCTTGGAAATGAGCTTCGCAAAATGACTCATCGAGTTCCTTCTCATTATCACAGTTTTCAATCTCCCAAAATGTTTTTAAATCGTTTTGTATGTCAGAGTTCGTGGTAAAGTTACAAATTGAATTTTTAGATTGTTTGTGACAAGGAATTGGGCCTGAAATAATCCATCCCAAAGTTGTGCTTTGAATCGTTGGTTGATTGCATCCTAGTTTAATTTGTTTAGGACGCAAAAGATCCCAGAAAATGTTAGCACGTAATAACATATCAACTTTACCTGGTTTATTAAAGTACTTGTCGCAAATCTTTATGTTTCTCGGAATTTTAACTTTCGTAATATCGTAACTTGTATGTGGTATGTGATCTGTAATTTTATCTATAACAAGACATGAAATTTTCCTAGAAAAATTGCTATTCAAAGATCTTAATGTTTAGTTTGTTTTGAATTTAATCGGAGAATGTACTTGATTTATACCTATGACAGACAAATCGATAGGTATCTTTTCTAAATTTAACTTTTCACTTAATTCCCATGTAATAAAATTTTGCTCAGAACCACAGTCGAGTAATGCTCTACATATATGAGACGAACCATGGCCGTTTTCAACTCTGATACCTGCTGTTGATAATAAGACACTTGAATGCATTGTATTACAACCTACAATGGTTGTATTTTGAACCTTATCGTTAGATTCTGCGTGATTTTCCGTATTATTAATGTGTAGCAAAGTGTTATGTTTCTTGTTGCATTTTTTACATTTACTACTTTTACAAATGTAACTGATATGATTTGGTTTTAAACAATTTAGACAAAGTCTTTTTTCTTTCACTGCTTTAACTCTATCATTGACATTTAACTGCACAAACTCGTTGCACATATATATAAGCCTTGCCTTTATTACAAAATTGGCATTCTTTTTCAGTATTCAATGAGACTAATGTTGTCGATTGTTTGTGTGACTGAGATCGTCTTTGTTGATTTTCAATAGACTCTAAGACATGACACCGATCTTTCAAAAAATGTTTAAGATCATCTACACTTGCATTTTCATTGCTTGTATTTGAAATTTCCCATTCTCGTTTAGTTATATTATCTAATTTGTTGCTTAGGATGTATACAAGTAAGGTATTCCAACTATCAACATCTTGCCCTAAAGCTTTTAATGCTAGTAAATGTTTAGAAGATTCGTCAATTAGTTTTCTTAACTCAGTTGCAGATTCGTTTTTAACATTAGGTAGATTGAGTAACGTCTTTATATGATTATTAATAAGAATCTTTTTGTTATCATACCGATCACACAGTATTTGCCATGCTACCGAGTAATTTACCTCGGTCATTTCTAATGATAGTATTAACTGAGAAGCTTGCCCTGATAGACTGCATTTTAAATATTGTAACTTTTCTATATTACTTAAGTTTTTATTTGTATCAATAATTGACAAAAACATATCTTTAAACTCTACCCAATCTTCATAACTTCCTGAAAAATTCGGTAATTTTATCGTTGGTAGTTTGACTTGACATTTTGAACCTGCCCCTGTAACTTCTACTATTTCTACGTCCGACAATCTATGTGAATTTGAATCTTTACTTGAAACGAAATCTGCTGTTTATGTTTGTACGTGTAATTTTTAGCAATGGCTGACAATTTATAAAAATCAGTATCGAAATTGTTACGTTCACTATATTCATTTTCTAATTGTTCATCGCTGCACAATTCTTCAATTTGACCTTGAATTTCATGAAATTCATTGTATGTAATTTGTAAATTAGAAATTCTAGTTTCTAGTTCAACTATTTCTGTATTTGAGAATTTGTAATCATCTGTGAATTTCTCTAAAAATGTTTTGAAATGAGTGAGCGAGCTTTTTTTACCGCCCCTTTTACGATGCAAATTGCTTAATTCTGCCATTTTGAAGGTATATGTTAATGAAATTGCAACTCTTTACGACTTTCTAAACCAGATTGAATCAATATTCATGTATGAAATTATGTGTAAACTTTAGAAAGGGAAATGAAGGGAACTAACCTCAATGGCTGCCTTGGCGTTGTTACCGTTGACTCATGGATGATGATCCACGCTATTCATATCGATATCCGGCTCTATATGACCAAATTGTTGTATTGTTAATTTTGCGCTGATTGTTACTATTACTTTCGAAGGACCATCTTGAATATAAACACCGTTGTCTTAAAATATGTTGATTTATTTCTAACGTACAAACTATAACAAACCATACCTATATTATGGCGTGTGTTTTCTTCTCTTAGTTCTACATTGTTCTGCGCACGACCATGAAATCTCGTAGTATATGCGGTATATACTTTACAGAGGTCGCCACAATGGCGGGATTATTAAATACAAACTCAAACAATCACTGTCATTTCATGGATAACACGACCATCGAACCTGGCATAGTATTTATAGTGCTACGCAAAAATTAACATACTCGAGTCTCTAGTATAACGGATTTCAGGTGTTGTCTGCCTTATAATAGCGTAAATGGTTAAAGGTTTTCGACTTTAACATTGTATACGTGTTGAATTACCGTGATGTTGTGACGACCCGTACCAATTATTTGTTTGCAAAATCTTGTATAATTAGCGGATAGTTAATTGATTTAAATCTGTTTTATAAGATCCGAGTATCACCTATTATACATCATCTCCACCAATTCCGTTCTGAAATGGCGAGACCATTAAGGGCGCGCGACGAAACAATATGGCGGACATTTGTACCAATGTAATTTATAGTACCACCTATTCGGTTCTTTTTAAGAAAAAATACGCAATTATTTTGCGAAATTATAGGTGCAATGGAATCGTGAAACTATGGGTTTCGAAATGACGCACGCCAAATCTAAAATAAAAGTATTCTTAATAAGAAAAAAAAATAAAATTGTTTGAAGTAGTCGGGAATTTAAGGAATTGCGGCTAATCTTATTTTGGAACGGTATATTGAAATAACAAGCAAAATTTACAAAATGAAAAGTAAAGATTTTGACAAATGTATAAATTCAAATTGAAATTACGTAAATATTTTTAAATGGTCAACAGTGATAATTAACAAAATAATCATTTTCGCGAGCAAAATTGAAGTTAATACTATTTTCTGTTTTATTTATACCAAATATTTCCAAAAATAACTTATTTCTATATAATTTTTTCTTTACATAATTATTTGGGAGAAACTACTCACTAATGCATTTAATAAAATTTTATATTTAAAAGCTATATACATATTTGGTATATAACCTTTCAAATTAAAATACAAATTATGTGATAATGATAACAAAATTGTTGATTAAATAATGTTTTTGTTTTTAGGGAATTTGCCGAAGGATTGTTTCGAAGACGAATTATTACCACTATTTTGGGATATTAGAGAGCTGTACACTTTCCGTTTTATGTTAGATTTTTATGGACGAGGTCGTGGATTTGCATTTGCCAAATACAAAACTTTACAAGCAGCAAAGAGAGCTCATTATATCTGCGAAAAATTTCAACTCAGACACAATCTACAAATAAGAGTGAATAAATGCCGAAACTATTCTAGGGTATCTATAGGTAAGGTATTTAATAAAACTGGCATAACTGTGGTATTTCTTGCGTAATTTTCGCTTGTAATAATTCTCTGTAGTCCCTCTTGTTTAGTTCCATTTGTGCATCTACAAATAGTCACGAATGTTATGGTATGTATTTACTCAGCGGCCCTTTTTTATTAACTGCTCACGATTATACATACATGTGGAAAAAACCAATTCTAAAGTTAACCATTTCTAGGATACATTCATGTTTTTTATAATTAATATGGTGGTGACAAAGTTGAAGGTTTTTAAGTTAGTTTTGGATGATAAATAACTAAAACGTTAAGTTCAATGGTTTGTTTACTTTAACTTCACCAAAGACAATGGATAAAAATACTCTTTCATCAAAGAGCAGTTTAAAAATTAGAAATATAGTTATGCCCGTTTGCACCGTTTTGTAAAAGCTTTGCTTAACTTAAGGGCCGCTTAACTATTAAGCTTACTTTAATTTCAAATAAATTGCACCGCCGAATATTGGGACAGGTTTAGTTAAACCGAGGTGATAATCAGCAACATCGCCTTTATGAGTACATTGGCTCTAAAGATTCTGTGTGGATCGTGTCCGATCGTGACATATCGAATGTCATTTGTCCTTTACACCAATAGGCGTTTAGAAAATTAGAGCGGTTTAGCCGGTAAATGTATTCAGACGTTTTTAAGTAACCGATACATGTCATATCGCGTTCAAAAATGTACGGTAGATGTATTGGATACATGTACCCGATACACATTCCCTGGGGTCGTTTCAACGATCCATTGATAGAATTCACTGTTCACAGTGTATTTGAGGTTATGAATGTATATGATAGATTCTTCTGGGGAAATCAAATTTAATTATGTCCAAATCTTCCCTAAACAAAGCATCGCCCTCATCTTCGTCGAAAAATATCATATTTACAATAACGCAAGACTTTTAAATTAACCGTTATGTACTGTTTATGTTTATATACGTATTTACATATGTTAAAAACATTTCAACAATCGCGGTGCACTGTACGCAGCCATATGTTACGGACGCGCATAACCAATGTACAACGTTCCTTAAAGTTAAGGGACTGTTAAACCTAGAATATTGACCGCTTAAGTAAAGCTACGCTTAACGATATTTAAGAAAAGCTTAACTAGCGGTGCAAATAAATTTTTAAATTTAAGTCCGGCTTAATGGTAAGCTGCGCTTAAACAATGCGGTGCAAACGGCCATTAGTAACACGAGCAAATTTAAAGATTTAAACAAGAACATAACAATTTTTCTATGAACCAGGTGTATACTTTTATTGTGAAACTGGACAAGGGCTGATACATACTGTATTTTAGTACCAACAAATATGGCGCTTCTTATTTATTTGTTATTATTACTATTATTATTGTTATTATCGTAAATAATATTGACAACGAGATTTTAAGGGTTCTTAATAATTATAATATCTAAACAAAAACTTGCTTCAGAAGAGCAGAGCGTTTCTAGATTGAAAGATTATAAAAAACCATGACAAATTAATTATAGATTGGTTTTTAAAACCAAATTTATACAGGGTGTGGCGCGAAGTTTTAATTAATTGTTCTTAAGAATGCAGTTATAGGCGAAATGTAACATTTTACTCCATTAGATTTAATTACATGATCAAAACACCTTTGTATTATAGCTGGTATATGTATTTCTTCTTACGCATGTCACTTCGTTTCATTGAATGATAAGATTATTTCAACACACAATTCGTTGTTGACGTGGATATTAGCATGTCGGGTCATTGGCGAAAACTTCGCTTTTAAATCACGTACTGTAGGAGTACAATCCTCGACAATCTAATCATATCTTCGTTCCTTTCGAAATCCATTAAGCTTTTGCTTTCTGTGACCGGGAAGTTGTATATGTATTTGTCCTGTTTGGACACTTTTTGCATACATTTTAGGTACCTACTGTATTTGATTAATAGTGAAATACAAATGACAAATGTGAAAAACAAATGACACATACAGAATGTCATTTGATAAATAGTGAATTACAAATTGTGCAAGGGACCTGATTTTATCCACGAAAACAATTCGTCACATTCAAGTTTATTTGTTATTTATAATGTGTGCAAGCTATGCAATTCAATTAATACCCTAAATACCTTGTCAAACTTTTATTGATATGCAAAGTTATAACCCTTTTAAAGTATTGGTTACTTTCAAAATGAATAACTTCAGGAAGAATAAACACTAACTTAAATACTGAAAGTCATAGCCACTTGTAAATTTGCCATTACTTGCTATAAATCGCAAATTTATTTTTTAAGTAAAATAATGAAATATTTCAAAATTGTATATGTTTAAATATAGGGAATATTGTCAGTAGCATTTTTGTTTATAGCAATGTCGTGATCTATTTTGGGATTGTTTTTCTCGAAAAATTGAAAAATAAATTAAAAATCTCTAAAAATAGTAATATTTGATATAGGTTTCCACCTCAAAATGTGATGGAAAATTTAAAAATATACAAAGCGCCTGAAAAATAGGTAAACACATACTAGCTTCGTCATTTTAAATACAGCACGCAACTATATACTCGTATTTTGGCATTTTTGTGTAGCCGGTTAAAAAAAATTTCCGCTTTATATAAACTACCCCTGTTCCTAATAGTTATGAAGATACTTAACGTTTTTGTGAAAACTGTCCCGATTCGGTGTTTTTCGTATGCCGCGATAGTTTCATCCTGAAAATAGGCATCGAAACGAAATTAAGAATACCTATGTAAAGTATATAGTCCGGTATAGCCAATGACATCAATAGAAGATGATATACTTACTTCCGGTTGACAGAAATGATTTAACGCATTTCCGGAACTTCATGTCTTTTTTTTTATGGCAACCTGTACACATATATTTTGTTAAATCGATCAATTTCTCATTTTAATACCTTTCGATTCACGTATATTGAGTACTATGTTTTATCTTAAATTTTCCAAGAGATTTCGTGCTTTTAACATAAACCTACAAAAATTTTCTAAGCAACTTGAGTTCGTATAGTGCAAAAATATCTAAGCGGCTATGAAGATTTATTCATCGATAACAACCGATGCAGATTGTCAAAGAATAATTGTGTCTTACACAGTTAACAAATGGATTGTTAAGGGATATTTAAACGAGAAATTAATTGAAATGATTTATTTAATTAGTCAGCAAATTTCTCATATTCATATACCTACTTGAATTTTTTTCGAATAGGTATGTTGCCAACTGCAACGTTATCTTGCAAACTTTGTATTTTGGGAACCATTGCAGACGAAAACTTCACATTTGACATGTTGTTATCTTAACAAACTTTACAACGATGAAGTACACTTTTTTAACGCCTATATATTGCATTTCTAAATACACTTAATAATTCTGTACCTATCATTCATTATCTTTCAATTCCTGATTTATTTCCACTTGTAGATCAATAAAACAATAAATAATTACATACCAATTTATTCCATAACATATAATAATATGTTTTCGTTAAATAACTTCTTCAGTGGAAGAAATTTATATTAAATGTCAATTATCATTATCATAAAGGTCAGAAAAAATATATATTAATCATTCATTATTAGATATATTAGCTTCTATCTTTTACGGTTTCCCAGTTACACTAATACTTTCCTGGTAAATGTTCGAAAAATATGCTCTTTTAATGTATTTAAAATCTTAGTAATTCTTCAATGTCAAAATAATTGGTAGTATATTTGTACTACAACTACACATAGTTTATACCTGTCAAGCAAAATAGCAAACGGAATACGTTACATATAAGAATCGATATTTTAGATGTATTTTTCGTGCACGGAGAAGGTAGTAGAATTGTGAACAGTATATGTATGTATGTATGTCGAGTAGCTAACGACAGATATTCAACTTTATGCGAAGTGATCTAAATACAAATATCAATATACGATGTTGAAAAACGCTCGATAATTTAGTATAGATGATCGGAATTAAAAACGGCCAAGAATTTGAGCAAGATTTTTATTGGATAATTACCATGTATGTATTTCGCAACGACGTTTCGACGACATCCGTCGCCTTTTTCAAGCTAGAAATATGTAAAAACATATAATGAATAATAATAATAATAATATTTATTGTCATAAATTATACATGTAACATAGACATTGTCAATCAGAATACAAACAACAAGTACATCGGTATAAAAGTCAAAACATGATAATTTAAAATGTAAACACAAAGCACAAAAAATAATATATATAAATAAATAAATAAGAGAATTACCAACAAAATCTTAAAACGTTCCCCGGGCCAAGTATTCATTAGGGCTGTAAAAGCAGTGGTCGTGTATAAAATTTTTTACAAGACTTTTGAAGGACAGTCACATTTCTGATTTCAGGGGGCAATGCATTAAAATAAATGATGCAACTATAATAGGGGCTGTGTTCGTATAAACTGGTTCTGTGAAGTGGCACGTTCAACTGGTTACTAGACCTTGTTACCATATTATTATAGATATCGCTATTTTTTATGAACTTATTTTCATTACGTTTATAAAACATTAGTATTTCATATAAGTACAGCGACCATAGGGGCAGAATCCTCAATGCCTTAAATAAAGGACGACACGAATCACGAGCCGGTGCACCTACCATACACCTAATTATCTTTTTTTGTGATATAAATACTTTCTCAGCAAGTCTTGCAAGCCCCAAAAGATGATCCCATAGCGTATTCGGGATTCCACATAGGAGAAATAAAACATACGGAGAGTTTCAACACCAACAGTGGTCCTCAGATTTCGCATACCATAATATGCAGCGGATATTTTTTTTGCACCATGGAGCAGTGCTCTTCAAACTTAAGATGAGCATCCACAAATAATCCCAAAAACTTGATGCAATTGTTTTGAGGGATAGATCTACCGTTATATTTTATATAAGCGCTGCTAGATGTATTTAGAGTTGCACTAAATTGCATCACTCCGGTTTTCTCCTTGTTAAGTATAAGACGGTTATTGTCACACCACACAGACATATCTGACATAATGGCATTTCCCCGCACCGATACCAAATCGACGGAGTTGTTACTGACAATGCAATTAGTGTCATCAGCATATTGTGACAACAAACACGGAGAAAGCGATGAATTGAGATCATTCACATAGAGCAGAAACAGTGTAGGACCCAAAATTGATCCCTGCGGTACACCACAGGAAATACTGATACTAGAAGAGTAAAATTCACGCGTCACACCCTCTATACAGCCCCGAATAGATATATATGACTGTCTACCGGTAAGATACGAGCTGAACAACTGAAAAGGGACACCACGTATTCCATATTTCCACATTTTCGATAGTAAAATATCAAAGTTCACTGTGTCAAATGCCCTAGACAGATCAAAAAATAAGCCGATGGCACTGTTTCCCTTGTCAATTTCCCCATATATACGATCCAACCCGTGATATATAGCAGCAGTCGTTGACCTAGTTCGCACAAAACCAAACTGATGTTCAGAAATAATGTTCATGTCCTCAAGATACTTAATAAGCCGCGTGTTAATAATTTTTTCAAAAACTTTCGCAATTGCATTTTGAATGGCTATAGGCCTGTAATTATTAGCATCGAACTTGCTACCCCTTTTATAGATCGGTATGACCTTACTAACTTTTAATTTGTCAGGAAAGTACCTGTAACCAGACAATCATTTATTATGGCAGCTAATGGTTTAGAGATATATGATATGACAGACTTGAGAACAAAGCAGGGTACACCATCCATACCAGCAGAAGACTTACTAGAGGTCTCCAGCAATATACGAGCAATTTCATATTCATCAGTGGGATCAAGATAGAACCCCTACTGACATATGGTATCTCCCTCACAAGATTGACTGTTGCCGTCATATTACCGAAATTATAGAAGGTTTCCACGAACATTTCACAAAGTGACTCAGGATTAGATACGAGAATACCTGCCTCGTCACGCAAGGCGAGAGACTTAAAATCGTTATCGGATGAATTTGTTAATTTATTAATTACATTCCACGCGGTTTTACTTTTATTCCTGGAATTCCTAATTTTAGTTTCATAGAATGACTTTTTTGTTTTATTTACAAGGTCTATATACTCTTGTTTTTTAATAGTGTAAGCATTAAGAAGAGTAAGATTTTTATTAGCTTTATACATGTTATAAAGGTCTCGGAGTTGATCAGCCTTACAAGCCAACTCAGTAGTATACCAGTCGATGCTTCGCTTACGAAAAATTGTACGTTTTTTTAATGGAAATGCAGAATTAAAGTGATATAAAAATGTGTTGTAAAAAACATCAAATTTGTTCTCATTAGGAGACAAGACGTCATTCCAGTCTTCAGAAGCTAACAACGATTGAAAATGCAACACTGAGGCATCAGAGAAATTACGTTTATACTCTACCACTGGCACAGTTTTGCAACAGTTACTGATTTCAAGCATCTGAAAGTAATGATCAGAATAGTTTTAACTGTACTGAATTTAAATGTAAATAGGAGAATTACAAACAACACAAAAAAATTGTCAATAGATTCAAAATGGATTTTTTACGCTTAGAAATCGACACTACATTTTAAAAAGAGACAATTCAAAAAAACCATAAAATTTTCAATTACATTTCTTAATAACAAACTTACCTCTTCTGAATTAATTTTTTTGAAAAACAAATTAAAACATAATTCTAACTCTACAGAATTCAATATTATTCGGCGTCATAAGAAAAAAATAAAAAATTATTAAATCTTGGCAATTACCCTGAAGATACAGAAAATGAATTTACTGATTATCAGAATGAACAGTATGTTGTGAATACTACATCAAAAATTGTCCCTAGTAATGTCCTAAACTTAATTTCCAAAGGACCTAATTTTAATTTACCTTATCAACATCTGCCCGTAGTACAAATTATTAAAGACGTTGAATTCATTATTAACAACAGCAACAATTCCACAACAGCAAAAGAAATTTTAAGAGGCAAATGTAGTAACACTATTTCTAATTTTATTTGCAAAAGAAAAAAACAAGATCCTAATTGCAGTCGAAGTTTATTACATAAAGATCTTATAGACACCAAAAAATTGTTTAATTTGAATAAAGATATATTAGTTAAGAAAGCAGATAAGGGTAATAGGTCAGTGATTATGGAAAAAATCGAATACCAAGATAAGATAAATGAGTTAGTTTCAGATACGTCCACATACATAAAACTCAATAAAGATCATACCCCTCCTTACCAAAAGAAAGTTAATTCATATATTAACACCTTGCTCACCAATGGTCATATTAATACGACAGAGTATAAGAAATTAAAAAATTTACATACTCAACCTCCGAGAATATACGGTCTACCTAAGATCCATAAACAGAACAGACCTCTTAGACCCATTGTTAATTCCATAAATTCGCCTTGTTACTCCTTGTCCAAATATTTCACAGGAATATTAAATAATTTAAGATCCACTTTCCGTTACTCTATAAAAACTTCTTTCGAACTTATACAGAGGTTGGAGTCTACTACCATACCTGCCAATCACATGTTTATTTCTTTAAACGTTCAATCTTTATTCACCAACATACCTAGAGATTTTATAATCAATGAAATAAAAACCAGATGGTCCCAGTTGGAATCTTACACCACTTTACCTCCTTCTCTTTTTATAGAAGGTATTAATATTATTTTCGATTGCTGCTATTTCAAATTTAATAATACTTATTATAATCAAATTTACGGTGCACCTATGGGTGATCCCTTGAGTCCTGTGCTGGCAGATTTGATGATGGACTCCGTTTTCAATAATGTTTTCAAAAACATTGAACTGAAACCTTATTTCACCGTTACATAAATATGTAGATGATTCATTTTTGATAATAGACAAAAATACTGTTGAATTATTATTCCATCAATTCAATAATGCACATGAAAGACTGACTTTCACTATAGAAAAAGAAGTTGGCAATCAGATATCTTTTGTTTATATTTATTCCCGCTCTGTCCGTCTATACGTGAGTTTTAAAAACCTATAATTTGTAAATTGTTGTTTAGAAATCACACATGTTATTATCACCATGCTTTTGGTTATTATTAATTTTTAAATTGACTTGGTTTACCAAAATGTGTATGACAAGTATGTAACGTCTTAAATAATTTAATGTATATCTTTTTAATTATCACATATTTCTAGCTTGAAAAAGACGACGGATGTCGTCGAAACGTCGTTGCGAAATACATACATGGTAATTATCCAATAAAAATCTTGCTCAAATTCTTGGCCGTTTTTAATTCCGATCAAATATCAATATAATTTATAGCAAAATTCTTTACATACCCAACATAACAAGTATGTATATTATGTGTTCTGGAATAAATTGGTATTTAATTAAGAGGCCCGACTACCGTCTGACACATAATATACTTGATATTATGTGTTCTGGAATAAATTGGTATTTAATTAATTGCTATTTAACTATTTCAACTATAAGATTATAAGTTACTATTTAGCTGTTCTTACATCCGTGGTAGATGATCTGACGATTGTCCTCGCAGATATACACTGATGTCAAACAATGCTTGTCGTTAATAAACCTTAGAAATAATTAAACGAAGTGATGGAAATCTCTTGGTGAAACATTTTATCAATATAAAAATAGATAAAAAGTGAAACACTTGGTAGGTATTGTTTTACAGAAATTATGTTGTACACTCGATGTACAGTGAGGTGCAAAGATATCCGAATATCCAGCAGGGCACCTTACTACCTGCTGAGGTTAACCGTAGTGTTTCGCTCTTATAATAACATTGCAATATACAAATGCATATAATACGTATATACATGTATATATAATATATATGGTAAATAATATTATATATATGTATCTACAGGGTTTCGACGGCCAAGTGGGACATAGGGAGAATACATATAAAATCGGTTTTCGGTGAATATTATCTCCCTAATACTACTTCATTCAAAATTAAGGGCCGCATATTATAACTGGGTTAACAATGAACATCTCCACAATCATAGTACAAAGAAAGTAATTTTAATAAAGCCAAAAAATTATTATTTTTAAATCTATTGTTCGTGAATTCCTAATAAGGCTTTTAATACGTGAGTTAGTGTAAGCGCCCGTGGCGTAATGGTTCGCGCGACGGCTTAATAACGCAAATGCACGGATTGTTTAGGGTTCGAATCCCGGGAGATTAGTTTTATTTTTTATTTTTTATCTCCAACAATAATGCTACAAATTCAATAACACTACAAAAATCAGAGATTTTGAAAACTATAAAATCGATTTTTTTGAGGATTAAGGTAAATAATGAATAATTTTTACAATATCAAAAATGATCAGGTACTATTATATTATTCGATTTTTAATTGTTACTAACGACGAATCATTTGACAAAATAAACAAAACTTAATCAAGATTAAAAAAAAATAAAATTCATTTCTCGGATTCGAACCCCAAACAATCTGTGCCTTACGTTATTATGGCGTCGCATGAACGTCTGCGCCACAGCCGCTTGCACTAACTCGCGTGTTAAAAACCTTATTAGGAATTCACGTGCAATAGGTTTAAAAATAATAATTTTTTTGGCTTTATTAAAATGACTTTCTTTGTACTATGATTGTGGAAATGTTCATTGTTAACCCGGTTATAATATTCGGCACTTAAATTTGGATGAAGTGGTATTAGGGAGATAATATTCACCGAAAACCGATTTTACATGTATTCTCCCTATGTCCCACTAAGCCGTAGAAACCCTATATATATATATATATACAGTGTGTCCCAAAATGTCCGCAACAGCCGTGTAAGTCATGTGCTATAGTCGTAATAAAAAAGTGTTTCAAATAAAAGTTGTTCCAATTTACACGATCTACTTTGTGAGCTGAAGAGATTTCGAAAATTTTATACAGCCTGGTCATTATGTCGTTACTTCTTTTCATGTCTTATGGCAGCCATCTTGAATTCGCTGCCAATCGAAAAATGTTATAAGAAAAAGTTGTTCAGAATTACGAAATACCGCCGTATGCAAAATTTCAACTCCATCGTCAAATATTTATTTTTCCCATGTATTATCTATCGCGGTGGCCCAAAATGTCCGCAACAGCCTTGTAAATCCTGTATTATAGTCGTCATAAAAAAGTGTTTCAAATAAAAGTTGTTCCAATTTACAAGATCTACTTTGTGGTATGAAGAGATTTCGAAAATTTTATACAGCCTGGTCATTATGTCGTTACTTCTTTTCATCTCTTATGGCAGCCATCTTGAATTCGCTTCCAATCGAAAAATGTTATAAGAAAAAGTTGTTCAGAATTACGAAATACCGCCGTATACAAAATTTCAACTCCATCGTCAAATATTTATTTTCCCCAGATAATCTGTTATTTTATTTCAATTTCAATCATTTTAGTTGAAGTAGTTATGAGAATAAAAAGTATTTATTTACGTAGTAAATACTAAACGTTTTATTTTCTAAAGAAAAATCACGGGAAATATTATAAGACAGTAATTATGAAAATTTAAAAAAAAAGTGTGATAATATAATATAAAAAAACAACCGTATACGAAAAATAATAAATAATAATACATTGCAGACTAACGCTTAAAATGAAAGTAAACAAAGCAATAATATGACAAAAAAGCAATCACTCCACGAAACCTCCTTCATTTGCCATACATGCCACTGTTCGATGATTGAATTCGTCCATAACACTGTAGAGCACATTGGCTTCTATCCCGTTTGCGCACTCCAGGATGACATCTTTCAAATGGTTGCGGTCTCGGAACGGCCGATGGCTATAGACCTGGCTTTTCAGACAGCCCCAAAGGAAAAAACCCAGCGGTGTCAAATCTGGATATCTGGGCGGCCACTGAACTTGGAGTGTCCGAGTGAATATTTTATGGGCTCCGAAATTCACTTCCAACCATTCTTGAATGCCAGCCGAAGCGTGGCAAGGTGCCCCATCATGCTGGAAGTGCATGTTACAACGAATGTGAAGCGGGAAGTCATCTACAATCGGTTCCAGTTCATTTTGCAAGAACTGAAGGTACTGAGCAGCATCCATGCAATTTGGACCAAAAAAATGGTCCAACTAACCGCGTGTCCAGAATTCCTCACCATACATTAACTTTTTCATAATACTGGTCCCTACTGTTGACTGTGAAATGTGGATTATAATTTGCCCAGTACCGACAATGCTGCGATGAAACCGTACCATTCGTGTAGAAAGTCGCTTCATCGGAGAATAAAATATTCCGGTGAAAGTTAGCATTGGCTTCCATTTCTCCTTGCATCCACGCACAAAAATTGAAACGACTTTCATGGTCATGTTGTTGCAACCGGCAGATAAATTTAGGTTTATACGGCTTCAAAGCATTTTTCTTGAGTAATTGCTGAATATTAGAACGAGATAGTTCGGTCTCTTGCTCAATCTGCCGGATGGAAATGCGCGGATTTTCGGTAATCCGTAAGATGACTTCCAACTCCGCATTTTCCGTAATTGGCCGTAACTGGTTCTTCTTAAACTTATTTTCTACACTCCCAGCTTCCTTAAAATTTTGTACAATACGAGCTATCGTTGAATAATGTGTATTCTTGCCAGGATACCACAAATTAAATTGCCTTTCCGTATTCCGGCAATTTTTTTTGGTTTTCTTGGTGCCATTGTTGTGAACTTAAAGTCACGTATTTTTTCTGGCTCACTTATGACTCTCAAGCTCATCACCTCTGTTTTAGATTCGATTTTGCTACTTGATTTTTAGGCCATAATCCATTCAGTAAATATCGAACTAAAATTTTGCATACGGCGGTATTTCGTAATTCTGAGCAACTTTTACTTATAAGATTTTTCGATTGGAAGCGAATTCAAGATGGCTGCCATAAGAGATGAAAAGTAGTAACGACATAATGACCAGGCTGTATAAAATTTTCGAAATCTCTTCATACCACAAAGTAGATCTTGTAAATTGGAACAACTTTTATTTGAAACACTTTTTTATGACGACTATAATACAGGATTTACAAGGCTGTTGCGGACATTTTGGGCCACCGCGATAGATAATACATGGGAAGAATAAATATTTGACGATGGAGTTGAAATTTTGCATACGGCGGTATTTCGTAATTCTGAACAACTTTTTCTTATAACGTTTTCGATTGGCAGTGAATTCAAGATGGCTGCCATAAGAGATGAAAAGAAGTAACGACATAATGACCAGGCTGTATAAAATTTTCGAAATCTCTTCATACCACGAAGTAGATCTTGTAAATTGGAACAACTTTTATTTGAAACACTTTTTTATGACGACTATAATACAGCACTTACAAGGCTGTTGCGGACATTTTGGGCCACCGCGATAGATAATACGTGGGAAAAATAAATATTTGACGATGGAGTTGAAATTTTGCATACGGCGGTATTTCGTAATTCTGAACAACTTTTTCTTATAACGTTTTCGATTGGCAGTGAATTCAAGATGGCTGCCATAAGAGATGAAAAGAAGTAACGACATAATGACCAGGCTGTATAAAATTTTCGAAATCTCTTCATACCACGAAGTAGATCTTGTAAATTGGAACAACTTTTATTTGAAACACTTTTTTATGACGACTATAATACAGCACTTACAAGGCTGTTGCGGACATTTTGGGCCACCGCGATAGATAATACATGGGAAAAATAAATATTTGACGATGGAGTTGAAATTTTGCATACGGCGGTATTTCGTAATTCTGAACAACTTTTTCTTATAACATTTTTCGATTGGCAGTGAATTCAAGATGGCTGCCATAAGAGATGAAAAGAAGTAACGACATAATGACCAGGCTGTATAAAATTGTCGAAATCTCTTCATACCACAAAGTAGATCTTGTAAATTGGAACAACTTTTATTTGAAACACTTTTTTATGACGACTATAGCACAGGACTTACAGAGCTGTTGCGGACATTTTGGGACACACTGTATATATATGTATACGGGTGACTTAGAGCAGTTTTTTTATGTAGTTCGAGTATTTTAGTTGCGTACTTTGCCGTAGTCACCGATGGCACTACGGTAGCCCGTATATTGTGTATATTTTGATCCTGCAGTAGTTAGGTCCTCCGCTGATAGACAATTTGCATGCAATAGGTCATCCGGCTGCAATAGGTCGCCCATATACGGAGGACCTACCGCTTTCCATGTAAAAGTAATCGGTTTATAGCCCCCTACCACCCAGTAAAATTTTAAACGGGTGACTTAGAGCAGTTTTTTAGTTAGTTCGAGTATTTTAGTTGCGAACTTTGCCGTAGTCACCAATGGCACTACGGTAGCCCGTATATTATGAGGTGTATATTTTGAGTCTATTTTGCAGTAGATTGGTAATCCTTCGTATATTAAATTTAACATTTGCAGTAGATAAGTCCTCCGTAAAATTGACAACAGTGTATGGAATTTACGGACTAATAGAATGATGTCGAATTATTATATTGTCTTGGCTATTCAAGAATTTATGTAAATTCTTCAGTAAACCGATAGATCAAGAAAACAGAACAATGAAAATAAAAATACGTTTCTAAATACATACATTAAAACAATATAGAATCACTATATCTTCTTAGAATTTCGTTTTATCATTTTAAAAAATGAGAAAGTAGATATATCGTTATTTTATCATGAATAGCACATTGTAAAATAAAACTTGTAGCATAACTATTTATGGATAAGTAAGAACTGTTTTTACTCAAGGAGTATTTTATTAATCATTTCTACATTTACACTATTGAAAATATGTTATTATTACAATCGTCTTCTACGCAATTTCGAGCACATTTAGTTTTTTTTATTGCGAAAATTGTTTTTCCCGTTACAAAAACTGAATATACGGAATATTAATTTCTGTAGGTAACAGCTTTATAAGTTTTTTGCATAGTATGTTAAAATGCAATTAAACAAATTAAAATTAGACTAATAAAAAGTGATAGCCTTTTGATGGCGCATTCCGTTGGCAAATAAAAACCAAACGCTTTTTTTATATATTGAAACAATATAAAACCGCCTTGAACATATGACAATTTTAGATACAACATACATAGATTAAATTATATAAAAATATTTAAATTTACAATTTCTTTTTTATTGATTTCCAACAAAAACTTTTATTTTTAGTTTTTGTTTTTTACCATGAGGTAATTGCAAAACCACTTCTTCACCCGTTTCTTTAGAAGTTGGAGAAACAAATGCTATGCTGAAAAAGAGGCTATAAATAGGAAAAATTAATAATTTACGGAATACGTAAATAACAATCAGGTTAGAACCAAAAACACTGTTGATTCATTCTAAAAAAATAAAATACAAATTAGGTAATCATTAGGGACTCTTATTGTATTGTAATGAATACAGTGTTGAATTTAATTGCATGTACATACATCATTTACCATCATTCGATGTAAAAATGTTATTGGTCTGCTTGGCCAATTAGACTCGTTTTGTATCGACCTAAAGAATAATAAGTTTGTTTTATCAAAAAATACGTTAGTAAAATATAATACGAGGGTGTATTCTTATGTTATCTACCTAGCTATGAAATAAAAGAGTGACGATGTCAAACAAATTATTGAAAAATTGCTGTCACTGTTAGAAATACATGTGCTATGTTGTTTTTAGTTTATACTGTGTACAGAGATTTGAGACGGTCTACTTATAAAATGAGTGAAACTAAGGTTGAACATCGCGGCATAAGGATGTTGATAAGCAAGTTCCTGACAAAAGAAGGCAATGGTCCAAAAGCAATTCATGAAAAAATTGTTGCTGTGTATGGGGAAGATGCATCATCTTATTTTCAAGTAAAATATTGGTCTAAACTATTTCGATAGGACCGAGAGTCAATCAATGATGACTCAAAGTCCAGACGATCTGTTGAAGCTCCAACTGAAGACATTGTGCGAAAATTTGAAAATTGTGTACCGAAAGATCGGCGTGTAAAGATCTCTGTCAGTGCCAATGAAATCTGTATATCCTAAGCAAGTGTCCTCAAAACTTTGCATGACGATTTGGGCATGAAGAAGGTGTCTGCACGGTGGATACCTAAATTGCTTACATCGGAACAAAAACTGTACAGAAAAGAAGTTTCTCAAGAAAATTTGGTCGAGTTGAAGAGGGAGAAAATATTTTTATCTCGAATTATCACCGAGGATGAGACTTGGGTACATCACTGGGACCCTCCTACTAAACAAGAAACCATGCAGTGGGTTCATAACGTCCCCCCGCCACCAAAAAAGGCCAAGACACAATTTTCTGGAAAAAAACTGATGGCAACTGTTTTTTGGGATGTTGAAGGAGTCTTGCTTATTGAATATATGCCTAGAGGGTCTACCATAAATGGAGAGGCCTACGGAAGCACAATAAAAAATGTAAAAACTGCTCTAGAGGAAAAACGCTCGCATTCTTATCCACAAAAAAACTTGTTGCTGCACGACAATTGCCGGGTTTATAAGGTAAACAAAGTTCAGCAGATAATCAATGACTGTGGGTTTATAGAGTTAAGGCATCCACCATAGCCCCGACCTAGCTCCGTCAGACTTCTTCCTATTCAAAAATTTAAAAAAGCATCTCAGGGGAAAGCGTTTTGCGTTTGATGAACAACTCAACGAAGCTGTTGAAGAATATTTTGCGGGGTTACCGAAGCAATTTTTTTCTGAGGGTATGGAACAATTGGAAAAAAAATTGGAATACACATAAGTGTATTAGTGTTGAAGGGAGTTATGTAAAAAAAATTTTTTGTTTTCTTATGTCCATTTTTTCATGGCTAGGTAGATAACATAGAAATACGCCTTTGTATTAATAAGAGCATTCCAAAGATCTGATACTGTTTCCTTTTTTCGTAAGATGGTTCTTTTTTTAAAATGTAGACTATAATGGTATTTTTGTTAAGATACTGGAGATTATTGAATTTTTGATATTTATGCATATCAAATTTTTATTTACTAAATTAATATACCTTCTGTGAATATGTTCAATTTATCTAAAATGCTAACCAATTTATCTACTGCACCGGGAGTAAGTTCTATGCGAGCATATTCTGTTTGCATTTTTAGCACTATCACAAAAAAATAGATAGATATATTTTCATATATCGTAATTAGTTGGAAAATGTGCAATAAATTCTAATGATGGAGTTTATGATGAACTTACGAAATGAAAATAAAATTATTTATTTATTTGCTCTTATTGACTGCAGTTTCAATCTTGTTAGGACATTTTCAAAACTAAAGTAAGTTATAATGAAGACATATTTCTTATATATAAAATTTTTTACAAACAGGAAAAGTGGTGTATACATCACATCAGTTTTGTCATTTAAAACTGTTACATTTGATCTATTGCGGGCTTTAAAAATCTATCGATTCGAGAAGGTTAAACTTCTTTCCTTTTTTCTGCTAAGTGTAATATTTTTATGTTGTGTGTTTTATTTTTTTGCGTAGTTTATAAATACCATATTTCATTTATTGGCAGGACTTTTGATACGGTACCCTATATAGGCAACTACTGCTCGAATTAGGGTATTTTCATTATGTACTTTCATTAAATCGTACAAACGGAGACCTTTTACATTCATTAGGATTAGGTTAGACTTTTCACGTTGAATAAATAAACTGTGACAGAACTTTAACTTGTTTTTGACTTGGAATTGGTTGGTAGGATCAGTATTGCAAGTAGTGAAATGCTGCTATCGTATAAAGTTTGGTAGAGCTTGCTATTATATTACGGTTTGGGAGTTATACATAGCGCTTTCGTTACAACAAGATCGTTGTTCTTTACTTTCCTATGTGTGTTATAATATTTGCATTTTTATTACTTTGAAAGACATTTTTGCTAAATATGTAGTTCAGTTATTTTAGCTTTGTGAAGATTATTATATTCATTATAAATTTGTATACATTTGTCGTCTGCAAAACAATTTAAATACAAATGTTGAGATAATCAGCGGTTATAGCCGCAGTTTTTAAGTACATTTTGTAGATTAAATAAAACAGGTAAAGCAAAAGTTGCTACACATTTTTTAGAAAGTGGCGGAAAATGAGAATATAGTAATATGCCTGGAAAAAGGAAAGAAGTTAACCTTCTGTAATCAATATAATGTTTTATGGCCTGCAATATATCAAATAGAACAGTTTTAAATACCCAAAGTAACCTGATACGTACAGCCCTTTTTTATGCACTTAAAAATTTAATATATAGTACAGTAACGTGTAGTCAATCTTATTAAGTACACTGGTTTAATAATGTTATGTTAAATATGAAAATAATATCAATTTCTCAAGAACATAAAATGAAAAGATTTAAAGCACAAGAAAAATACCGTTTATTTTTAATTTTTGATATCGAAATATATTTTTACTAAGCCTAATGTATATATAGTATACCAATCAAATTTCAAAAATTCTTATAACTGTTTAATTGTAACAATTTCCTAAGAAAGTTTAAAAAGTTATAGATTAACCTTAATTTTAAATATCACGATCAAACGTAAATTTTAAGTAAATATTACTGCTTTTTGTATGTAAAAAAATAATCTAAAAAATACATACCTTAAAGTTCTTGCGCAAGACATAGCTTACAATCACCAAAAATGAGTTGCTACTATATGGCAACACTGTCGGATTAGTGATGCATTGCAGTTTGTAAAATCCGTATATATCGGAAGACACAATGCTGTGATTTCGTTAGCAAAATATATGCCGAGATGATAGAAGTATGGCAGTTTCGTTGGAGGATCCAGATATAGCAATATGTATATAAATTTTAAATTCTAACTTTGGTTTTTTTGGTTGATCTGTGGTTAGAAGGAACAAATATGTGATATACATAAATGAAATTTAATATATTGTAATGTTATATTCAATATTACATTTTATTCAATATTTACAATTCCACTTGTCAGTTGACAGATGATCCAGCTGTAGGTAATCTAAAAAGAAAAAAACACTAAATTAATTGAATATTCATTAAACTATAACCAACTATCTGATCTGTGTATTTCTCCAATTTAATTTAATTCTATTTTATAAAATATGTAACATTAACACGATTGCACACATGCGAGGTATTTGTTTAAAATTAACTCATTTAAATCCAAGTCAACACTATCAAATGATAGAGGAGGCGCAACTCTTCAAGTTGGCACCATCGGTATTTTCCTTGCATATGTGCGAGTCGATATCATGATTTGCCTCAGTAGCCATCTGACGCAGAAGGGGGGTGTTGCTCAGCAGAGATCTTATGTTAAGTCCAGCCAACGACAAAGACAGAAAGATGTTAAATGCACCACAATAATGACCGTCATATTTTACAAGGTAATTAATTAATTTCAAATCATTTATTTTGTACACAAATACACACCAATATTGTAACAAAATCACACAATTAAATTCCACACACACAAGAAGAAAGACCAGCCAGTTAGGGGCATTTAAAGAACAAAAAGTAGGTGGTAATTAAAATCTACAACTTTTCGGTGACCCTGTATACAACAAAATTCCGATCGGACGCGCATAAATTAATCCATCAACGATCGTTGATTGCCGTGATTGACAGATGACTATCAAAAGGTATTTCTGATGAAATTTAGAGACAATTGCGAATCACCTATAAAAAAGCCGTGCGAGAGCAACAAACTTCCGCTTTTTGCATTTTATCTTCGTACAGAGCTTTTATCTCTACGTATGTAAATTTTGTAAATTAACCCGGTGCACCGTGGGCTCTAATCAACGATTATCTTCGAATAAGTACTTATAAACATCCAAAACTTCTACCGAATTTAATTACCCCTACGAAAAAGACGTCTCTCCATCCACCATCCGTCGATAGGCGCGCGAAGACAGAAGCTTCCAAAATAACACACACACACTCACACACACGTAAGATAAGGTAATTTAATTTTAATTTAATTTTAAGGTCAAAAATTTTAAGAATTAATATTTTCTCTTTAAAACAGTAAATTTTTTTTAGTCCAAATTAATATTTGAAAAATTTAAATTTTTTTTTATACAGAAATTTTCTAAGTCCCAACTAAAAGTTGGAAAAATTTCAAAACTACCAAAAAGGGTCTTTATAGGTAATAATTTAGTTGTGGTGCTTGCCACGCCATTCTGCACACTGTAAACTAAAATTTTTATAGGTTTTATTGATTTAAATAAAATATTTTTTTTTTGTAAAACATCTTTTTGTCTTGTAAAAATTTTTTTTTTTAACTTAGAATTTTTTTTTACTTGGGTATTTTGTTCAACGTACGATAAGCTCTCGTATTCTGTTCTCTACACCCGCTGTAGAGCAAAGAATTCACGAACCCCTGAGATTAATTTGTTTAAACGCCAAATTTTAATTTAAAGAGTAAAACTCACATTGTCTTGATTTTATTATAAATCAAATTTCACATTACAATATATCTACCTATCTACCTATTGCTTGTCTTTATGAGGAGGACCGAACTACTGCATAAATTAAAATTTGGCAATTTAAGCTTCTGTAGCGTCAAGTAGATGATATTATTATTCCTTATAGTAGCATTACATAAGTATAGAAATGAATATCGCGACCAGTGGCGGCTCGGGGTGGTTCACACAGGGACTGCATAATTTCAAAATTAAAAAGTATAATACAAAAATCTACACAAATCTAGTCATTTTTCTGATAAATATCCATTTTGAATTTTCTTATAACCTCTTTACCTTTAACAGATTGTTTATTTTCTAAACATAATTGAGGCATCAGCCGTTTAAGATTCTTTATTGCGATTTTTCATCATACGTTAACCGCGAAAACGCGTTATTTTGTAACGCAGAGACGAAACTCATCTTACAACAGCGGTGAGCAGACTGGAGATCTTGCTCACACGCTATGTATTATCATTGATTAGACGTACATATATTCACCCATTTCTGAATAAAATCTGCAAGTAACCGCCTACTTCTTGCACATAGGCGAGAATTCAATTTATATACTTCTCTTTATACACACACACCGAAGTTAAACAGTATCTTTATCATACATATATTTGGTTCCCGAGCACCGTAAACAAAATGCTGATTTGACTTATAGACGTTAAAAAGCGTTTGTGTATTTATTTTCAAAAGAAAAGGTTGTTTTCATTTCTTCTGAATATACCGGGTGTTAGTAAATAAGTGCGACAAACTTCAGGGGGTGATTTTGCATGCAAAAATAATGACAGTTTGCTATATAAACGTCCGTCCGCAAATGCTTAGTTTCAGAGTTATATGGTGTTAAAGTTTTTCTTAAAAACTGACGATTTATTTATTGCTCTGAAACCGGTCGAGATAGGCAAATGAAATTTGGTGGGTTTTAAGAGATGATTATTGCGCATTTCTTGACATCAAACCAAGAATTTTATATTCATCATTGGCGTGCATACGGGTAATGATCTTAATTTTTTTAAGAAAAAAAATGGTACGCCACTGAGATATTTCAAATTAAAAATAATTTTTGAATTTGCCGTTCAATTTGCGATAAAAAACCTCTCTTGCCTTTTTTTCGTGTGAGGCGCCGTTTTTATGCAAAAAAATAAAATATCTTAACGTGTATTTTTCATTTCTTTAATACATTATCTAGTAGGCTACTGTCGACATTCAATATCAATGCATTGTTAAATACAAATATTTTAACGAAGTGTCAAAGTAGCAACTCATCAATATTAGGCTTTAAGTTAGCTATAAAATTATTGTTAACAAGTAATTAATTTTTCTTTTATTGAAAATAAATAACTCTGAAACTAAGCATTTGCGGACGGACGTTTATATAGCAAACTGTCATTATTTTTACACGCAGAATTACCCCCTGAAGTTTGTCGCACTTATTTACTAACACCTTGTATATTGGTAGTAATGCCTACAATATTTGCAAAAGATTGATGAAGAGCAATTTATACCTAAGCGATTCTTTGTGAAATTAGCAATTAAAAATTTAAAAATATGATCAAACGTCGGAATATTATTCGTATTTAACAATGATACAGTTGCAAATAACAGTCAACATTAATTTTTGAATAAATATAAGGGGCCAATAGATAAATAACACAAAAACTCAAGTTAACTCAAATTTTACTTAATTATTAATAACATTAAACACTTTAACCCACTGAACACCAAAAAGTTTTAACTAAAACACCGACGCGTTTCAACAGCAATGCTGTCATTATCAAGGCGATAATAAAACTAAATTAAAATAAAATCTACAAAAACAGGTAACCTAAATGTTATGCACGATCAATCCGATACGCATCATTAATTTCCGATTAACGAAAACAATGACGAATACGGTATAGGTCCATTGTCACAGTTCATTACACATGACTTATTTTTATATATTTCTAAACTTTCGAAAACATTTAGAAACTTACAATTGTTTGTTTGTCTAATTAATTTAACATTCGTATGATCGATGTTGTGATCTGTTTCAAAAATGTGTTGGGCAACGCTCGATTTCTCAATTCTATTAAATCTAAGATTCGCCATATGCTGTTTAAATCTAGTTGAGACTGCTCTCTTGGTTTGCCCAATATATTTTTGGTTACAATCTTTACAATTGATTTCGTAAATACCTGACTTTTCTAGAGGTTGTATTTTATCTTTAGGGTTACCGATGAGACTTCGTAAACTAGTCCCAGAACTGTAAACTATTCTGAGATCTAGCTCTTTGAAGATTTTACTCAAACCTTTAGTGATAAAGGGAGCGTAAGGGAGGGTCACAACGGGTGAAGCTTTAACATCCTCTCGAAAAGTCGTAGATTCTTTCGCAGTTTTCTTATAATTAAACTTCCTAATTAACTTATAGATATGCTGAGGCTGGAAACCATTACACTTGGCCGCATCTTTTATAATTTTAAGCTCTTTCTCATACCTCGCCTTGTTCAAGGGAAATGTGAGAAGTCTGTGGACCAAAAAATTCTTGCCATTTTGTGTTGAACACAATGATGGGAGTCTGAAGGAATGTAGCGAAGTGTACTGGTTTCCTTTCTATACACGTCAAACTCTAATCTATTGTTATTTCTAATTACTAAAGTATCTAGAAAGGGTAATATATTGGGCAAACCAAGAGAGCAGTCTCAACTAGATTCAAAGAGCATATGGCTCATCTTAGATTTAATAGAATTGAGAAATCGAGCGTTGCCCAATACATTTTTGAAACAGATCACAACATCGATCATACGAATGTTAAATTAATTAGACAAATAAACAATCGTAAGTTTCTAAATCTTTTCGAAAGTTTAGAAATATATAAAAATAATTCATGTGTAATGAACTGTGACAATGGACCTATACTGTATTCGTCATTGTTTTCGTTAATCGGAAATTAATGATGCGTATCGGATTGACCGTGCATAACATTTAGGTTACCTGTTTTTGTAGATTTTATTTTAATTTAGTTTTATTATCGCCTTGATAATGACGACATTGCTGTTGAAACGCGTCGGTGTTTTAGTTAAAACTTGTTTGGTGTTCAGTGGGTTTAATTGTTTAGTGTTCTACTTCTGCACCAAGAGATCCAGTGAAGATATTTATTAATAACATAACATCACAAACAGTAATAAACAAGATAAAAAATTTAATTGTTCATCCATACATTCAGTTTGTATGCTTACAGAATATAAACGAATATCAAAATACAGAGGCTGTCGGGAAAGATTTAAAAATATAAAACTTGCGATACCTGTAATGTTACTGTTACGATGTTACGCCTGTAGAAATACGAATAACACGAATGGCATTTTTAGAGATTGAAACTAGCGAATATTTCTTGTGATTACGTTCGACAACAATCTAGTTTAAAACTAACTTTAGTAATTTTATTTGATTTCACGTTCAGGTCTTCAGAACAGTATCCATTTGTAGAGTTTGTTTAATATTGTGAATTATATTCTTTATTAATTAGTAGGAGTAATTAATTATATTCCTCTTTAATTATTTTTTAAAATAATTAGTGATTGAATAACTTGACATGTATTTATAATAGATTGTATTTCATTCCCAGCTACTACGTTGTTCTAGAAACTGATTAGAGCAACTTTCATCAATATTGTCGAGTTTCATTAGTATCTGTTGAAATGCACGCAAAGATTTGATGTATAATGATTTGAATTTGGCGCCTTATTTGTAAATGTTAGTGATCTAGATGTAAGCATGTAAACTCATGTAGATTGCTATCTTATGAAAATGAAACGCGGTGTGTAATACTGCGTTGTTTTAATATAAAGAATACGAGCTCTATCAAACAGATTAATTTGTAACACTGCAAGTTACAACAATACCAAATGTTATTTATGTATTGTTATCAACAAATTATATTTCATGCTCTTTAAAGATGTAGTGTATCATATACAAAATCACAAATATTATGATCTATACGTGCGCACACTAAATAATCTATCTCTCTAATCTAATAATAATAATTTCAAATTTGTACAAAATATATTCAAAATTGCAAACATAGTTTCGTAAAGGTTTTCATCGTCTTATAGATACATACAAAATTCTAGTGTATTTGCGATTGAAAGTATTATTGATTACTCCTCGTATAATGCTATTCTCAGAATATTTCTAACTAAACACTTTAACCGTTTGGCTAGTATTATCACTAAAAATTATCACACAAAATGAGTATTGTTTCTCGCACATAAATGTATATTATAAATTCTCTTGCATATTAAAATTAAACAAAAAATATTACATAAAAATAAATAACCTTTCTCTCTCACAAGGTTCTTTATTAACATACAGCTGTTTTTCAAATTCAATAAAAATATTGATTCATATAATGTAATTCTAATAATTCTAAAATAATGAGAACATCATCCGTGATTGTATTTAAAAAATAGATTAAAAGAAGTGTAGACTTGATACATCTGCAGGTGCTTCGACAAACACACGCACAAAGTGTAAACACATAAAAATCGATATTTTTTGTGTGCGTTATATACCAAATAACCAATCTGATACAGTTTTACGTACGCTGTTTTTCTCTCTTCTTGTCTTACTAATTTAAAACCTTTTTTATCTTATACCAGGAGGCGGGGCAGATACTGTAGAGCGCGTGGGTAGTGAAATATAAGCATCTAGAAAGCGGGCAGAAGAAAAATATACACGATAACGCGTCAAGTAGTCAATGCTATTATACGATATGGAAGTAGAACAAAATACAGTTCTCCCCACTTTCAATGTAATTAATGGCTGAACGGAGCAACGGTTGGGCTTCGCTAAATTTGATTGCATAAACGATCATTAGTTGCATATGTACCAGTTACGCTATGTAGAATATCAAGTTTTAAAATTATTTAAACTATTTTAAAACCGGCCGGCTTCAGAAGCAGCAGTTACATATTACATAGGTCGTACAAGCACTTTCACAGTTAGTCGCCGCTTGGTTTGTTTTGTTTCAAAATTGCAGAGGGTGTAATTGCTCACTTGCTCTCCCGCCACTGATCGCGACTATTATTTGACTTGTTAATTTTAACGAAAATTAGTCAATATCTAAAATATACATATTACTCCTTTAGTTAATAATAAATCACTCAGCTTACTGTAATAGAAATTATAATGGAAACTAATTTTTTAAGGCTTCATAAAGGTAGTAATTAGAGATAATTCAATTCTGTTTAATAATAACTAATGTATTTATATTTGTTAACATGTAGTTAGTGTTCTTATTTATGGTTCTATATATGATTTAGTTGTATGAGTTTTAGTTTAGTTGCAAGGCAAAATAGAAAATATCTTACAAAAAGTGTTTTGACAGATTAATACCTTTTAACTCAATTACATATTGAGAATAAAAATATTTCATTCATATTATAATTAATATAAATAGTAAATAAATACAGTTTAAAATGATAAAAGCGATCTGGAGTTTTCGCCGATCGCTTACTGAAAATATAAAAACCTTCATATCAGCACAAAATTCGAAACAAAATTTCTCAAAACTAGCCAGTTCCACATAATAAGGATGTTCCAGTAATTAAAATTACATCTTAAACATATACAAACGCGCATTGGCGAATTACGTGTAAAACCAAATTTGCCCGTATAGCAATATAATTTTAGTAATACCGTACCTAGTTTTAAAAACATTTTTCATCTGAAGATGATTCACTTAATACAAGCGCAGGTAACAACAGGTAACTTATTTAATTAGAAATTTCATTTAAATACTTCTTAGTATTACTAAAACCGAAATACATATACATACATATTATATGAAGAAAAACGTCAGAAGAGATTAAAGATGTATGTATGTTATGAGTATTTGTCAAGTTTATAGGTGCTTATGATTGAATAATCCACATACACAACTCTATTAATCTATATATCTTCTTATTCTGGAATTAAAGTGTAGTATTTTGTTGAACATTAATTATTTATTTTATACACAAACATTCTTATTGTTGTATTTAATGTATTTTACTATAAAAATTAATATTCATTTTTTATGAAGTTATATTTATCTTTTATTCCCTGTCATTAATTACAACTTAAATTTATTCTAGTTCACATCTTCGATTACAACTTTATCTTTTCTTTGAGAGGTAAATGACAAATAATATCAAAATTTAAAGACATGCCTGTTAAAAATATTTATAACCAGTTTTTAGAGTGATGACGTTATCAACCCTTTTCTTAAATGGCAACCATATTCTTTTTTATCGTTTTTGGTAGATCTTTATATCCTCCAAATAGTGATATAAAACAATTGGTATATTGCATCACAATTTTTTTTAATATAAATTTAGAAAAAAATAAGAAAAATTTATTTTTGTACAAAATTAAAATTAAATTAAAAAAAATACATCTGAACTTAAATTTATTGTAACAGAACGTTTACTTTCAAAATGGAGCCCACCAACCAACTGACACTGTCCCAGCCGAGTGTAAATTCTTTGCAATCAATAGCAATCTACGTTATTCGCTCCAGATCAAAACAACAGAAAAACCAACCAACAAACAAAGCGGATCGTAAAAAGCACATGTACTCACGTTACTATGCAAAGAATTTACAAACTAAAAACACGCACTTTTTTGCAAGATATTTCTTTATGACATTCTTTCTTCTTTTTATACAAATTATGTACAACACTAATATTTTGAAATTGTTTCTATGGCGACAACATTGTTGAATTATTTACTTCTATTTTTGACGTTAAATTTGTTAGACATTGCGTAAAAATTCTTCATTTTCGCTAATATAAAAAATGGCACATTTATCTGAGCGAGAAAGAATCGAAATTTTAATTATGGTTGGGTATGGGCACAAATAAAGAACGCATGCAGAAACCAGGCGAATTGTTTAACCATGAACATACTGATAGACCTCCAATTGCCAGGTCTACGGTGACAAAACTAGTTGGAAAGTTTACCGAAACTGGATCCGTAAAGGATCGACCACGGCAAGGTAGACCTCAAATAGGAAAAGATATGAAATTAAATGTGCTTCTAGAAGCAGAAGAAAGGCATCATGTTTCCACCAGACAACTTGTGTTAGCCAAACGGGTGGTTCACTCATTTGTCGTCAACTTATTTAAAAAAGATCACTATCATCCTTACAAAGTTCAACTTGTACAGGAATTACATGAGGATGACGAAGATCGTCGACTGCAGTTCTGTGAAGACGTAATGTTACGTTGTGACCAAAATGCAAATTTCTTGGAAAACGTCGTCTTCTCTGATGAAGCTGCGTTCTGCCTAAATGGATCTGTTCACCGCCATAATTGCAGATATTGGTCGCAGACCAATCCGCATTGGGCTCAAGCGTGTCATACTCAGCGCAGAGGAAAAGTTAACGCATGGGTTGGAATGATTGGACGAAGCATTTTGGGACCATATTTTTTTGAAGGAAATTTAACTGCTGTGCAATATTTAGAATTTTTAAGATTTGAACTGGTTCCAGCTGTGATATCTCCGCAGGGGGAGAGTAAAACACTCTGTTCGTAACACAACAACGTTTATTCTTAACTAACATTCACAACGACTATAATTAATAATATCTATCAATGAATCCCTGTTACGAGTAAATATACATATATATTAACAAAACATGCTGATTCAGCCTAACCTACATAACTATATTACAAAACTGCTTACTTACTAAGATGTATTTACAATTACGCTAATAACCTACTTTAACACTTAATACTAACAATACCTGTTTCCTAATGGCACCATTACACCCCTCACGGTGGCTAAAAAAAAATTAATTTACCAAATTTGATTTTTTTTTGGTTCATTTTTTTTTATTCATTATATAACTATTCTATATTTATGTATTTCTAAGCACTTAGTTCCTAGATTAATAATAACGTTCTGTTTCTTTATTTTTTCTATTTTATACGGGCCTGAATACAATGTCTCTAATTTTGTACCCGTTTCATTCTTAACCAAAATCTTATCGTAACGTTCCTTGCGTTTAATTTTTGAATTTACTAGATTATCGCGAGCTTCTGACCTTGCTGTTTGTAATCTATACTTCTATTCATATGCGTAATTATAAAAATTGTAAACTGGCTCTACTTCTCTCGTTAAATTAGAAGGCAAATTTGCTACTTTACCAAATACTAACTCGTATGGAGTATATTTGGTTTCAGTGTGTACTGAAGTATTATATGAAAAACACCAAAACTGTAGCCATAAGCTCCATGTATCGGAATACTTGTCTAACAGAATTCTTAAATATGAACCTAAATGTTTATGTGTGTTTTCAAGAGCACCTAACGTTTCATGGTGATATGCTGTAGAATTTAATTGATTTATACCTAACAATTTACAAGTTTCTTTGAAAATTGATGACATAAATTCTGTACCTTGATCTGTAACTACGAATTTTGGTATTCCATACCTTAAAATAAAATTATTTTGCTACGCTTAATGCATCTTTATTTATGAGTGGATAACATTCTACATATTTCGTTAAATCACACTGTATACTTAAGATATAACGGTTATTGTCTGTATCCGTATTCAATGGTCCGCTCGAAATATTCGCTCGAAAACTGTCGAAGCCATTGTTGTAATCGCCATTGGTTCTTTGCTCACTTTTAAATGTTTATGGCGTTGACAATCATCACAACGTTTTACAAATTTTTCGACATCGTTTGTTAATCCTGACCAAAAATAGTACTTTTTAATGTTGTTGTACATCCTTTTAATACCTGCATGTCCTCCCGTAGTGGAAGTCGTTAAGTATTAATTGCCTTACTTCCTTGTTAGTTACATTTTCTACTCCTTTTATAATAGAAATATTTATATCAATTAATTTATTTTTAATTTCTTCTCTCGAGAGCTCTTTAATAAATTGGTGGCATGCCTTATTACTTTTTATTATACATAAATCGCTAATTTTATACTTGGTGCACACAAGCATCAGGTCTCCCAACGACGCTTCTAGAGCTGATGGAGATCGAGAACACTGAATAAAAATTATTTACGACTGTAAGTCATATACTAAATATTGACTATTATAGACAACATTTGTGTTTTCTTTACTTAAGTCAAAAGGAAGCCGATTTACTGGCCGTAGTTCGATAGAATTTGATGGACGTTTTAACAGTTCCACAAGACCAGGGTGATCAATCCTATCTCTTGCAGTCGTTATGTCCTGAATTGTTTGTTCGGGAAGTGATGTGGATTTAGAACGTGTTGTAACCAATATTTTTTGAGATAGCTCTTTTAATTCATCTGAATTGATTCGTGATAAAGTATCCGCTACAATGTTGTCTTTTCCCTTCAAATAATTAATTTCAAAATCGTATTCTTGTAACGTTAATCTAAATTTTGTAAGACGACTAGAAGGATTTGTCATGCTAAATAAATAAAGTAGTGGCCTATGATCTGTAAAAATTTTAAATTTTCTACCAAAAAGATAAGGTCTAAAGTGTTTAACTGCCCAAACAATTGCAAGAAGTTCTTTTTCTATTGTACAATAATTCTTTTCTGCTTTATTTAGACATCTACTTGCAAAAGCTACAGGTTTATTATTTGAATTAGAAAGAACTGCACCAATCGCAAAAGCTGATGCATCCGTGGTTAAATGAAATACATTATTTTTAGACAAATCTGGATATGATAATATCGGTGGATTAATAAGTCGTTCTTTTAGCAATTTAAATGTGTCCTGGCATTCAGAGTTCCAATTGAAATCTGCATTTAACCGTGTTAATTTATTAAGAGGTACAAATATATCAGCAAAATTTCTAATGAACTTTCGATAATAATTAGCAAATGCTACAAACCGCTTTACGTCGCTTTTACCTTCTGGGACGGGATAGTTTTTAACAGTTTCTATTTTACCTGGATCGGGTAGAACTCCTTCTGTTGTAATATCATGACCTAAATATATAAGTTCCTTTTTTAAAAATTCACATTTGGTCGGATTTAATTTTAAATTTACTTTCTTTAATCTTTCTAAAACTGATTAAATTGTTATTATGATTTTGCAAACTATTTCCGAAAACAATTAAATCATCTAAGTACACAAAACATGATTCAAAATTTAAACCTGACATTGCGACTGTCATTGCGCGAGAAAATGCACTCGGACTGATTTTCAATCCCATTGGTAATCGTTTTAACTGATACTGACCTTTATCTGTAGAAAAAGCTGTAATCGGTCTGCTATTTGATTCTAATTCTACCTGATAGTATGCTTGTGATAAATTAAGGCGAGAGAAATATTTGGCGTCGGCTAATGAATCAAGAATTTCGGTTTTATTTGGTAGTGGAAATTTATCATCTGATATTTGTTTATTTACCTGTCTAAAGTCAATTACTATACGCCATTTTCTATTTCCTAGACTATCCGCTTTCTTGGGAACAAGTAAAACCGATGAAGACCACAGTGATGTGGCTTCCTCCTTTAACAGTTTAGTGATTTGTTTATGCATTTCCGCTTTTTGAGAATAAGGTAACCGATAGGGTTTAATATAAGTGGGAGACGCACTTTTATTGAGAGTAATACTCTGTTTCATTATGTTAGTAACTGATAGCTTATCGCCTTCCAAATAAAATAAATCTGCGTATTTTGCACAAATTTTCTCAATTGATATCTTTTCGTTTGAATTTAAATTTTTCACGTTAATTAAATCTAAAACTTTATCTACGCGTTCTACGGACATGATATTACTATCGTATTCACAAATATTAAAGTTAGAAAGATTTTGAATTGCAGGTCGAAAGTTTCTAATTTTTATTTCTGTATCATTTGTATTCAATAATTTTACAGGTATTTGTCGATATCTAGGTCTAACAATACAATTCGCTGTATACACTCCTTCACAAAGATTTTGCGCTAATACTACCAAATCATCATCATATTCACATTTAACATATTTAATTACTTCGCATCTTGGTGGCAGAGTTATAGAATTTTTGTAAGAGGACTCTAATGTTGCTGACAAAATAGTGTTATTAATCCAAATGACAAACAAAATTTTTCGTAATTAATAGTGGCTTCATGTTTAATAAGAAAATCTGTTCCTAAAATTCCATCGAAATGATCTTCAGGACTATCCAATACTAAGAATTTCTGAGTGATTGAATAATTTTGAACTTGTAAAGTTATATTTGTTGAACCTAAAGAGTATGTGTGACCACTTATACCCTCTATTTTAATTTTTCTTGTCTATTTATAATACAATTATTGTTTAAATGTTTTGAAAAAATGATACTGGATGATGCTCCTGTGTCAATTAACAACTTTAAATCGTTTGCCCCATGTCTGAATTTTGCAGGAATCATACTCCCTACCTTTAAAATACTTTCATTCTTGTTAATCTCGAAAAAACCGTGTGGAGGGTGATTCTTGCGAATTTGGTGAGTTCGATCGCTCTACTTGCTCCGCATTTGTGCAATATGCGCGACTTTGGTTTGCATTATTCACGGTTCTATTTCGAACTTGATTTTGACTTCTGTAATGTTGACCTCTACCGCGAGACGCGTTTTTCTGAAATTTTTGTGTGGTCTGTGATTTGAATTTTGAGGCTGTATGTTTGAGTGTCTGGCTTGAACATGATTTCTATTGCCTCTACTAAAATTATTAAAATTATGGTTACGCCTAAAATTTCCTCTTTTTTGATTAGTTTGCGCGTTGTGCTTGAAGTGAAAGACGTTGGAGGAACTTGCTTGTAACTTCGACTTTTCCTCATCTTTTGCTTCCGCAATTGCATCTTTTAAAGCGCTATAATTTCTAGCCTTTATAATGGTTCTTAGTTCTGAGTTTCGTAACCCGTTAGCAAACGCAGTGATTGCTATTTTCTCGTTAACCGGTTGTAATATATTTAGTGCATCCGTATTACCGTCTGCTTGTGAAATACTCAAAGTTACTAGTAGCTCTTCAATTTTTTGTCCATATGCTTCAATAGATTTGTCTAACTGTTTTTCATTGTGAAGCTGAACTGCTAATGCCGATGCTGATTTCTTTGTCAAGAGATGATTTTTTAAATCAATTATTAAGCTATCTATTGAAGCATAGGTTGTTTTTACCCTTAATTTAGCGCGGACAGAGAGCCTAGTCTTTAAGACATAATTAATTAGTAACGTTTTACTACCTTCATCCAGCATGGTCGCATACAAATCTATGGCGTCTATTAACTGTTTAGTTACATCTTCCGTATCATTCATAACCGGAACTATCGAACCAGCGGTTCTTAAATCAAATTTTTCCGCCATAGTGACGCTAGATTCTAATTCGCTTATCCTACTCACTAATATATTTCTAACTATCCTAATATTACTTCTAATTTCCTCAATACAATCATTTTCGCTTTCTGATTCTATACCTCTCTTCAGGTAGCCTATTTCTAATCCTCTTAAATTTTCTTCAAAATTATTTAACTGCCTAAGTTTTTTATTTGTAAGATCTGAATTTCATCGTCTACTACTATTGTCCTTATTTATGTTATTTTTAAAATTTACAATCTCTACCAGCAACTCCTTAAACTTCTCTAACATACTACGGCTATGTAGTCTCTAAACACTCGATTCTGTTTTGTGTAGTTCATCGCGGCTTTTCCGTATTTCTCTTCTAATTTTAAGTTCTAAACACTGCTTACCTTTAAGGCACGCACGCAGCGTCAGCAACAATACTACGAAGCACATTCCTACACACAGCTATTCCTACGACTTGCGTCCAGCTGGGCTCAATTGCGTATGCTGCTCCCTGTATATTCCCAGTTTGTGTAATTAAGATTTCTTTTTCTTCCTCCTTGGTACCTTGGGAACCCATTTTCGGAAGTCCGATGCCTCTTCTATTTTACACTATGGCATTATGGCTGGCACGGGGACTGTGGCTACGCTTAGCGGTGGCAGGATCGCCATGTGATATCTCCGCAAGGGGAGAGTAAAACACTCTGTTCGTAACACAACAACGTTTATTCTTAACTAACATTCACAACGACTATAATTAATAATATCTATCAATGAATCCCTATTACGAGTAAATATACATATATATTAACAAAACATGCTGATTCAGCCTAACCTACACAACTATATTACAAAACTGCTTACTTACTAAGATGTATTTACAATTACGTTAATACCCTACTTTAACACTTAATACTAACAATACCTATTTCCTAATGACACCATTACACAGCGCTCGCTGTTATTTTCCCAAATCACGAGGATGGTGATGTACACTATCCAAATATTTGGTTTCAACAAGATGGGGCACCTCCCCATTATGGTATAGAGGTTCGCCACTATCTGGACGAAATATTTCCTAATAAATGGATTGGACGGAGAGGCGCCATAGAATGGCCACCTCGTTCTCCTGACTTGAGTCTGTTAGAGTTTTTTTTTTTTTGTGGGGATATTTGAAATCGAAAGTGTATTTTAACAAACCGAACAATTTAGAAGATTTAAAACAACGAATTCGCGTAGAAATTACACAAATATCCTCAGATATAATTGAGGCGAGTATACGAAGTGTTTACACTCGGCCGGGACAGTGTCAGTTGGTTGGTGGGCTGCATTTTGAAAATTTACGTTAACTGTTATAACTGTTATAATTTTAATTTTGTACAAAAATAAAATTTTCTTATTTTTTTTTAAATTTATCTTATTAAAAAAAATTGTGATGCAATATACCAATTTTTTTATATCACTATTTGGAGGATATAAAGATCTACAAAAAACGATAAAAAATAATATGGCTGCCATTTAAAAAAAGGGTTGATAACGTCATCACTCTAAAAACCTATGACGTCATAGAAAAAAATTGTATGTCAAAAGATGGCGTTTTAAAAAAGAAAATTTACCTGTCTGAGCGTTTTCTCCTAAAAATGTAAAATAATGCGGTTATAAGCTTGGTTCCAAACTTTATGACCACACTGTATATATATTTTATTCTACATTTCGATACATGTATTTTGTATCATTTTCAGTTACTTAAAAAAATTTTTTCCTTATATGTTAAAATTATGTTTTACTTGCATGTAAAATAATTTAATGTTAAAACATTGTTAATACAAATAAAGTGATTTTCACTAAACAGAATTAAACAATTAAACAATTTACTTTCTATTATGACCTCTATTGTATTATAACTTCACAAAATATTTTATGAGTTTGCAACATAAATAATTAGGTACACTAAAGCCTAGGTAAAAAAATTTGATAATGTATTCTTTCGCGAACGCTTCATTACTGCATCTTATAACAAAAGGCATCTGATAGCTTTTCACCTGGTGAAGATATATAATGTGAACATACATATATTATTATTTGGTATCGGAGGACAACAATCTTTTTTTTTCGGTATGTATTTGCAAAAATGCTATTTCTCTTAATAGTAGGTTGAATGATTACAATTCAATAAAGGAGTCATATATTTATTAATTTTTAGTAAAACGGACAACTCGAAAAATATCCGTGATATAGAACAACCGTCCTAAATTCTAACATTTAAATTTATACAGGGTTCTGCAATGGCGCGTCAGGCTTCCATAGGAACTTCACGAATTAAATTAAGAATTTCATTCATTGCCGACTTATAGGTACTGTATTATAGGGTGTATCTAAAGAAAATATTTTCAGAAATGGTGAACTTCCGGGTGTACCGGAAGTAGATACCAATTTTGTTATTTTAAATGGAACACCCTATATACATATTATTGCACTTTTGGATTCCTAGTTAAATTTAAATGGCACTTTGTTAAATATATATTAGGTACAAGTGGCATTGTTTTTGAATTACATGACGTTTTTCGAAAAAAATAACTGTAGCAGCGTATTCGAAATTTGGAAATATCTGCGAAACTGTGAAAATTAGACAGATGAGGTTTACAGTTTTCGCTTAAGCATAAAAGAGTACACGTCTTTTATTAGAAAATTGTTGCGTTTAAATTACATGATTATTAAATGGGTATCTGTAATTTTCGAACTCTAAAATCATGCAGATCTTGAGTTTTTTTAATAGAATGGTATAGTAATTTTTACATAAATGGATGTTAAATTTAATTTTATTTAAATTTTATACAGGTATTGTGGTATCTATCTCTTAACGGTTTTCGAGATATTTCCGTTTTTTTTCGGATTTTCAGGACAGATGCGTATTACGAAGAAACAAAGGCGCTTTGTTGAAACAGGAAGCGCTAACTACAAAAAAAAAAAACAGAAAGAACAAAGACAACAGCGAATAACGAAAATGAGTTGGCAGTTTTATTGACAGTAACTAAAAATCCAAACACTAGTCAAGCAAGTGTAGGGCAAGAAGTTGGAATAAGTGAGAGGTCCGTCCAAAGAATTCTAACGAAAGACCAAGATTAATTCAAAATTTACCTATAAACATCCAGGCACAAAATATGTGGCTACAGCAAGATGGAGCCCCGGCCCATTTTTCGCAAGTCAGGGTTCTGTTAAATAATCAACATGAAAACAGATGGATTGGAAGAGGGGAACCAGTTCCTTGGCCTGGTCGCCCGACTTGACAAAAATAGATTTTTTTATGGTAATGGTATGTAAAATAATTGATTCATAGGGAACCTCCAACTACTGAACAAAACATGCGACAATGAATTGTCAGCGCGTTTCCATCTACTACACCTCCTGCCATGCTCAGAAATGTGGAAAGGGACTTTCAAGTGAGAATTGGTAAATGCCTTCAACAGAATGGAAGACATTTCGAACATCTATAAAAATAAGAAATTTATTTTCTAATGTTAATTCAAATATACTTTCCAAGCCTATTTTAACATTGAAGATGTCGCCTACTTATTTTTTTTTTAATTTTTTTGTTTGTTTGTTGTATTCTGTTGGTCACCTTTGTAATTTGTATCAATAAACAACCTGCTTGTTTTTCCATGGCCGTATTTGTTTCTTCGTAATACGCATCTGTCGTGAAAATCCAAAAAAACCGGAAATATCTCGAAAACCGTTAAGAGATAGACACCAGAATACCTGTATAAAATTTAAATAAAATTAAATTTAAGATCCATTTATGTAAAAATTACTATACCATTCTATTAAAAAAAATCAAGATCTGCATGATTTTAGAGTTCGAAAATTACAGATACCCATTTAATAATCATGTAATGTAAACGCAAAAATTTTCTAATAAAAGACGTGTACTCTTTTATGCTTAAGCGAAAACTGTAAACCTCATCTGTCTAACTTTCACAGTTTCGCAGATATTTCCAAATTTCGAATACGCTGCTACAGTTATTTTTTTTTCGAAAAACGTCATGTAATTCAAAAACAATGCCACTTGTACCTAATATATGTCTAACAAAGTGCCATTTAAAATAACAAAATTGGTATCTACTTCCGGTACACCCGGAAGTTCACCATTACTGAAAATATTTTCTTAAGATACACCCTATAATACAGAATAAGTCGGCAATTAATGAAATTCTTAATTCGTTAAGAAGCTATGGAAGCCTGACGCACTATTGCAGGACCCTGTATAATATGTCTACATATATGCGTTTATATAATACAATGTTATTGTACGAGTGACAAACTACGGTCCCATCCAGCAGGTACTAAGCTGCCCTGCGGCTCTTTGGAATAAAGTATTGAGCGCAGAGTATTTCTCTATCTAGACGTGTCCGGATACCTTTGCACCTTACTGTACATTTCGCCTTACGGCATCATCAGGATTTCAACAGAAACTAAACTAAAAAACAATATACAAGCACTACCCTCCTAAAACAAATACAAAGAAATAAGATTTTTAAGAAATTGCAGTCAAAGCGACCATTACAACTTGTGAGGGAAAGACTGATTCTACGATACTCGGATTTAGTAACGGTGAATTTGTGAGTTCTGTTTGGTCATTCAGAATATTGCCCGACTGTAAAAATAAACCTTCTTTGATAAAGTAGCCTTCTAAAACATTTATTTTCTTACTTTTGTTTAAATCAAATAACACCTCTAAATTATCTATTGAAAAATTATGTCTCGTGTCTAAACCGTAAACCTTAGAAATATGAAACAAATCAGATTACATATAACTGAAATTTGTTAACATGAAACATTTTTATAAACAATTTTATACATAATAATTATATGTAATTGTTTGTTAATAAGCAATCTTTTCTTTTAGAGCAGCAAATTCTCTAGATAATCGGCTATATTTTTTATAGGGAAGTTTATACCTTCCTCCGTCCCTTGCTTTGCGACAGCTATGGACCCCGTACTAGCTGTTCTTCAAATGTTGCTTAATGATGTGAAGTCCATCAGCATTTATAGTTCTAAATATGTAACCGAAGCAAACTACGTGGTCCACTTCTACAATCATCGCAGCGCCGCACGGGCTAGGCGTATTTTAACAGCTACGAAAGCGACTTTATTTCCGTTCGATGTCGCTATTGACTGGGTTTACAATACAATGTCGAGAGTACGCGTAAGTATTGTGCTATGTTAATGTTATACGATTAGAACTTTATATAATAATTTCGATTTGTTTAGGCTTGTATGTACAGTGATTGGCACTAAAACTGACTCAAAGTGTCATAAAACCTTGTAAATGTAACCCTTATGTACAATATTCCATTCGTAAGAATAATGAACTGGTCGATTCCGATCTAGCTGACGTAGGTTCCCAGATAGCACCGGACGTTCTATGGATATCCATTTTATGTCCAAAAGTGGTCCGAACGTCCATGGATGTAAAACGGACATCCAACGGACGTCCATTACTGAATATCCATCGGACGTCCGTTAATGGACGTCTTATGGATATCCGTTTTATGTCCGCATGTAAAACGAATGTTACTGGATATCCATAAAACATACCTACGAATATATCGGTATCGTAACTTTCGGTTACAGCATTTATAATATGCATTCCCCACGAATGAAGGTATGATTATTTAAAATGCTACGTTAAAATTCTAGTAACACGAATGATATCGGTATCTCGCTAAAAATTTGCGTTTAATTTCATATAGAAATGATTAATTCGCTCATTCGAAAAAACAGTGACACAACTCAAATACAACTATGTTGAACTTTTGTTAAATCGATACATTATGAGTACTCAAAAAACTCAAGTGATCCTCAATGATTACAGTTTATGAATGCAAAAGTTAGAATTTAATTCCTAAAATCAATAAAAGGAGGTAGTAATAATTTAAAATGCGTCTCCTGAAAATCGTGGATTTTTGAGTTGTGTCACTGTTCTTTCGAATGACCGAATTGTTTTACGGATATAAACATATATTATAGGTTATTATTATTTAATAAGCATATATGCGTTGCACGTACGTTTAGGTACAGTAGTTGTCAGCGCGTACGAAGTATTTGTATTCAAATTTTAACAATTTCTACTTACTATATATATATCTATACTAAATATAAAAAACATCAATGGGAATAATTTTCTTACTTTATATGTTTTAAAATTCCCGCGCATAGTTCTCTGTTTAACATAAAGTGACAAATGATCTTACGTCTGTCTACGAAAGTACAGTGACAGTTGGTGACAGTAGCATATGGCAGGTACGCGATAAACTTACTATGCTAAAAGTATTTCAAAGTTAAAGTCACGTTAAAGTATTCGATTGTACGTTTTAACTAACTGCAAAGGATACCTATTGCAAATATGGTCTGGGTACTCGGAAGACAGTCCAGTTACGTTAGATTTTCTCATTTTAGTTTTCAACGATGGTATATTTGACAAACGGATTCTACGGATGTCCCAAACGATACCTTATGGACATCCATAACATGCTCCGGGATAACGAAACTATAACGAATGGATGTACATAAGCTATCCTCTGGAATATCCATATAAAAAGTGTTTTTAACAAATGTCCATAAAGCGCCCATAAGATGTTTATAGGACGTCCGATCGGATGTCCGTTTTAAAGCCATGTTTGTGACAAATGGACGTCCAACGGATATCCATAGGATGTCCGACGGACCTCAAATGGATATCCGGCATATCCGTAGCAGACATCCATTGGATGTCCATGTGCTATCTGGGTTATCTTCCCATTTAAAGGAGAATTACGTAGATACGAAATTTGTTGTATTATTTGCTGTAGGCTGAACGTAAATTGTATTAAAATAGTATATACGTACAGGAGGCCTATAAAGTCAGTGGACGCGGCAGGTAAGCGAGCGTTGCCGAACGTATTGCTGTTCCTCTCCAACCTCCTCGCCAATGTTCGCGTCGTTTACATCCCTGAAATGCAATACGGCACTTCGCTTCGTTGTAGTATGTTTTGATTCGGTGACAACAGAAGACGTTACGTTGCCGGTCTTGAATAAATAGCGCATATAAAGATATAAATTTATAGGAATACAAGATTTATAAAATTTATATCAAACAGAAACAGGATATTTTCAGAAATATAATTGCTTAATATATACATATACAGTGCTATTATTTTACTATGCAACATATCCCTATGTTGCATTTTAAAATAATCAAGTCAGCCATCGCCACATATTTTCTACAATGTTTAAATCTGAGGATAACGCCAGCCACGGCAATAATGTTGTTTCGGTGTCTTGAAACCATTGTTGCACAGCCCGGGCGGTATGCGCTGGTGCATAATTCTGTTGAAAAATGTAGCTGTCGGTGTGTATTTTAATTTGTATATCCTCTCTCGCTTGTTGCATGATCTCTAGGTACTTTTACGCATTCAGAGACCCTTCAATAAAAATTAAATCGACGTCTCCAGAATACGAGATTGCGCCCCATACCATTTACACCTCCTCCACCTTGAGGTCTCCGTGATATAATCGTAGGTTCCTTTCTTAGATCATGCCAGCAATAGTGGAAACCATCCGGGCCATCCATGCTAAATCGTTTCTCGTCTGTAAAAACCACATTTCTTCAAGTTTCGTTCCACCTAACGTACTGCCCCGCGAAATCTAATCTTTTTGCTCTGTGCCGGGCAGTTAAAAGTGGCTTTTTCTTCAGTCTTAACCGTTGAGTGTGTGGTGATCGTTGTAATATTCTTTGGACTGTCCTAACCAACGCAGAAGTCCCAGCAGCTTCCCTAATTGCATGTGCAGTACCGGCTGCATTCGATGCTAACCGAAGAATTTTCGTCCTTTTCCTTTCAGTAGTGACTGTTGCTGTTTGCCCTGTACATTTTCTGCCGTAATTTTCTTTACCACGAAGATAATTACGGATCACACGACCACTGCGCCTTAAGCACCCAGCTATTTCACGAATAGAGTACTTTTCGTTTTGTAAAACGTCTATCTGCATTCGCTCCGATTCCGTGAGCGTTTTGCCGCCTCCCATAATGAAACAAATACGACTAATTATCCGTATACGATAACTTCTAAAATAGTTTAACTAAAATACTCCAAAAAAGGTCTACTTGGTTCGATTACAACAGGACAACTGAAGTGCGTTCAATTTACTGTTGCGGTCGTTTTTTATAAATTTAACTGTCAAAATTCCATTATCTATCTATTCTGTACTGATTCATCCCAATTTTGCAGAATTTTACATCCTTTAATACGTGAAATCCTACCAGCTTGGTATCAAAGGACATCCTCAGGTATCCAGAAATACACCTAAATCCTTCATTCCTTCTACTAGAATCAATAGCAAGAAAAGAACTTTCCTGAAACCGAACTTCATCCTCGGAAAGATTTGAGATATGTATTTTTAGTTTAATATTTTTTTTTCCTCATTCTAATAAGTGTCTCAAACCCAGATTGATCCCAGTTACAACCCAAAGTAAAAAAAATCATAATTTAAAGAATATTATATACTAGACAAAGAGAAAAACAAACCACTTATTTACTCAACATTTTGAACAATACTTACCCTAGATTATAACCAATTTAATATTAAGTTTCACTTAATAATAGTTCATAATATTAATTAGTTTAGAATACCTTTTAACGTGTTAAAACCTTGAATGCAAAGCAATTCATTATCTATAACTTCCATTTTTTTTGTACTCAACCAATTATATACAGTATTCTTTATTATTTACATAACAAAATAATGATTGTGGGCGCTAGATTTAATTTTTTTTAAATTATATTTCGAACCCTTCAAAGCCCGAGATTAGAGTCATGTGTCTACTAAATTTACTACATGAAAATACCGAAGGTAATTATATAATATTTTTGTGGCTACTTAATTATGCTCAATATACATACTTATTTGCTCTTGCATAATATTTGCATTCATCATTGATATATCAAATAAAATGTAAGTCGTAAATTTTAACTTTAATAATTTTTCTCTTTCTGAAATTTAATTTACTTTCATTCAATAACAATATTACACATTAAAATCAAAGTATTACAATTTAATCTACAATTAAAAAATAGTTGATAATAAAAAGAAACCCTACAACAAGTATATATTTATGATGAAAAATAAAATATTGAAACGTCTTTTTCTTATGCATCGCCCGAATCTGCATTACGAATCAAATATCCTCAATACCAAAAATACAGTGTTACAATAGATATTTCAGACTTATTTGGAACGTACAATCTGCCTCGAGCAGTCTCGATACCCTACTCTGTGTCTCCCATTCATTCAGAATAAAATAAACTTACCGATATCGAAGCGAATTTATTAGGCGCACTACGCAAATATTTGGGGGGTGAGAGGGCGTGATAGATAGAAATAGCTTCGACAACGGTCGCCTACCTGCCGCGTCCACGGACTTATTGGGCTTTGTGTACATCTGTATTTGAAGTTTGAATTATATACAAAAATCCCACTTTATAAAAAAAAACTAATCAGTTATTTTTCTGAAAACAAGCTGACAAATATGTTAATATGTTAAATATGTAACAAAAAACGCCTCTAAATTAAAATCAAGCGATACGTGGGCTAATATCTCTATTTCGCGGGATCGAACCAACATGCAACGTGAATTATATAAGCAAGTTAGAAATGAATTGCAGCGTCGAACAGACAATGGTGAATCCGATTTGAGAATAAAATATAAAAATAATATTCCTACAATTGTTACGAATTCGGTAAACTGAATCGGCCCAACGGTACACCGCAAACACTTCGACTTTATTACCAGAATGCACGTGGTCTTCGTACTAAATCGCACCTTTTCTACTCATGTTCTTGTGACTTATATTATGATATCATTCTTATTTCGGAAACCTGGTTAAATGATTCTTGCAATAGTTTCGAGTATTTTCCTCCATCATTTAATGTTATTCGCTATGATCGAAGATTTGATGCTGTGGGCAGAACAACCGGGGGTGGTGATTTATTGGGTCTAAACAATTCAATTCAATATGATGTATTGGATACATCACATGTTACCGCTTGTGCACCATTAGTTGATCTTATCCTCTGTAAATGTATGTTTGGTTCTCAAATACTTTTCATGGGTGTTGTTTATATTCCTCCGGATCTGCCTAGGGAGTCTCTTGAGGATTTCTTGGATGCACTTCAAATTACTCTTTTGGATCGGCCACTTGTGTTAATTGGTGACTTTAACATCCCTGTGTTTTATCATCATGATACGAACGTTGTTTCCCCTTCAAGTCTAATTATGTCTGATTTTTGTAACTCACTAGAATTAAGACAAATCAACTGGGTAAGAAATACTCATGGTCGAATCTTGGATCTGGTTCTCACTAACCTGACTACTCCTTTGGAGATCCAACATGATGACAATCCATTTGTGCCGGAGGACTTACATCATCCGGCCTTATCAATCTGTACCACTTTAACTTTTACCAGTCTTCCCCACTTTGCATCGGGTCAGGAATTTCGATACAACTTTAACAAAATAAACTATGATGCACTAATTAACTTATTGTCTGAGACGGATTGGTCTGTACTGGAATCTCATACTGATGTCAACCTTGCCCTTGACCTATTTTATACTAAGCTCTATGATGCCTTTGATCTATCTATTCCAAAATATTTTCCTTCAACCACACGCTATCCAGTCTGGTTCACGAATGTCATCAAACAGAACTTGAAGACAAAAGATTATTATCATCGCGGGTGGAAGTCAACCGGTAGCACAATATTTCACGATCAATTTAAAAGGATTCGTACCTTATGTAAACAACAAATATCAGAAGAGTATGAGAAGTATGTCCGCCATAGCGAGTCCGTTCTTAAAGAAAATCCGAAGAAAATATGGTCTTTTGTCCATAGCAAACAGGGTACAACACGCATTCCTGGGAGAATGTTCTATGATGGGTCCTGGGTGGATAAACCGGAGGATATTGTGGATGCCTTTGCTTCTGCCTTTCGAACATCATTTTGTCCTTCTAATACTGTAGATATGCCTCAAATAATTTCTCAGTTTCCTTCCTTCTCCGTTCAACCTGTCTCCGTGGAGTCTCTCACTGAAATTATGGCTGGTTTCAGTTTTACCTCCACTGCTGGTGATGATTTAATCCCAAGCTTCTTGGTTAAAAGATTGCGATCTTATCTTGCTGAACCCTTAACCTCTATAATCAATTTGTCAATAAAAACAGCAAACTTTCCAATTCGATGGAAGCGTGCCAGAATTATTCCTGTTTTTAAGAAGGATGACAAGTCACAGATTTCTAATTACCGGCCCATCTCCATTGTATAGTTCCATTTCCTTCAATACTTCCTCAGTGATGTATACTCTTCAACATGGCTTCATGTCTGGTAGATCAGTTGTAACTAACCTAGCCACTTTTTCTCAATATGTAAGTGAAGCACTCGATAATAGGGGTCAGGTCGATGTTGTTTATATGGACTTTTCTCGTGCGTTCGACAGAATTGATCACAATCTCCTATATAAGCTCGCCTGCTATGGATTTGCACCTTCTCTGTTAAGGTTGGTACAATCATATCTCTTAAACCGTACAAACTATGTCTTCTATAATGGCTACAAATCCTATGACTTTTATGCATCTAGTGGGGTACCCCAGGGCTCCAATCTTGGTCCTATGTTATTTAATCTGTTCATAAACGATCTATATCCGTTGTTAACATGTGAAGCGTTAGCGTATGCGGACGACCTCAAAATTTATACATCTGTTGCTGGTGATAGGGATTCAGCTCTCCTACAGCGGAATATTGACGTTGTTATGGCTTGGTCTAAGTTCAACAAATTATCTTTGAACATAGATAAGTGCTACGCTATGACTTTTACTCGAAAATCTGTCCCGTATGTTGCTAATTATTCGATGAATGGACATCTGCTACTCAAAGTTGATTCAATCAAAGATCTGGGTGTCGTTTTTGATTCCACCTTATCCTTTAATCAACATATAACCGCTATGTGCACAGCTGCATCTAAAATGTTGGGATCTGTGATGAGGATATCTAAATTTTTTACCAGTGTCTGCCTTCTTAAATGCTTATATTTTGTGCTGGTTGTTAGTAAGCTAGAGTTTGCTTCAATAATATGGTACCCGCACTATGCCCCCAGCAGCTTCCTATAGACAGAGTCCAGCGCAGATTTCTTCGATTCTTGACCTTCAAGCGTACTGGATCATACCCTGATTGAAGCATCTCCTATAACCATCTATTAGAGGTACATCAGCTGCAGTCGTTGGTGGATCGCCGTTCCATACACAGCGCAAGATTTGTATATAAGCTGGTAAACAGTGAAATTGACTGTCCACAACTACTTGCTTCCGTACCGTTTAACGTTCCACGTTACTCTGCTCGACATGCGGCTTCGTTCAACTTATCAACAGCTAGGTCCAATCTACTGGTGAAATCTCCTTTGCACCATATGATACGCAATGCGGAGCGGTTCTATAGCGATATCTTCGCGGGTATATTGACATAACTAGCTCGTCTTGTTTTTGTGATTTATCTATTGTATCTATTGTATTGTTTATTGTGTTTACATTTTCAATTTTGTCCTGTAAATGGTATAACTGTTGGGCAAATAAACGTATTATTATTATTATTATTATACCTATGAATTAACAGATATAGCTGGGTACTTTTAAATTATTTATGAAACATACAAAAATTAATATTGGTTTTTGTATTACGATAGATATGTTACTGTAGAAATATTATGGGAATATACAAATGTCAATTTTGTATATATTTACATAATGTAAGCATGTTTCATATGTTTAATTGCAAAATATTTGTGGCATGTAATTCAATAATTTTATATTTATGTCTCACATTAGAAAATTTGCTCAATTTATATTGATTTACAGATTTATGCTTCTTCGTAATAAGTTTACTTTAGAGTTGGGTCAACTACGTAGTTATTAATTGAGATCTGATCTACTGTATTGTAGGATTCTAATTTTAAGAACTAATTGGTCAACTTCCCACCAGAAATTGATCATTAGAATTGTGATTGGTTAGAAATTATACACTACAAACGGCAATTAATTTGAAAGCTTAACTATAAATAAAAGGATCTGATAAGAATACTATAATTATTTGTTAAAGTCGTTTAAAATTTTGTTCAAAGTGATTAATATTAAAAATTACCAGTACATACTTAGTTTAAACCTCAAGAAATATTTTTTATTACATTGTCTTGCGTTGCTTTCGCTTCCAGAAGCATTATTTATTTTTCTTAATTGCATAAAAATAAACTACCTATAGTGTACGAATAGAAAACAAAAATAATAGATATTTCAATTCAAATCATATTCCGTCTACGTATACTATAGTACTATAGATAGTTCTATATAAAAATCTTCACGGTAGTTTGAACTCTTGTTTTGAAGGAATTGTCTACGTAGCATTTTTTAAAGTAAAACTTTGTTACACTATTTACAATCTATGTACAGCGTGGGGCTTTAGTGCGAGGAAGTCCAATTCATTTCCTGTATAATAAGAGAAATGAGAAAATGTTATTTAGATAAAAGTTGAAATGCATGGGGGGCTATAACCTAAACATATTTTTAACTATGCAGGGTGTCAAATAAAGACAGGGTAAACTAAATTTACTTTATTTTAAATGTAATACCCTGTGTTGGGTTGTATCCATGAGTGAATAAAAAATCGTTGTTTTTACGTTAGGGGACTGTATTCAACTGATTACAAGATGCGTTCAAAAATACAATTCAAATAAAAAATGAAAGTATCGCCATCTGGCGATCAACTAAAATACTAAACATACAGAAATCTACCATGCCGCCCGCCTTGAAATAGCGAATATATTTCAACATAAATAAATAAATAGTATCTATATATCTCAGTTAACAATGAATATTCTGTTTCCATTGGTAACAAGCACTCCTTGGCTGCGCTCCTGCGAAAGCTTCCGTTAGGTGTTTTTACAGTTACCACTCGGATAACGCCGTCCTCCACTGGATGGGCTTTTACAATTCTTCCGATTTTCCATTGAGATACAGGTAAGTTATCATCGTTTACTAACACTAATGCTCTCACGCGTATGGAGTCACGGATGCCGATCTTCCACTTCGCGCGTTGCTGCAGTGAGTTAAGATATTCGCTCCTCCATCTTTTCCAAACATGATTTGTGATAGTTTGCATTCGCTGGTGCATTTCCAAGCGATTTAGAGGAATCTTGTCATCGACATCTCTTGCAGGTAACGCCATCATGGAATCGCCAATGAGAAAATGACCAGGTGTCAAGACGGAGAAATCGTTTGGATTGGAAGAAATAGGTGTCAAAGGTCTGGAGTTTAACACAAATTCTTTCTGGCACAGTATGGTATAAGGTTGTTCAAACGTTAAATTCGCGTTACAGACAAACTTTGATATATGAGTTTTCACCGATTTAATATTGGCTTCCCAGATGCCGCCGAAGTGTGGAGATCTAGGAGGTATAAATGACCACGTTATTTCATTATTTAGTAAGAAACTACGAATTTCAGGATATTTAATTGTTTCGCGAACCCAAATGTAAAATGTTTTCAACTCGTTTTTTGCCCCCACGAAATTGGTAGCGTTATCACTGAATATTTTATTACAAAAGCCTCGTCTAGCTGTGAAGCATTTTATTGCGTTTCAAAAAGCCTTAGCAGTTAAATCCACCACCAATTCCAAATGAATTGCCTTGGTGACGAAAATACAAAAATACGATTTGATGAATTTATTGGTTTTAAGCATACCAGACTTAATTTGTATAGGTCCAGCAAAGAAAAGGACTCGTAGATACCACACGTGATTTAGGTAAATTGCCCATTTTTGGAAAAACAGTTCGAGGTTTTATTCTGAAACAAGTTATACATTTATGTAATACCCTTTTCACAGAAGCTTTACCATTTATTGGCCAAAACTTCATACGCACAGCTGCTATCACGGTTTGTGTTCCCGCATGCACATTTCTAAGGTGTTCATATTGAATAATCTTATGAGTCAAATTATGATTAGAAGGTAACAGTAATTGATGTTTGGCATCGTAAGGTTCTTAAGAGTTCCTCCATCTTCCGCCAACCCTTAGCAAACCACTGTTATCAACAAATGGGTCCAAAGATAATATCTTGCTGCGTTTTGGTTGCTGTTTTCCTTGCTTTAGCAAGTTTATCCCGGATGTATAATCTTTCTTGATCTATTTTCACCAATGTAGTTGTTGAATTGTTTAGTTCTTCATAGGATAGGGCACCCTTTAACCTTGAAGTGCATTTAAGTTTTGAATTATGCGCAAATCTTAGGATGAATGCTACAACTCTCTGTAATTTGGTGAAATCTCTGAATTTTTCTATCAAGTTGTCCAATTCATTATTATATATTTCAAATGCCAACGTGATAAGGTTCCTTGCCTCTTCATCTACAATTGGTGTCGCTGCGATTTGTTGTGTAGGCCAATACTCAGAATCCAGTGCGAGGAATTCAGGTCCATGCCACCACGAGGCTTGTCGCGACATGTGTTCTGGATTGGATCCCCTTGAGACGATGTCTGCAGGATTTGATTCCGAGTTTACGTGTTGCCATTGCTTTGCTGTCAATACCTCGAAAATTTCTGCAATTCTGTCTTTTAAAACACAATGATACGCTAAGTAATACTGGGCGTTCGGGTCATTGTCGGGAGGGATTATGCGCGTCATATGGCCTTATGCTTCGTACTCTCGTAAAAAGTCCGCCTAAGATGTCTTAAGGCTGTTGTGCCTTTCTAATACGCTCTAAATGTTTAAATCGTTGTATCGCAATTTCAAGTGAATTTCCTAAATTCGATTGGTTGTCTTTGAAAGGAAGAGATACAATATAACGGCCGTTCGAGTCACGCGTTTGTAGTTTGTTTTATTGATTCGTTAACCTAGATTATTTCTTCTTATTTTCAAAAATTCTCCACTTGTTCGTGCAGAGTTTCGTTCGTGACTGTTAAATTGCAAATATTAAATGTATTTGAGCTAAAACTAACCGATCCCGAAATGATCTATTCTAGCTTAGTTTGTTGTGAGACAGGATTGTCCCTACCTAATTTTATTGTACCGGCACGTAACACGTTGAAGAAAATTCCTGCTCCTAATAACACATCTAGTGAACCAGATATGTTAAATTTAGGGTATGCCAAATTTATGTTGCCAGGAATTTCAATCATACCTGGGTTAAAATTTAACGTGTCGCTTGTGATTTGATGTACTATTAAGAATTTTTCGTTGACTCTGTTCGACTTATCAATGGACATTAAACACCGCGCTTTTAGTACTATTTATTCCAGCTACTGGAATATTAACCTTTATAAGATCCAATTTTAATTTATTTAGCAAGCATTGGTTTACTAATAAAGCTCGATATAGATTCGCTATTCAACATAGCACATTGTTGGTTTTCCGAATTTGTTTGTTAGATAAATAACTGCTGTTGCCAAAAGTACTTGCGAAGAAGATTGTACCGTTATGACCGTATTGGATGCGGCTTGTTCCAGTTCTGCAGGTACATTCGTCGCGTTCTCATGAGGGAGGTTTGATGTGTTTGTGCTCGTTTGTTGAGTGTGTATTAAACTGTTGTGCTTTTTACCACATTGCTTGCAATTGCCTGATTTGCATTCCCTCTTGATGTGTCCGGTACGCAAGCAATTTATGCAAAGTTTTTTCGGTTTAATTTCGTGAATACGTTCCGTAATTGACATTTGGAGGAATTTGTCACAATTAAAATTTAAGTGAGATTTTGAACAAAATGAGCAGATGTTATTTGAGGTTAAATGTGTAAATGTTGTTTCTGCGTTATGTTTTACCTTATTTTTGCTTTCAATCGTTTCTAATAGTTGACATCGTTTTGAAATAAAATTCGTTAAATCAGTGATTTTCGGTCCGTTTATTTTGCTGACCGAGTCTTCATACTCCCGTTTACTGGTTAAGTCTAATTTTGAAGAGAGTAAATATGTTAGAAATGTATCCCAAGTGTCCGTGGGTTGCCCTAATGCCGCAAGTGCTCGTAGGTTTTTATTAAAGGTGTCGAGTAACTTTCTCAATTGAACATATCATTCGTTCTTTATGGGATATAAATCAAAAATGGCCTTTACGTGTGTATGAATAATAAGTTTTTTATTTTCGTACCTATCCTTTAGCATTTGCAAGACAATTTTATAGTTTATTCTTGAAATATGTACTGATTGAATCATTTGCGAATTTAAGTAATAAAATTTTTCGATTTCACTTATTCGTGTATTTTTGTCAATCAATGAACTAAAAGTATCGAGAAAATTCATCCATAGCTCGCAATTACCGTGAAATTCTGATAAGTTTAACTGAGGAAGCTGTACCCTACTGCGAGACTCGGTATCTGGTATGAAACCGGGACTAACGCTACCTTCCGGCTCAGACGCGATAGAACTCGTACCTAAAGCGGATTTATTTCGATTTGAAATAATGCGGTTTCCATCGGCAATTGTTTTAAAATAGGTGTTCTCAAATGTATCTCGTTCCTCATCCTGAACTATTTCATTTTGTAATGTTTCAATTTTAGACTGAATGTCATTCAACTCTTCTAACGTATCGCGTTCTATCGTTTGTAACCTCGTTTCTAAATCTAAAATGTCACTCTGGTCATTGAAAGTTGACAAAAACGTTTTGAATCTCGTTATTTGCGAAGTTATCTGTCCGCGTTTGAATTTTAAACTTCTTAATTCTACTGATTCGGTCATGATACTGTGTCAAATAGAATGCGTGGATTAAACAATTGTATGGTAAAACAAAGTATAATGGATAATAATAATAATACAATTTATTGTTGTAGATCATACATAGGATGATATTAACATTGTCACATATTAACTAAAACTAGAAAAGGTACTACGTACCTAATGTATACACTACACACTTAAATACAATATGCAGAGTACATCAGCTCATACAAGTACATTACATTACTACATATAAAAAAAAATCGTCGTATGAATAGAAACATCCCTCAATTAGGTAGATATTTTCTTAAAGCAACCTTATAATTACTTAACGTAGGCATCGTTTTTATATATGTCGGCAATTTGTTGTACATTTTTATTGCGCGGTACTCGGGTGATTTCTCAAACAAGGCAGTTCTGTGACGCGGTACTCTTAGATCATTTGCTCCTCTAGTGACAATAGCATCGTAATAGCTGCAGTTCTTATCTAGACTCTGCACATTCTGTCGCGCCCACACCCCAAGTTCGTACAAGTAAATTGCAACAGGAATGAAAAATGGCGACTTACATGTATGATTATCAGGTTCGGCGATTGTTGATTCGTACGGGTGCACCTTCGTGTGTGTGTTTCTTCCTTTTCTTATGTTTGTTTTGAACTGTTGTTGTTTTAAACTGATTGCATTCGGGTCGATTGGATCAAATGTTGGGCTGCATGCATGAGTGAATAAAAAATCGTTGTTTTTACGTTAGTGGACTGTATTCAACTGATTTACAAGATGCGTTCAAAACTACAATTCAAATAAAAAATGAAAGTATCGCCATCTACCGATCAACTAAAATACTAAACATACAGAAATCTACCACCCTATATATTTTTACTGTTTATGATTCTTCTAGGTCTTACCTTTATTATAATATGGGGTTTTGCTATGTTATTCAGTTTACTTTACAAGCTATGGGCAGTTTTGCAATACCAAATATGGTAGGCGGCTCCTATAGTACTACAGCTTTCACATAAAATAATTCATTTGCGCTAGAAACATTTCTAATATGATCTCCGTTCATCAGCAATTATTTATTTATCGGAGTATTCAATATTTATATGCAGGGTGAGTCATAACTCTGAATGTTTATTTTCTCACCTATTTCAAATGGAATATCCTGTATTTTATTATTACAGTAATCCTTTTTTTACAAACTTTATTAATTCTTAAACACCCCCTATAGCCAAATGCGATAGTTTTTGAGTTATTTGCATTTCTATAAGCGGCAAATATGATTTTAAATAAAGACGGGTTTGATTTTAATTGGTTCACCGTGAAAATATTAAGCAAATATTGATGCTGAGCTAAGAAATAATAAAGTATCTATAATAGTACGGTTGCAGTTTGTTTACAATGGAAATAGTGGCAAAATAGATAGTTAAGATTCTTAAGTATTATCTAAGACAGACTTGAATGAGAATAGTAATATTGATGATATTTACAAACTTGAAGTTGAGTAACAAGTATTGATATAATAATAATTTTATAGCTATTTGTATCGGTTGATTTTTTCTCGAGAAGTATAGATTGATATGGTTTTGTGTTGGGAGTAAGTAATGAGAACATTTTACTAGCAAGAGGACTGTATCACCAGCAATACTCTAATAGACGACAACCAAGACCAGAAGTTTTTGAAATGTTCTTGCAACGGTTTTGCCGGATTGAAACTATGAATTATGAAAAGTCTAAATGAACCAATACCGTGTGACTGATGACGACCATAGAGAGACCATAAACATAAATACAAAAAAATAAATAATTTTGTAATTCGTTCCTACTTTACTTTGTTTTTTCAAGTGTCATAATTAAATGTCATCTTTAATAGTAAACACTTTGTGTTTACTATTTTATGTATTTTTTGCATTTCAGCAACTTGTAATTCTAACATAATTTTCACACAGGTCATAGTCATACAGGTCAATGACAACTAATACCGTTTTCTTCACTCAACTTTGCGTCAGATACTGATAATTTTAACGATTTAGGTATAAAATTGCATTTTTCCAGTTAAGCAGCAGTTTTCGTCTAATATTGCTCTTTTTTATTTAAAATCATGTTTTCGGCTTATAGAAATGCAAAAAATTCAAAAACTATCGCATTTGGTAGATTTCCTTCCCCCTCCCTCTCCCCTCCCCTCCTAGATATTAAATAACATAACATTTTCCCATTTCTCTTATAACACAGGAGTAATTGGACTTAGTCGCACTAATGCCCCGCCCTGTATTTACAAAGTTCTCTTTAAACGCATTATATCTATATACAAGTTAACTCGCAACACGAATTGTTAAACGAATTGTTACAAGCATATGAGATGAAGTAACTATTTTTCTAGTTCTAGAATGACAACCTTAATTTTACGAAAATTAGAATTATACTAATTCTAAAAACATTATTTAATAACGCAAGTAAACTAGAAACAATTTTCATTGGTTGAAACTATTGCACATGCGACATGAATATTTGAAAAATAATGTAAACCAGTGACGCACTTACAAATACAAAAATATTATTATGTGGTATTTGAAGAGTTCTAATTGAATTAATTATCATTTAATTAATTTTTGAAATGTTTAATGATGGTTGTAACTTATTAACTTTACGTTAATTGTTAAAAAAAAAAAAAAGACAGAACAGCGATTGAGGGAGTGAAAAATTATTAACACAAATATAATAATAAAATTGTACAAAAAGTCTTAAAATTATCCCACCCTCTTTCTTACCTTGCTAATTATATGTGTGTGTGTGTGCGTGTTTATTTTGTTATTCTTCTTTAGTTATCCTCTTCAATTTCCCTTTAAGTTCGCTCGTCCTGTTGTTGTAATTGTTCTCTATTCTTTCTTCTTTTTATTTTATCTTTCTTTTTCCTGACACCCACTTATCACTTGTAGCGTGTTTTGTATAAATATCAAATCGTTTTTTATGCGGTTTTATGTTAAATTTTAATTTTTTGTGACTGTTTCTTACTGTCAAAAAAATAATCTGTCTACATCCACCTGCTGCTGCTCCGAACTACCAAAACTGGCGTTACGTCATTCCCCACTAGATTTCAAATTTATTTAACGATGTATTTTTAATTTGGAAATTAATGCCTAATCGAGTCGTGTTGTGTCATGTATGTGTTTGTATGTGTATGTTACATTAAATTTTGAATTTTTCTCTCAAATAAAAAATTACTATTATTACATTTGTGTTTTTCATTTTTCACTCCCTCAATCGCTGTTCTAAGTCTTTTTTTTTTTAACAATTAACGTAAAGTTAATAAGTTACAACCATCATTAAACATTAAACATTTCAAAAATTAATTAAATGATAATTAATTCAATTAGAACTCTTCAAATACCACATAATAATATATTTGCATAGACCGTAATTAGACAAAAGACTATTGTACAATACATTTTAAAGCAATTTGGAAATAACTGTTGTATAAAATTTTGATACCTTTGTAAAGTTTAATCTAGTAATATATTACTATATTATTTTAAAAGAAGGTTGAATATATAATCAGCTTCTTTGTAATGGAATTGCGGGAAATTCAAGAACTGTCTTAACATCCTTATAGATGAAGTCAATATAGAAAAACAAAAAATCTTCTCTTCTTTAATTTGTTACAGCGGCTCAGCTTATTCAAGAAAGCCTACCTAGAGAGTCGATTGACCCTGACGGGTGAGTCAGTATTGAAGCACATCACTGTACATTGCAATAATAAATATAGAACTGTTTTTATTTCACGGTTTGAAGTAGAATGTAAGACGGTAGTTCAACAAGAGACATCTTTTCCTCTTGCATGATATAAGTAACCTCTTGGTTTATCAGATCTTTACTCTTTCAGATTCAGTTATACTTTTAACGCCAAATATATCCTTAAATTTACAGTATATTTTTTCACTAACGCTAGCTTTTGTTGCAGATATATCATAAATGTATAGAGAATTAACGAATTGGACAGAGTAATTCGAAGTAATTTACGTTTCATGATTTTTGTAGTTTATATAATATATGTACCTACTTCTGAGTTTGCTGAATACATTAAAATTGATTATTTATGTTTATTTTTGTTGGTTCATTCTTATGTGCTTCCACAAATGAATAAAGATTAAACAGGTTACATAATTTTGAAAAGAAATCAAACTATAATATATTTATAAAAATTCCTTATTTTTTATTAATACGGTGTAGATGAGTACCTACTCACGCAGTGTCATGTACGTTATCTTAATATCTCGCAAACCGAGAGGACGGTGAGAGGGAGGGAGGGGGGCAATGTTGCTGTTGAAATATAAAAAGTCTATCAAATTAAATGACGTAAAAAAGGTTTCCACTTGAGTCTCACATATATAGTGTAGAGGTATGCCTCCTGACACATCTTCACGCAACCGTAATGACTTGCGAGTCGTCGAAGGGATGAATTTCCTCCCTGGAATATAAAAAACCCGTAAAACCAGATGACAAAGAAGGTATATAAAGGTTTCAACTTGAGTCTCATATATGGTGTAGACTGTAGAGGAATGTGAACCATCTCCTTCACGTAACCGCAATAGTTTGCAGACCACTAAAGGGGTCAATTTCCTTCCCGGAATATAAAAAACCCGTAAAACCAGATGACAGAAAGAAGGTTTCAACTTGAGTCTCGTATATGGTGCAGAGCAATGTCTGACACAAACGGATGTTTGTAATCAATAGGACCGGCAAAGTAAGTTAAAATTTGTAATTCGTTCTTGTAAATTTTGATTTTCAAATTTAGGACGTTTAAACTTATTCGATCTGGTTTCTTCAAACAAAATAACTGAAAATACTTGCACTCGGTGATAATTTTCATAATAGTACCAAGAAACCTGTACTTTGTTTCTGATAAAGACGTTGCAATCTTTTGACAAGTACCCCCTTCTTTTAGATTTTTCGCTAAAGTCAAAAGAGGGTTCTTTCTCTTTAAAAATGGGAGCTATTATTTTAAAATGATCTGAGTTGGAAATGAATGTGTTCGATATTTTAAATGTAAATTATACAAAAAAAATCAATTTTCTTATAAAATTTTACACAATTTTCATGCACTTTTATGAAGTCCCGTTGTCATATTCGCACAAATACGATTCCAATAAGAAGAATAATCCAAACGCATTACTTTAATTTTCTAATTTTAATTTTTGTATTATGTATCAAAAATTTGTTAAAGACAAATTTATGTAAATAATAAACAGGAATTTACTAAAGAAAGATTTCAAACGTAATTTAAAAACCAGGGCAAGTAAAAAAAGCAGTTCGCATTATTAGAACGGAAGTAGAAACAACATTTGCCAAAGTAGTACTAAATCGTGTTATTAAAACAGAAGAGTTAAAAGTATATAATAAAAGAACAACCGAACACAATTGCCACAATGATATTAACACTGACAAACAAAGTTGCCACTGACCACTAAGTATATTCATAAATCCTAATAAACAGACTTAATAATACATAACTAAGTGAACACACACTACACAGATTACTAACTAAAATACCGTTGACAACTGCCAATTTTCACGTTGAATCAAATCTAATCACACAAGTATGATAAATAGCAATTTCGAACTTACACCAATAGCAAACGTGTTGGCACAGATGCAACTCAAGCAACAAATCTACTTTCTTCTCACACAAAATAAACAACAAATAATTTAACACACTAAACACCAAACAAGCTTGAACTAAAACACGGACGCGTTTCAACAGCAATGCTGTCATTATCAAGGCAATAATAAAACTATAACTAACAAATAATGCGAAATTAGTAACGAATTAAATTAATTCCATCGATACTACTTGGAACCTGACACTACTCGGAATCGATACCGCGCACGGAATCGATATATATGGGTAAGTATCGATACCTCGATTAGTATCGGTACTCGATACCAAAAATATCGGTATCGCCCAGCCCTAGATACCACATTACGTACCTACCTTCTTTCAGCTATTGCTGCATTTCACTATCATGTCGATGGCGGCGCCATTCGTAAAGATAATTTCGAATGTTCAAAGTCAATATCAACCGAAGACAAACATTCCTAACATTGTTTTTCGAAAGATGTAATGTTTTCCAAACCTATCTTTCAAGTTATTATTGCCTGACTACATTCTTGTTTTTAATACTTGCTTACATTTTTAGCAATAAATTGAGAACGAATAGAGATATCGAGATGCGATGTTCATTCAAATATAGGTTATATAAAGCTATTTAAGAATCCGTTAATGTAATAGTATCGGCAGTATTTATCGGGAAATCATAATTTATTTAAATGAAAGTGACCATCAAGACAGCACTGACCTTGAGGAACTTCAAAGTATGTACCTATGTGAATCAGTATTTTTAAGTATATAACATTTAAAGTAGTTTATGCCAATTATATTGTGTTGCTGCACTGAGAAAAAAGGTTTGTTGAGTGAACAAATAAATAGTTCACTCAACCATTTCTGGTATTTAAATAGGCTCAAAATACCGTAAGCCTTCAGTCAAGTGCCAAATATTTGTTGAACTAGTATATTGAATCAAATCACAAAACTAATACATTCAAAAATAAGACACTGATACGCCAACACTTTAAAACCAGTTGAATCGACATTGCTAAAACGTCATATTTATGACGTCAACAGATTGGTAAGTAGAATGCTGTCGCGTACAGTAAATCAAAAATAAAAATTCGTTGTGTAAATGTATTTGTAGTTTGAATCAATGCGTAAATTAGATTTTGAATGAAAGAAAAATATATTTTCAGTTTACTTACCTGCACCTTTTGCTTTTACAACGCTATACAGACTGTTAGAATTTATCTCTCCTATTTTTATACGAAATGAGCATTAAAGCATTACAACTGCAACGACAAAATAGTGTCTGAACGAATGTACAATAATTTTTACAGAAAACGGTGTTTAATACCACCATAAAGTACGTAAAATTTCTGCTTCTTATTTATATTATAAGATTAAGCTATTCTACTACAAAATGTGTTCTTGTTTGTAAATTCTATCAGCTTTTATTGTGCTATTGCATTTGTCATTCTTTATGACGCATTACGTAAAAAATTTGGAATTCACATGAAATTGTTCTAAATGGAAATTGTAACAAAAAAATTTTTAAGTTTAGACACGAGCATAATACTCTAGTTGTGATGTACATAAACTATACGCAAATTGTATACACCTCAAAAACAATTCTGCTGTATCTTTGACTATTTGTACTACTATTAAAAGCGAGGTTAGAACAATTGCGCAGTAAATCTCTTATCATTTAAGCTCACTTGGGTTCTAAGCCTTAGTGCAAGGCCATCCGTATATTTAACACAGTATTAATTTACTATTTTTAATTGCAAAATGTATAAAATAACAGAACAACTTATACTAAACCAATATACATTATAAATACTAACATATAACTTATTCTAAATATATCAATAATGTAATCTAGCACATACAAATACACTAGACACAATCTACTGATTAAATGAATGACAAAATATTACAGATCAAAATTAATTTTATATAATATAATATATACCTTATAGCTGCATCAACCTCTGACTGAAGATGCGTATAATTAACGTGCCTATGTTTTTACATTGGTTTTCATTAATATAAAATTAAGAAGATATGTATCAAATTATTCTAAAGTCTTAATTTAGGTAGTAAATACGAGCTGAAATAAGCTCATTTAATCTCTAGACAAAGAACAATATATTATAGCCTGAGCAATGACGTATGTAGACAAACGCGTAAAGAGAACATACATAGTTATGTTTTCAATAAAATGTGTTCAATATTTCGCTTAATTATTTTATATAGTCTGATTCAACAATTTTTAAATGTTTGATTCTAAATACTAATAACCTTTTATTTAATGACTTTTTGGTTTTGTACCAACATTTTGTGTTTTATTTGAAAACATTTCTTGCTGTGACTGAAACATGCATTGGTTCTTGACTTAACAAAATACAGGAATACTACCTCGAACGACACTGTGCATTGTGTGAACCAATTTAACGTTATGCGTAAATGTAAAGCATATAGTTTTTCAACCCAACAAAGAATTCAACAAATATATAGGCTTTCCTTCAATGCAGTTAAGAATTTGAGTAGAAATGCAAGCGCGTTGATTTAAAGTTTTTAAATGAAAATAAAAAGTGTAAAACTCTCGTATTGGTTCAATCAAATATTTCATTATTCTCTGTGTGCAGTTATTTTAAATGTGTTATTGCAGAGTATTTTTATTAGAGTTATATTGTTATGTAAATATTGTTATGTAATATGTATTTGACCATTATGTGCAAAATCTAAAAAAAATTATATATTTAAAATACAAAATAAGACCAAAAATAATAGGTTCATAGTTTGGTTATATTTACCCAATTATGTAAACCGGTGTGAAAAGAGCAGCCAAAGATAGCAGCCAATTTTTCCGAAGATACCCGAACGTACATAGGCGTACTGATATATATTATCTAAGACCATTTTAATAGAAAATTAAAAAACCATACAGCTAACACATACACACACGGCACACCTGCCACATGTTACCAGCTAGATGTTTGCTACAAATATAATCGATTTGCAAAGGGTCCCAGGGGGACATTACCTGAGACCACTTTACTAAAAAATTAAAAAATTGTATTCTTTTTCAAGCTAACACATACAGACGCGGCACACCTGCCAGATGTTACTAGATAGATGTTTGCTGCAAATATAACCGATTTGCAAAGGGTCCCAGGGGGACATTACCTAGGACCACTTTACTAAAAAATTAAAAAATTATATTCACTTTCAAGCTAACACATACAGACGCGGCACACCTGCCAGATATTACTAGATAGATGTTTGCTAAAAATATAACCGATTTGCAAAGGGTCCTAGGGGGACATTACCTAAGACCACTTTACTAACAAATTAAAAAATTATATTCTTTTTCAAGCTAACACATACAGACGCGGCACACCTGCCGGATGTTACTAGATAGATGTTTGCTGCAAATATAATCGATTTGCAAAGGGTCCCAGGGGGACATTATACCTGAGACCACTTTAATAAAAAATTAAAAAATTATATTCTTTTTCAGGCTAACACATACAGACGCGGCACACCTGCCAGATGTTACTAGATAGATGTTTGTTGCAAATATAACCGATTTGCAAAGGGTCCCAGGGGGACACTACCTGAGACCACTATACTAAAAAATTAAAAAATTATATTCTTTTTCAAGCTAACACATACAGACGCGGCACCCTTGCCACACGTTACCAGGTCGATGTTTGCTGCAAATATAATCGATTTGCAAAGGGTCCCAGGGGGACATTACCTAGGACCACTTTACTAAAAAATTAAAAATTTATATTCTTTTTCAAGCTAACACATACAGACGCGGCACACCTGCCAGATGTTACCAGATAGATGTTTGCTGCAAATATAATCGATTTGCAAAGGGTCCCTGGGGGACATTACTTAAGACCACTTTACTAAAAAATTAAAAAATTATATTCTTTTTCAAGCTAACACATACAGACGCGGCACCCTTGCCACACGTTACCAGGTCGATGTTTGCTGCAAATATAATCGATTTGCAAAGGGTCCCAGGGGGACATTACCTAAGACCACTTTAATAAAAAATTAAAAATATATATTCATTTTCAAGCTAACACATACAGACGCGGCACACCTGCCAGATGTTACTAGATAGATGTTTGCTGCAAATATAATCGATTTGCAAAGGGTCCCAGGGGGACATTACCTAGGACCACTTTACTAAAAAATTAAAAATATATATTCACTTTCAAGCTAACACATACAGACGCGGCACACCTGCCAGATGTTACTAGATAGATGTTTGCTAAAAATATAACCGATTTGCAAAGGGTCCTAGGGGGACATTACCTAAGACCACTTTAATAAAAAATTAAAAATATATATTCATTTTCAAGCTAACACATACAGACGCGGCACACCTGCCAGATGTTACTAGATAGATGTTTGCTGCAAATATAACCGATTTGCAAAGGGTCCCTGGGGGACATTACTTAAGACCACTTTACTAAAAAATTAAAAAATTATATTCTTTTTCAAGCTAACACATACAGACGCGGCACCCTTGCCACACGTTACCAGGTCGATGTTTGCTGCAAATATAATCGATTTGCAAAGGGTCCCAGGGGACATTACCTAAGACCACTTTAATAAAAAATTAAAAATATATATTCATTTTCAAGCTAACACATACAGACGCGGCACACCTGCCAGATGTTACTAGATAGATGTTTGCTGCAAATATAAGCGATTTGCAAAGGGTCCCAGGGGGACATTACCTAGGACCACTTTACTAAAAAATTAAAAATATATATTCATTTTCAAGCTAACACATACAGACGCGGCACACCCGCCAGATATTACTAGATAGATGTTTGCTAAAAATATAACCGATTTGCAAAGGGTCCTAGGGGGACATTACCTAAGACCACTTTAATAAAAAATTAAAAATATATATTCATTTTCAAGCTAACACATACAGACGCGGCACACCTGCCAGATGTTACTAGATAGATGTTTGCTGCAAATATAACCGATTTGCAAAGGGTCCCAGGGGGACATTACGTAAGACCACTTTACCAAAAAATTAAAAAATTATATTCTTTTTCAAGCTAACACATACAGACGCGGCACACCTGCCAGATGTTACTAAATAGATGTTTGCTGCAAATATAACCGATTTGCAAAGGGTCCCAGGGGGACATTACCTAGGACCACTTTACTAAAAAATTAAAAAATTATATTCACTTTCAAGCTAACACATACAGACGCGGCACATCTGCCAGATATTACTAGATAGATGTTTGCTAAAAATATAACCGATTTGCAAAGGGTCCCAGGGGGACATTACCTAAGACCACTTTACTAAAAAATTATATTCTTTTTCAAGCTAACACATACAGACGCGGCACACCTGCCAGATGTTACCAGATAGATGTTTGCTGCAAATATAATCGATTTGCAAAGGGTCCCAGGGGGACATTACCTAGGACCACTTTACTAAAAAATTAAAATTATATTCACTTTCAAGCTAACACATACAGACGCGGCACACCTGTCACATGTTACCAGATAGACGTTTGCTACAAATATAATCGATTTGCAAAGGGTCCCAGGGGGACATTACCTAAGACCACTTTAATAAAAAATTAAAAAATTATATTCTTTTTCAAGCTAACACATACAGACGCGGCACACCTGCCAGATGTTACTAGATAGATGTTTGCTGCAAATATAACCGATTTGCAAAGGGTCCCAGGGGGACATTACCTAAGACCACTTTACTAAAAAATGTGGAAGGTGTGCCGCGTCTGTATCTGTTAGCTTGAAAAAGAATACAATTTTTAAATTTTTTAGTAAAGTGGTCTCAGGTAATGTCCCTCTGGGACCCTTTGCAAATCGATTATATTTGTAGCAAACGTCTATCTGGTAACATGTGGCAGTTGTACCGCGTCTGTATGTGTTAGCTTGAAAAAGAATATAATTTTTTAGTAAAGTGGTCTCAGGTAATGTCCTCCGGGGACCCTTTGCAAATCGATTATATTTGCAGCAAACGTCTATCTGGTAACATCTGGCAGTTGTGCCGCGTCTGTATGTGATAGCTTGAAAAAGAATATAATTTTTTACTTTTTTAGTAAAGTGGTCTCAGGTAATGTCTCCCTGGGACCCTTTGCAAATCGATTATATTTGCAGCAAACGTCTATCTGGTAACATGTGGCAGGTGTGCCGCGTCTGTATGTGTTAGCTTGAAAAAGAATATAATTTTTTAATGTTTTAGTAAAGTGGCCTCAGGTAATGTCCCCCGGGGACCCTTTGCAAATAGATTATATTTGCAGCTACCGTCTATCTGGTAACATCTGGCAGTTGTGCCGCGTCTGTATGTGTTAGCTTGAAAAAGAATATAATTTTTTAATTTTTTAGTAAAGTGGTCTCAGGTAATGTCCCCCTGGGACCCTTTGCAAATCGATTATATTTGCAGCAAACGTCTATCTGGTAACATGTGGCAGGTGTGCCGCGTCTGTATGTGTTAGCTTGAAAAAGAATATAATTTTTTAATTTTTTAGTAAAGTGGTCTCAGGTAATGTCCCCCGGGGACCCTTTGCAAATAGATTATATTTGCAGCTACCGTCTATCTGGTAACATGTGGCAGTTGTGCCGCGTCTGTATGCGTTAGCTTGAAAAAGAATATAATTTTTTAATTTTTTAGTAAAGTGGTCTCAGGTAATGTCCCCCTGGAACCCTTTGCAAATCGATTATATTTGCAGCAAATGTCTACCTGCTAACATGTGGCAGGTGTGCCGCGTCTATATGTGTTAGCTTGAAAAAGAATATAATTTTTTAATTTTTTAGTAAAGTGGTCTCAGGTAATGTCCTCCGGGGACCCTTTGCAAATCGATTATATTTGCAGCAAACGTCTATCTGGTAACATGTGGCAGTTGTGCCGCGTCTGTATGTGTTAGCTTGAAAAAGAATATAACTTTTTAATTTTTTAGTAAAGTGGTCTCAGGTAATGTCCCCCTGGGACCCTTTGCAAATCGATTATATTTGCAGCAAACGTCTATCTGGTAACATGTGGCAGGTGTGCCGCGTCTGTATGTGTTAGCTTGAAAAAGAATATAATTTTTAATTTTTTAGTAAAGTGGTCTCAGGTAATGTCCCCCTGGGACCCTTTGCAAATCGATTATATTTGTAGCCAACGTCTATCTGGTAACATGTGGCAGTTGTGCCGCGTCTGTATGTGTTAGCTTGAAAAAGAATATAATTTTTTAATATTTTAGTAATGTGGTCTCAGATAATGTCCCCCTGGGACCCTTTGCAAATCGATTATATTTGTAGCAAACGTCTATCTGGTAACATGTGGCAGGTGTGCCGCGTCTGTATGTGTTAGCTTGAAAAAGAATATAATTTTTTAGTAAAGTGGTCTCAGGTAATGTCCCCCTGGGACCTTTTGCAAATCGATTATATTTGCAGCAAATGTCTATCTGGTAACATGTGGCAGGTGTGCCGCGTCTATATGTGTTAGCTTGAAAAAGAATATAATTTTTTAATTTTTTAGTAAAGTGGTCTCAGGTAATGTCCCCCTGGGACCCTTTGTAAATCGATTATATTTGTAGCAAACGTCTACCTGGTAACATGTGGCAGGTGTGCCGCGTCTGTGTGTGTTAGCTTGAAAAGGAATATAATTTTTTAATTTTTTAGTAAAGTGGTCTCAGGTAATGTCCCCTATGGGACCCCTTGCAAATCGATTATATTTGCAGCAAACGTCTATCTGGTAACATGTGGCAGGTGTGCCGCGTCTGTATGAGTTAGCTTGAAAAAGAATATAATTTTTTAATTTTTTAGTAAAGTGGTCTCAGGTAATGTCCCCCTGAGACCCTTTGCAAGTCGATTATATTTGTAGCAAACGTCTATCTGGTAACATGTGGCAGGTGTGCCGCGTCTGTATGTGTTAGCTTGTAAAGGAATATAATTTTTTAATTTTTTAGTAAAGTGGTCTCAGGTAATGTCCCCCTGGGACCCTTTGCAAATCGATGATATTTGCAGCAAACGTCTATCTGGTAACATGTGGCAGGTGTGCCGCGTCTGTGTGTGTTAGCTTGAAAAGGAATATAATTTTTTAGTAAAGTGGTCTCAGGTAATGTCCCCCATGGGACCCCTTGCAAATCGATTATATTTGCAGCAAACGTCTATCTGGTAACATGTGGCAGGTGTGCCGCGTCTGTATGAGTTAGCTTGAAAAAGAATATAATTTTTTAATTTTTTAGTAAAGTGGTCTCAGGTAATGTCCCCCTGAGACCCTTTGCAAGTCGATTATATTTGTAGCAAACGTCTATCTGGTAACATGTGGCAGGTGTGCCGCGTCTGTATGTGTTAGCTTGTAAAGGAATATAATTTTTTAATTTTTTAGTAAAGTGGTCTCAGGTAATGTCCCCCTGGGACCCTTTGCAAATCGATGATATTTGCAGCAAACGTCTATCTGGTAACATGTGGCAGGTGTGCCGCGTCTGTGTGTGTTAGCTTGAAAAAGAATATAATTTTTTGATTTTCTATTAAAATGGTCATAGATAATATAGCTAAGCAGTACGCCTATGTACGTTCGGGTATCTTCGGAAAAATTGGCTGCTATCTTTGGCTGCTCTTTTCACACCGGTATTATGTAAGTATGTGATAATAATACTAATCGTATTGCTTATTTACTTATCGCAGGAGCTAAAAATAATAAGTTAAAAAGTCCGGAAAGTATGTGTTTTTATTGTATTGTTGTTTAATGATACATTTATTTCATGTATTTTATATCTTAGTTGTATAGGTTAGTTATAGTTGTATACCTTACTTCTAACTAGTGCAGAATACTGGGTTTAATTTTGGTGTTGATTTAAAAGACAAAACTTTATTTTAATAATGCCAACGTTTCAGACCCTTTATTTATTCAATTACAAATATGTATCCATCCTCGGTCCTTCATCAGGGCTATATGTTAATTTAAGAAAACAACTATGTAGAACAACCTTACATTAAAACAATGTAATCTTTAATGTTGATGTGTTATTGTTATAATTATTTACAAAAAACATTAAACAATTTCTTTAAATACATCATATACTTATTATATTAAATTGAGAGACTGAAATGAATGAAAAGAAGGCAAAACCTCAAACTTAAGAGTACATAAAAATTCTAAGTTTCCCTGAAAAAATTGCAATATATATTGCAACTAACCATGTTAAAAGAAGTGAAAACGTCTCAATTGGGATATGCTACATATTATTTAAAATCTTTAACAATACTGAGACAGAAAACAATACACCAAACCGTCAAAAACGGTGATTAAACTTTAAAAAGTTTTATGCAATAACTGACAAAAAAGATTAGAACTTCAGAGCGAAAAAATACTCACGTGTTTTTTTTTACACAATAAATTGTTTAAATCCTCTCTGACTCGTGTATGTTTTTGTTAATAACAAATTCCCACCTCGCAAACCCACAAATTTTATTGATAAACTGTAAGTATAGCAACCAACTTAAAAGGAAAGTATAAGTAGACATCCAACTTGTAACTTATGTTTCTGGATTTAACATTTTCTGTCAATATATATACAGATTGAACTAATAGAACCTTAGGATGCTAACGATACTAGCGTTGCCAAACCGATTATGCGTGGGGATGCGGCGGTGAACATGACGCGGACATATCAGTTCACTCAGAGATTCGGAAGGGATAGAACTTCGTTTATTTTTGATATTATTGTTACTGTTTTTTTTTGGTTTCTTGTTGTCTCCTTCTAATTCCTATTTTTTTCCTATTTGTCTTGATAATTTTTATTTTAGAATCTATGTTTAGCTATAAATTTAGTAGAATCGATATATTATTTATTTGATTTTTAGAATATTAATTTTGGTTTGATTCGTTATCAGAATTCGTTTTGTTTTGTGAAAAATTCATAGCTGTAGGTATATCAATATTTCTAGAACATGTAACATGGTTAAGTAGTTTCCAAATATTGTTAATTGCATTACGCACTATTTGGTTCAACAGCGTCAGCGACGAATGATCTTTATTACTCGCCGTCTGTTTCTACACTGATACTGACTGATACCTTATTAGCAGCGAGCGCGTGACCGGCAACAACGCAAGTGGCGTTCTATCATCGCACTTGTCTGTCTGAAGGAAATACCGAATTACACGATCTTATTAGTTGCTGTGGTAGTTGCTTGAATCGAAATGAGTGGAATAAGTTCGGTGGTTTTGCTCGCATTCCACACTTACTATGTAGCGACATAATATACGAATACAACGTTCTGATTCTCCCGATCATGTAGCCCAGTCGTACACTGCTCGTCCGTCGCCCGCACGATTATTTCCAGACGGTATGTACGCTCTATTCATTCCTACTCATTGAATCACAGCCACTGGTACCTCCATAAAATAGGACGTAGAGACGATCCTAATCGGTGTTGCGGCGCGGGAGATACTGCAGGGCACGTATTATTTAAGTGTCCCGGAACGGCGAAGTGGCGAGCACGCGCGGAAGCGATAGCGCTACGAAGAGGCTTACGATGGCCCAGAAACGACCAGGAGATTAGCGACCAAGAAACGGCAGACTGGTGGAAATTCTTTAGTAAGGAGGTGGAAAAGCTGGATTGTCTTAAGCACGATCGATAGGAAAGAGGAAAATCGCCGTAGGTAATTTAGTGTTTTAGGATTAAGTTTTTAGGTTAAGTACCGCGAGTGTTTAGATCGCGAATGCGGGGCAAGACACGAACGCAGGATTAGGCGGGGGGAGGAGGGGGGGGACAACAGTGCCCAATATTAGAGTTACCTCAACAGACCGAGGTGGCTAGACTGGCGGGCAGTCTCCCGGGAGATGAGGGATCGGCCTGCTGTTGCGGAGAAAGAGAGAATCCAGATCTCGCGGCGCATTTCGGCGTCGCACGATAACACGCAGGCCCGTTGATCTCGAGGTACCGGGCGGCCGGTGCTCTGGTGACCACATGGCCCCGCTGCGGGTGAGCGGATACGAAAAACGGCACATAGCGTGACCGGTTTGGACTTCAGGATAGTCGCAAAGAGTGCTGTCCAGGTCCAGACGAGGGACCACTTGCGGATCGCGCCGTTGGCGACCGGGTCTCGCCCGAAGGGGCGAGGGGTCGCTCTTGGTACCGCATGGAATTGCAAAGAAGTCCTCCGGAAGGGTTGGCGGCTCTGAAAGCGGTCTGGTTCTCCGATCTCGGGTAACGGATATTTTGCGTGTGTTTTTGTTTCTTTTGTTTCAGGATTTGCTGACGAATCCATGGGTAACCGAAGGGAGATTGATGCACTGGCGGAAACCGGAGGCGCCGAAAGCGGCTATTAGAAGAGGGAACGCTTTGCAAATTAGCATAGAACAGCACATGGCGATACGGGGTAACAGCAAGCGAATAAGGAGCCGACGACACCGAGTGAAGCTTCCACAACCAAAGGGACCGCCAGCGTAAGCAAGGAGGTTGCTCAACAGCTGAAGGTGCTGGAGTCATCCACGCAAGGGGAGTAACGTTCCAACTGTTCACTATTATGTTTTGTAATACTCTTGTTTCAAGGTGCTGCGCGTTAAAGCGCAGAGGCGGAACCTCCAGGAGCCGACGCGAACCAACAAAAGACGACCCTCGACGAGGAGACATTTATATATATATTTTTTTATATACATATATTTAAATGTATTGTATTTGAAAAATTATTGAGTGGAATAATGAAATATGTAAGGGTTAGCAGATGACATGTAATTAATTAGTTAAGCAGGGCGCGGACTAGGTCCACATTAGCAGTAATAGGCTATTTGACACTATTAAAAATATGCTACGAAATGTGGTCATCCTATTAGGTAATAACATAAAAAAACATATTTATCTCTATATTATCCGAAAATATTTATAGATACAGGTTATTTGCAAGTTATACACTTGTGTGATTATCATTTTTATCGTATTTCCATCGTTTTTTGTGTTATTTTTACAAGAATTTCTTAATATTCCGCAAGACACTAATATCTAGTGATATAAACAATAGTGTTTGCTCTAAAAATGGACAAGAATTTTGTACAAGCCGACAATAGAAACCTACTTAAGATACATAGACGCATTCATGGTTGCGCTGTTTTTTTTAAATAACAGGGATTATTATGCTGCAGAGCTCAAAAATATAAAAACTGCTGTGTAAGTATCTAATTATTTATTTATAAAGATATTTTTTTATTAATTTGCGTCGAGATTTCACACGTCGAGCTAATTGTAACCACTTATTACGTCTCTTAGGATTCGTTGGAACAGTTTTTGCGGAGTTTTTATAGAAGTATTTCTACATTGTGGCACCATACACCATTTATACACAATTTTTTTCCAATAAATTAAAAGAAAAAATATTATAAACACGCTGAATGTACACTTTGGTATACTAGTTTACTTAGTTGTGACGTCACGCAAATCATATGGCGTCCGCCATCACAGAAACAGCGTTTTTAGCGCGAATATTGTAATTTAAATTTTAACACAATATTTTACGGAAAATACTGCAAATTTCGCAGAAATATACTTGTGTATTATTCATATACCAACGAATAATTTAAAACAATTTTTCAAAATCAGTCAAATAACCTATTGTAAGTTAGCTTAGATATAGTTAGCTAGAGTAGGGACCATTTTGTATATACAGGAACATATATTTAGAGCAGGACAATCCGGTGTAGTATCTTTGAGTGGAGCACCGGGTTTATGGATGTACTGTAATTATTTAAGTTTTTTTTCAATATATTATATAGATTGTGTACATACATATCTCTTTGTTTTTGATCTTTATCGGCGTTTTGATGCGAATATATATTGTTACATTAAGATACCTATCTAGTAAATTTATAGTTGAGCGTCGTTTATTTCAAGACTTCTGAAAAAAGTGAGTTTTGTTTACTTCATGTAGCACTGAGTTTGCTGCCATAATCGCATACCCGTTTCTTTTAAGTTGCCCGCGTATTTAGTTGAACAGAACTTTTTGTAATGACAATAAAACAAATCCGAATTGCATTTTTTCATGATGAAAGTATACATACTTTGTACGTTTAATGTGATAATCAAAATTTACAAATATTACTCGAAATAAAACTAAGTCTCTATAAATTCTGCATTTAATTGAGTGATAATATACAGATTGGTAAAGGTATAAGTTTATATGTACCGTGCATATTTCACACACTAGCGCACGCATATTTTACATTACGTATTATCTGTAGGCGTAGCAAAATTACGATAGTGGGGAGACAGGATTTTCGACTTTCGGTCGTATTAGTGCGGCAGGAGTGATGTAAGGGTGTACATGTTTGCTTTTAGGAATTAGTACGTATAGCTATATGCATTGAAAACGAAACAAAATTCTATAACGAACTTCTCAAAAGCGAGTGAGGAGTGTTTCTCTCTTTCAAATGCTTACCTCCTACGACATGCGCGGCAGCCCTTCCTCTCTGTATCACATACATAGTACATGTCTATGTGTGTGAATTTGAAGTCGTATCTGTACATTTATCATTCATTATGTTACCAAGAAGCAATAAATATTTCGAACATTTTGTAGGTAAATGGAACGTATTTTACGGGGAAAAAAAATAGAAAAGTTCAAATCCTGTTTTCACAACGAAATGAGATGCAGACTGGAGAATATATAGACTGATTGTAATTTTAGTGCTGTTGGGCTTTACTAGATACGCTTCTCTTTCCATTTTCAGTTATTGGTGCTAATAAAAGAGTAATCATTTTCGTTAGTATTTTCTGCGACGTTTTGTTTGGTCTGTTCAATGTATCTGTTTTAGTCCACACACATCAGGATTTGGTGTATTAAAAATATAAATTGTTAATTTTTTAAGCTTATTAATAATGCACAGTCTAAGTGCATTATTTCGTTTTTCTGGCATGCTCTGTACGTACATACATACAATACTGAGATAACTTCGTTCATCTTGCGTTGAATTTTAATTTTATTATTTTTCACTTGTATAATTTATATTTTCGTTATTTAATAGTTTTGTTCTCTTTATGTGGAAACAATTCTCACTAAATACTAAAATTTAATTATAAATCACAAGCAGTCTGACATTTTCGCATAAATAATCCACCTATAACATATAGGTGGCGCCAGCACAGTATGATTAAAATTCAATATATGAAATTAATGGTTTTATACGTATGATTACTAATATTAATTGGAACTTTTTTATTTTAAATCGTGTATTTAAACCCTTATATCTTAAGTTTACTGTGTTAAAAGGTAATCTGAGTGATGTAATATTTTTGATTGTAATATGTTTTCGCGCCTAAATGTCAAATCTACATTGTAGTGATACTTTTTATTGTGTCATTAGATTCAGAACGTGGTGCAAAATTGTCAAGCATCTTAAACGATTTATAAATACAGAACACGCTGTGCAATTCTCGACGTATTGTTGTACGTGGCAATAGTGTTAATTATGAATCGACGAAATTATAGAGAAGTCAAACCTTTCGTAATGGCATTGTGGTTAATGGTTAATGATCATCGCAACAACGACATTATTGGATGGTCTCGAGCCGGATGCTCCTTTATAGTTTTGGATAGTCACCGTTTATTTATAGAAGTGCTACCATCTTATTTTAATCAGAGGTCTATTACGACGTTTTATACGCAGCTGAACCATTACAGCTTTCGTAAAGTGTATTCATTGGATCTTGAATACTTTCATCGACATTTTCAAAGGTCAGAACCACAACTATTATCAGCAATTAAGCCAAGGGTTTCTCTCAGATCCTTTAGAAAAACAGCACAAAAGAAGAATGTGCGAGAATCAGAGAATAGAATTACATTATAAACATACCTACATTTAATTTTTTACTGTTGCTTGCTACTGTAAACACTAAATATATGTATTGATAGATTTATTTTCGAATTATTGAAAAGATAAGTATGTTAACTATCTTCTTGCATTATTTATTTTTGTATATGTAATTGTAGTTATTATGCTAACTTATTTTATTTATTAATTTGTGAAGAGAGAGAAAGTAAGAAAGATAGTAAGGTAAGCACAATAATAAAGCAAGGTTAAGAGGGCACAAGTCACCCAGACCAGTATATGATTTTGCATACCTACTAAGTTGCTCTACGATAATTCTATCAGTTTTGAAGATTTTTAGGTAGGTATATAAAATAGTATATGAAATAACTAGTGCAGAATATGGGTTTCTTCTTTTAATTTAAATGAAAAACAGTAATTTCCTACGTGACGTTTCGGATATATTTTAATCCTTCAAACCTATATGTATATATATACAGGGTGATTGGTGAGAATGGCCTATTAAAAGTATTATACAAACGGATAGGTATTTGAAAACAAAATTTTGCAGTTGGATATGGTTGAATATGAACTATCACGTGAAAATATTTTTGAATAAATATCGCTTCCGGTTAACCGGAAGTGGGCATCAACTTCGATTTTTTAAATAGCATGCTATAAAATAAATTACAAATTCAGCTTCTATGATAAATTTTACACATATTTCATGTATCATACCCTATACCTAAATACCATTCCTTCCGAGTTATTCGTAATTAAAGAAAAAAAGGATACCGATCTTACTTTACAGTGATATTACTTCACGTAGGAGTAAATGAGGCGAATGAAATTTTGCATACGCACAGCTGATATTATGTAGTTATACAGCATTTGAAGTTTTTTTCTGTGACATTATACAGGGTGTTTAAAAACTTTGTTGCTTATAAATAAGGTCAATCTGCGGAAAGTACATTTTCTTAAATGGAAAGGTATATATTTTATTAGATATTATGATTCTACAAAATATTCTCTTTGAATCCGTATTAGGTGTCTCTATACGTAAAATGTAAGGTTAATAAGTTCTAACGATTTAATTAACCTCCGTACCTAAAATGCTCAAATATGTCAATTTACAGAAGCAAGTGTGCTTAGCTCATTTGTTTTACATACTTACTTGCCACGTATTTTGACGTCTGTCATTTTAGTTGGTTGTTCTCGCGTACACTGTGGGAAATAGATCTGCACCAGTACAATAATTAGGGTAAACAATGCGAGTATTTACTTTACAACAAGAAAAAATTATTTTATTTGTTACAAAACATATTGTTATCTTAGTATTTTTTTACAATTTTTATTTTACCTCTGTAATTGTTGAAATAGCAATTTTAATATTTAAATTTACCGCCTTTTCACCAGTAGTAGATGATATAGTTTCAGTACCATGTATGTATCGATTACGTTCTGTTATCTTTTTGTTACTCTAAAGTTTACAATATATATACAGCTTTAATACATATCTGCGTATTACTGTGACGGATCTCTACAGGTTATGGGCCCAGACCATCGCCTAGACACAGTGGAATAAATACACAGAAGGAAAAGAAAGCGGGAAAATATATTTTGTAGTCGGTGTTAGTGTGTAAAGAAAAAAAAATGGCGTCCACACAGTTCACAAATGTTAAACCGTTCGACGGAAACAACTACTCCAACTGGGAATTTAGAATAAAGTTAATACTGGAGCAACAAGATGTCTTAGAAACAATATCAAGTAAACCACCGGAGGATGAAACTGAGAAAGCTACATTCAAGAAGAATGATATCAAAGCAAGAAATATTATAGTGCAGTGCATTACAGACAACATCCTCGAAACACTTAAGGATAAAACCACAGCGAAAGATATTATGGATACTCTAAAGGGAACATATTTAAAAACAGGAATTGCTAATCAGGTACAATTACAAAGGAAATTAAGATCAATGAAATACTTGAATGGTGAGTCATTAAATGCATTTATTAGACAGACACTACAAAGGTCGACTATAAAATTGGTGTTGCAAAATTAGGGGAATCAATAGTTGCTAGTCTAAGAGGAAATCTACATCTAGAAACAACTAATGGTAAGAAGATCACATTAGAAAATGTATTAGCATATGAGAATCTATCCCATAATTTATTATCTGTGAAGAAAATCGAAGAACGGGGATTAAACCTTCAATTTCAAAGTGGAAAAGTGAAAATTAAAAGAAATTCAGAACTATTATTAGAAGGTAATATAAGTGGAAATTTATATACGTTAATGTTTTTATTGCAGACAAATCAAGCAAACATATGTGATGACAGGAATCTTTGGCATAGACGCATGGGTCATTCATCCAAGTTTCCAGCTTCTGAAATTTGCGAAGTCTGTATACATGCAAAACAAAGTAGAAGTCCTTTTAAAGAAATGTCACAGGATAGAAAGGCAAAGAGACTATTAGAAGTAATTTCATCTGATATATGTGGACCAATCTCACCAGCCACCTACGATGGTAAGAAATACTTTTTATCCTTTATTGATCATTTCTCGCATTTTGCCGTCTGCTACCTGTTAGAAAATAAAGGTGAAGTTTTCAATAAATTTGAGGAATATGTTGCACTGGTAGAAGCTAAATTTGGAAAGAAAATTGAAAAGCTTCGTTGTGACAATGGAAGGAGTATACATCAAGGGAATTCCAAAAATTCTGCAAACAAAAGGGAATAAATATTCAGTACACGGTGCCATATACACCTGAACAAAATGGTATTGCAGAAAGATATAATAGAACAGTGTGGAAAAAGCACGGTGTTTGATCTTTGATGCTGATATTGACAAACACTTTTGGGGTGAGGCTGTTAACACAGCTACCTATTTATGGATGCAAAGCTTACTCACACATACCAAAAGAAGAAAGAAGTGGAAAACTGGAACCTCACAGCAGAAAAATGTTAATGATGGGATATGCGAATAATGGATATCGCTTATGGGACACTAATAAACAGAAGATTATTATATCACGCAACATAATCTTTGATGAAAGCGAACCAAGATCAAATCAAAATGTAAAACTAATAACAGAGGAAGAAAGTAACCTAGAAAAAGAAAATAATGTGAAAACAAGAGATAATAAAGAAAACCTAATCAATGAAGACATCAGTCAAGATAATCAATGTGAACAACTACTACCTAAGAGAACAAGAAATATACCGAAGCATTTTGAGGACTATGAAATGAGTCTAATGATGGCATTAGTAATTGGAAATTTGACAGTAGAAGAAACTCCTGAAAATTATTCAGATGCTGTATCAATTGGAAAAGGGTGGGTAGAAGCAATTGAAGAAGAATTGATGTCACATAAAAAAATAAAACATGGGATATAGTGAATGCACCTAAGAACGAAGAAATTATAGACTCGCGATGGGTATTCAAACAAAAGGAAGTGGAAGGACAAGACGTAAAAAAGGCACGATTAGTCGCAAGATGTTTTCTACAATCAGAACTAAGTGAAGAAGTCTACGCTCCCGTTGCTAGAATGATGACTATTAAAATATTACTATCCCTAGCAGTACAAAATGATATGTACATACATCAACTGGACTTTAAGTGTGCGTTTTTGAACGGATTTCTTAAACAACCTGTGTACATGAAAATACCTGAAGGTGTAAAAGGTTATAACAAAGTGTGCAAGTTAAACAAGGCCCTTTACGGACTAAAACAAGCGCCAAAGTGTTGGAACGATCGTTTGCATGAACACTTATTACAGTTAAAACTTGTTAGATTGATTGGCTTGTCATAAAAATGGCAACAATTTAACTAAGAAGAACGCCAATTAATTAAAAAATCTCACTGAATTTTGTAAGTACCTTTAAAAATGTTATGTTAACGTCCTTATTGTATTAACTTTTGTTATTTTAACATGTATAGCCCTGAAGAAGGAAGAAAACTATTCCGAAAGCTCGGATAAAATTCGAAGAGTAAACTAATTTTATTGAGACTGCAATTCCCATTAAATTATATTATTTACTATCTATATATATATACAGTAGTTAACTTTTTTTACTACTGTATATATATATACTTACACTAGGTATCTTGTCGCCTCCAAAGTAGATACTGAGTGTATCTTGTCACCTCATATACGACGTTCTCTCCTCCGCTTTCGGAGGTGACAACGTTTTGCCTTGTTTTCATCAATTTCGGCCAGTAGATGGGGTCTAGAGTATGTAGGCGAAAGTTTTGTTGGAGGTGACAAAGATATACCCCCATACTCACAAAAAACTTTTTTAGTTTCGCTGTATATCACTGGCGCTAGTGTCGCCTGTTGTAAGTAATGAAGGTATGTTGTCACCTCCAAGTATATGAATATTGGTTTAGTGTCACCTAGGTATCGTTTTCACCTCCGAGAATTGGCAACACAGCATTGGAGATAACAACGATTTTACCATATGTTCTGCCTAGAGGTGGGGATTACTTCTTTGACGGATCGAAATTTACATTATCGGATACGTCGGATTATTTTCAAATATTTAGTGAATTACAATTAAATTCAATGACTAGTAGAATTTGTGACTATCGATTTTTTTAATATATCCTGCATTTTTCCTTTGTGAAAAAACAGTAAAAAACATCTGTTACTTGCCTATGATGTGTACAAAATCGAGGAGTAGGTGCGGAAAATGGATCAAAACTAAATTCGATTTCTACTCCAAGAATAAACTGACGTTTATTTTACAGGAAGGCGTTTTCTAAAACAATTGAAGACACATTTCAAATTAGCACCAACAAATAATAAATATGTAAAATAATTAAATTTTTGTGTACGTGTGTAAATGCTGTACGAATACGATCGATTATATATATCGGATATCCTCACAAATTCGCTTCTTTGTTTCGAAAATGTCTTCTTGTAAAATAAAAACTTTTTTCTTGTCATAACATAACTTTTAATACATTTTAGTTCTAGTGGGTAACTTTGTACACAGTATCGCCCAATAAGTACCAGATGTCTTTTCGCGAAAAATTTCTACTACAAAACTTTACTTTAGTTTGATTATGGAATAGCGAATGGAATAGTTTGTTAAGCAGAATTATAATTTAAGTTTGTTTTCTGACGAAGGCGATATTAAATCGCCGAAAGCTAAAATATGTTTTAATTGTAAATTTATTTATATTAAATAAACGGCCACCTGCAGACCGAGACACAAAATTTACGTTCTATTTTCATTTATTTAAGGGTCCGGGGCAAAGTAAATAGGCGCGAAAATAAGTCCATAAGGTGTAATGAGAAAACTTAGATCAAGGATCTTTAAAAAATTACTACGTTTATTATGAAACAAAGAGCACCAACATAATCACCATTTTTAAAAGTAGTACATGAATATAAATTTTTAGCAAGAATTTAACACTAATAAATAAAAAATGATTATGCAAATACAATGCTGATATTCTTGTCCAAGTTTTTGTTACTTATAAATCTCGTAAGTATATTAAAATTACTACTTTATACAGGGTTGCCCATTTGGCCATTTTAAATAGTACATTTAATATTGATTTTACCAGAAAATGTTAAATACATATTTTATTCAGACGTTTTTCGTAAACAATCTAAAAATATTTTGAGTTACCTGAGGACGTCAGCTTCATCTGTACAAGACCGTACTTAGTTTTTTTTTCAATGGAACATCTTATATTTTTGATATGTACATCGAATTTTAAGTTACCATTGTTAAGACTTTTATTCGCACAAGTCTACCCGTTTAGGAGAAAAAAATCGTGTTCTTTTTAAATTTCCACCGAAATTACTGTTCATTTAAAAAATCTATTCAATCCTTGACGGCAGAGTGACCAAATTCGAGATTATCATAAACTAGAATGTGTTTTAAATTTTTGCAGGTTGAGTTTTAACGAAATTTATTGTAGAGGAACTTTATTGACATTTCTTTGACAACAGAAAAATTGGAAAAACTAGGTACCGTCCTGTACAGATGAAACCGGGGTCCTTAGGGAACTCAAAATATTTTTAAATTGTAAACGAGAAACGTCCGAATAAAATATGTATTTCACATTTTCGGATAAAATCAATATTAAAGGTACTATTTAAGAAAGAAGGCTAAGTGGGCAACCGTGTATACACACAAGATCCAAGATCATTTTTTGTAATTGACCAAATAGTCTTCAAGTCAATAATACATTTCGAGAATTGTTTCGAAGATCGAAGATGCGTGTATGACATTGTGGTTTATTCACTATTCGAAACATAGTAGCTATGTGCATTTAGTTCGGTATTAAAGAAGATTTCTAGTTATTTATTTAATCGACGATTTTGATGTGTCTATAATTTAATTGGTGATAAGTGACATATTCGACAATTACAAGTTGTCACGTTTTATATCGTATAATGACTTCGATAACAATGAGATTTAATCAGCTTCAATACTACGTGACCTTATCGACAAATTGTAAAACTAAAGTTACCTGACCATAACCTTAAAATTGAAATTAGTATCGAACTATATTTAGTTTGATATGCCTAGAGAGCGAATTTAATTTTGTTGACAGCTATTTACAACGATTGTACGAGTGCAAATGACACGATATCCATTTCTTTCAAGAAAAAAGCACTTCTTCCTCACCTTCAAAACATGATTTTACATCGTCGTTCCATACATAACATTTGTTTTTATTACACGATCCAGACTATCCGACGTATTATAGATTCGACAGCATATTAGTACATATTGTTTTTGTTTAACTTTAAATATGTGTACCTATTAGCTTGTAATTGCAAGATGATTATAACTTAATAGATTTGCTTTCGTAATTGCTATCATTATCACTAGAGTAGCTCCGTAGTATTACTAAGTCTAAGGAACTAAAGATTTATGTTATTGCATCAAATTAAGAAAAGAAAAATAATATATTTAAGAATAATAGTAATCTAATCGTCAATGAACTCGTCTTCTATCTGATTAATGTAATGATTGCAAACTTAAAAAGAAATCATCACTCGATATATGTACGTAGATTATTATACAGTAATATACATCTAATTATTTTTTTAGTAAGGTCATACAGATAAAATATCCAATATTATGTTAAGGAATGTTAGGTACATACATATGTAGATGTACTGAGAAGAACGAAAGACTCTAATCAACGTCAAATTATTTTATATTGTTTCAACACCTATACGTTCAATTGCTATCGGAGACCTAATTTTTTTCAAATTTATATTCATTCGTTCATATAATATAAATATATTTTATATAAGCTATTATGTTACATTAACAGTTGACATACGTTATAAATACTAATTGTAAATAATAAAAATCTGTACTTCGAGAAAAGCTGAATGGGATTTTCAGGCAATTCATTTCAACAAACCAATTTCGCGCAACTTGCTGGATACCAGTATTACTGAACATACATTTAATCGGCCACTTAACAAAATAAAATTGGTCACGATGATAAAATTAAGAAGATGATATTTATGTAAAAGACTGTTTTTTTTCGTAAAAGTTGTATCGAATTTATCTTTATTAAGCTTGGTAAACTTATACAGGCTAATTTATGAGGTCACCGACAAACTTTGCCATATGAAAGCGGTTGTTATTTTAACAAAAAAACATTATTGGAAGATATGTCGGTTTTCAATTATTTAAGGAAATAAAAGACTGCAATTTTTTTTTATTTATTTCATAAACACTTATATATTTAAATAAATTGCTCAAATCTCAAAATCATGTGAATAGTTAATTATATTAATTATATTAATAATGTCTTTTTATTAAAATAACAAGCGCTTTCATATGGCAACGTTTGTCGGTGAGCTCAAAAATCATCCTGTATATGTAGAATTTTATTATGATATAAAAATCTTCAATTTCATGTACCTACACGTTATCTGAATAGCAATTAAAAACGGAAAACAATACTAATTCTGGACACATTAGTGAATTAAAATAAAACTAAACATGCAAATCCAATATTAAAAGACAAAAAGGGTCTGACAGACTGCGCACATTATATTTCAGAGCACGACCGTTGCAGGGTGAACGAAATGCAAGTGTTAGAAATACGCGCAGTAATATACCAAACATATATATGTACATACACAAAGTTTACTTGTCACCTCCGAAAGTATGGCAACACTGTCGGAAGAGACAAAGCTACTACAGTGTCCGTATATATACCAATTTCGGAGGTCACAGCGGCCTTTGTATGGTTTCTATATATGAATTTTTTTAAGTCAAAAATCGTTTCCCCTCTTTAGAACTCCGGGTTCCTGTGGTTCCCCTCAACCCATCCCATATATGAATCTTTTTTTGATCTAACTTAATGGCTTGACCCGGAGGTGAGGTCGCCTCTTTCATATACCGGAGGTGACAAGATACCGTGTATCAATATATATACAGGGGGGCCCATTAGTGCGTGGAAGCTCGATTAAACCGACATTGTAAAAGATATTAAAAAACTTTATTGAGGAAATGTGTAGGTATTCTTAAGCTTCATATTTTAAAATTAGTTGCAACTATACAGGGTGTTCTATAACGCTGTACCAGACCAAACTTCTATTTTTTTAAATGGAACGGTATACTTTTTTTTCCATTTTTAAAATCTGCTTATTTTTACGATCGTTTTTATATACGGTTTGCCGAATCTATACCGAATATTTAAAAAGTTATGACCATTTTTACGTCTAAATTAAGGTGTGTTAAGAGAGTTAGTTACGGCATGAAACAAAATATACAAACTTTTTCGTACCACTACATGATTTGGCTACGTCTTCTCTTTCCGCTGGTTCAAGAATTTAATTAAAAGAAAAATTTCATTTATACAGGGTGAGTCAAAACTCGGATCTTTAATTTTCTCATTAAATTTAAATGGAACACCCTATATTTTTTATGATGGTTCGATAGATATTTATCGGCTCTTTCATTTTTGTGAACCATTCCCTATACCTAACTCTTTGGGTTTAGAAGATATTTTAAATTTAATATGAAAAATTGATTTATTTTTAAATTTTTGAATTAACAAGTTAAACAAGTTAGATAAAAGAAAAAGTATAACATAAAAGAAAGGGTATACTAAATAAAATTTTCAAAATGTTGACCCATAACGTCAATACAACGTTGCAGCCTTAGTTCAAACGATTGACTGACATTTGTTAACATTTCTGTACCAATACTCCGAAAAGCTTCTCTTATTCTTTCCATTATATTTTCCCGTGTTGTTACCGGTACTTGATACACACGATCTTTTACGTAGCCCTCACAAGAAAAAATCAATTTTTGTCAAGTCCGGGGATCGAGCTGGCCATGCCACTGGTCCTCCTCTTCCAATCCACCTGTTGGGAAATTTAGTATTGAGGTAGTTGTGGATTACTGCAGTGTTATGTACCGGAGCGCCATCGTGCAAAAACCACATTCGTTGACGTATGTTCAAAGGTACATCTTCCAAATACAGTGGTAAACTGTTTTGAAGGAAGTCTAAAGAAACTCCGCCATTTACACGTCCATCAAAGAAATGTGGTCCAATAATACAATTTCCAACTATGCCACCCCAAACGTTTAAAGACCACCTAGTTTGGCTGTGTTCTTGAGTGATATGAGGATTGTCGGTAGAATAATAATTGAAGTTGTGTTTATTCACGCTTCCATTTCTGTGGAACGTTGCTTCATCGCCAAAAAGAAGACATTGATCAAAATCTACCCGATCATGAATTTGTTTTTGAGCCCATTCGCAAAACGCAACCCTACGGGGAAAATCTTCGCCCAACAACTCTTGATGTAATTGAATGTGGTAGGGATGGAATTTGTGCTTTTTTAATATCCTTTGAATGGATATTCGACTAATATTTTGTATGTGTGAAATATCGCGTTGACTACTACGTGGATTTTCTATAACGCATGCGATCACATGAAATTCATTTTCCTCGGCAGTGCATTTTTTTTTCCCTTTCGTGTTTTTCATATTTTACTGAACCAGTACGGTTGAAACGGTCGATTAATCTTTCCAATGTTTCCTTTTTCGGTTGTCGTCGTGCGCGATATCTTGCTTCATAAACTCTTTTTGCAAGAACGCAATTTTTCGAACACTCTCCCAATACCCAAATCATATCTATTAATTCTTCAGCTGAATAATTCATTTTGAGAATGTATTTCTACAAATTACTGCTGTTGTATTATTTGACGTTTGACGTTTTCGTGATATTGTCCCGCCAGTGCCACCAGATATTGGCCGGCTTACACCTGCTATTACTACTACTTACGTGCTAAAAATGCAATTTTTCATATTAAATTTAAAATATCTTCTAAACCCAAAGAGTTAGATATAGGGAATGGTTCACACAAATAAAAGAGCCGATAAATATCTATCGAACATAAAAAATATAGGGTGTTCCATTTAAATTTAATGAGAAAATTAAAGATGCGAGTTTTGACTCACCCTGTATAAATGAAATTTTTTTAAAATTAAATTCTTGAACCAGCGGAAAGAGAAGACGTAGCCAAATCATGTAGTGGTACGAAAAAGTTTGTATATTTTGTTTCATGCCGGAACTAACTCTCTTAATACACCTTAATTTAGACGTAAAAATGGTCATAACTTTTTAAATATTCGGTATAGATTCGGCAAACCGTATATAAAAACGATCGTAAAAATAAGCAGATTTTAAAAATGCAAAAAAAAAGTATACCGTTCCATTTAAAAAAATAGAAGTTTGGTCTGGTACAGCGTTATAGAACACCCTGTATAGTTGGAACTAATTTTAAAATATAAAGCTTAAGAATACCTACACATTTCCTCAATAAAGTTTTTTAATATCTTTTACAATGTCGGTTTAATCGAGCTTCCACGCACTAATGGGCCACCCTGTACATATATATACATATATACAGGGTGTAACAATAGTACGATATTCTTCCATATCTCTTTTGTTATGCAAAATACATCAAATATTTAAATACAATAGTTGTTTAGTTTTATGAAGTTTATATTGTAAAAATATTCTACGATATACAGGATGTTTAGTTTACCCGTAACCACCAGTAACTTTACATTTTTAAATGGAACACCCTATATATGATCACATTTTTGAATTGCCTGAAGAATTTTGAGGCAACTTTATACAGGATCATATTCAATTATTTTCATTAGTTTACAAGATATTGACATTTGTATGAAAATTTTGACATTTTGCTCTCTTCAGAAAAAAATTGCATTATTTCGGCAACGGAAAAATGTAACGTTATGGAACTTAATATCACGTTAGAAGCATCTCCTATGATGACAATAAACAGATGTAGACTTAAATACGTTATACAGAGTGTTCTAGAAATCAGTGTCTTTTTGAAACAATTGAAATGCGAAAATCTTAATTTTTTCAAATTGAAACACTATATTTTTGTGGGTTAGTTGAAAGCGAAATTTAATTATCTATTAATTTGAATAAAGCATGTATATAGTTGAAATTAATGGTTTTAGAGGTATTTCAAATTATTTGATATTTCTGTATGTTGCTATGTGGGTGCGCTCTTTAAAAGAAACTTTAGAGACCAAATATTAAATAAAAATTTGAAAATTGAACTTTCTTTACTATTTGTCTGCTGTGCTGACATTTTTGTAAGCCTACGTGCGTTTTAAATTGGTAGTTATATTTAAAATATGAAGATACGTGAACATAGTGGATATGAAGTAGGCTGGTAAATAAAATAAAATCTGTTGTTGAATAGTTTCATAGAAACGTCAAAACGTGTGGCAATGCCAGTGTTAGTATGGAATTTACAAAAGACGAGCTAATTCAAATGATCTATATTTTGGGAGAATGTGAACGAAATCCATTGCTTGCATCGCGGATTTATCAAATACGATATCTAAATCGAAGACATCCAGAACCTTTAGCTTTTGAAAGACTTCCGGATCGATTTGAAGCAACTGGGCATGTAGAATATAAAAAGGAAGAATGTGCCAAACCAGTTGGGAATGAAATAGTCAATTTGCAGTACTGGCTATGGCAGTCGAGGATCCCCATACCAGTACAAGAAAAATTGGATCACAATTAGGAATGAGCCTTATGTCGGCTTCACGGATTTTACGTCAACATAAATTTCATGGCTACCATATACATTATCTACAAGTCGTCCCAACTTTTGTCGGTGGATTTTAAATAAAGAACGGGAAGAACCAGATTTTCATCATTTTATTTTATTCACGGACGAAGCGGCTTTCCATAAAAACGGTTACGTTAATAGACACAATTTTTTATATTATGATCGCGAAAATCCTCATTTTATAAAAACCATGGATTATCAACATCGTTGGTCTTTGAATGTATGGGGAGGAATAGTAGGCAACCGGTTACTTAGTCCAGATTTCTTTAACGGTACAGTTAATGAATTAGAAGATTTTCTAGACACTCTTCCTCTTAATATAATAAGGCATTTGTGGTTGCAGCAAGATGGAGCACCGTTCCATTTCTCTAGGAATGTTCGAAATTATCTAAATAATGCATTTCGTGATAAATGGATTGGCAGAGGAGGTCGAGTGCATTGGCCACCAAGGTCACCCAATCTGACCAAATGTGTTTTTTTCTTTGGGGATACATAAAAGACCAAGTTTACCGAACAGCTCCCACAACACGAGAAAATATGCAGCAGCGTATATGGCAAGCATTTCAAAGTGTTGATGACCGTATGCTGCACAAAGTTTCCCGATCATTCTTGAAAAGAGTAGAAATGTGCATCAGTCAGAATGGTGGCCACATTGAACATGCTTTATAAAATATTTAGTTTATTAGTTACCTACCTGCAATTTTGTATTTTTGAAGGTTACCACGTATTCTTTATTTTTCTTTTAAATAAACGGTTTTTTTCTCACCCTGTGTAGCCTGTTTTTAAAGATGTATAATAGAATATGAAGTGAAATTTATCCTTTCTACTATATGGTCATAGATACAAGTAGAAATATCTTTAAAACCATTAATTTTAACTATATACATGCTTTATTCAAATTAATAGATAATTAAATTTCGCTTTCAACTAATCCACAAAAATATTGTGTTTCAATTTGAAAAAATTAAGATTTTCACATTTCAATTGTTTCAAAAAGACACTGATTTCTAGAACACTCTGTATAACGTATTTAAGTCTACATCTGTTTATTGTCATCACAGAAGATGCTTCTAACGTTATGTCAAATTTCATAATGTTACATTTTTTCCGTTACCGAAATAATGACATTGTTCTGGAGAGAGCAAAATGTCAAAATTTTTAAACAAATGCCAATATCTTGCAAACTAATGAAAATAATTGAATATAATCCTGTATAAAGTTGCCTTAAAATTCCTTAAGAAATTCAAAAATGTGATCATATATAGGGTGTTCCATTTAAAAATGTAAAGTTACTGGTGGTTACGGGCAAACTAAACACCCTGTATATCGTATAATAATTTTACAATATAAATTTCATAAATCTAAACAACTTTTGTATTTAAATATTTGCTGTATTTTGCATAAGAAAGGAGATATGAATATCGCACTATTGTTACACCCTGTATATAACAATTTTATCAGTTCTGACACTGACAGCTGTAGACTTTAAAATGTGAAAGTACTGCAACTAGTGCAGAATATGGGTTCCTTCTTTTAATTTAAATGAAAAACAGTAGTTTCCTACGTGACGTTTCGGATATATTTAATCCTTCTTGAAACCTATATATAAATATATAATAAATCTTAACTAACAATAACTTACAACAAGGATAATCGTTTTTCTAAATACAAGGCTCTAAAAATATTGTGAAACAATTTTGAAATTTGAAAACATGCAAAATATTTGATAAACAATTTTGTAAACCCAACATCGTAGTGACAGTCGAGTAAATCCCAAAAAATATGCTTTGGCTACACATATACATACCAAAGATCACATTGTAAATTTTAATGATGTCACAATTTTATTTAATTAATCTAATTATACTAAAATAATTTGCCTTGAAGTTTTAGCTATCAAACATTTTTCGGATAATATTAATACAAAAGAACAATCTTCAAATTTTACGAATATTTATAATAATTTAATTAAATTCATCAAATTTAAGGATACAATATGATTCTATTGTTCTTTCGGTATCGGGGTTTCAATTTGGTAAAAATTTTTTTACACGAATTAGCTGAAGTAAATGAAATTTTTAAATTGCTATTTCTAAATAACAGTTTTATTTTATCCGTAAGACCAGGAATGTAAACAAGAGATTTGTATTTTGATTGTTCAATATTAATATCTTGTATATGACGAGAGTTAGACAAATCATTACGATCTTGAGTTAAAAAGCTAGTGGCTGTAGAAAACAAAAACCTGTTTGTTAAGTGAGATGGGAAACTATTTTTAAGAAGAATATTGTATAGATTTTTGACACCGAAGTGTATTATTTTCTTGGCGTATGTAAATACAATAATGCAAATTTTTCCCAAACGCCAATTATTTAAACATATTTTTATATAAAAATATGCCGTCCCGAAGTGGAGTCGAACCACCATGTAGGGCTATCGCGGCTCTACCGCAAACCGTTGCGACCACCGGGGGCTTCGACTACACAAGTAAACTTCACAAATATATGCGAACGAGATGTTATAACGACCTAGGATAGGCAACATTTTTGACACCGAAGTGTATTATTTTCTTGGCGTATGTAAATACAATAATGCAAATTTTTCCCAAACGCCAATTATTTAAACATATTTTTATATAAAAATATGCCGTCCCGAAGTGGAGTCGAACCACCATGTAGGGCTATCGCGGCTCTACCGCAAACCGTTGCGACCACCGGGGGCTTCGACTACACAAGTAAACTTCACAAATATATGCGAACGAGATGTTATAACATATCTATATTTGTGAAGTTTACTTGTGTAGTCGAAGCCCCCGGTATAATATATGCGAACGAGATGTTATAACATCTCTATATTTGTGAAGTTTACTTGTGTAGTCGAAGCCCCCGGTGGTCGCAACGGTTTGCGGTAGAGCCGCGATAGCTCTACATGGTGGTTCGACTCCACTTCGGGACGGCATACTTTTATATAAAAATATGTTTAAATAATTGGCGTTTGGGAAAAATTTGCATTATTGTAATATTGTATAGATATTGTAGATCTTGCGTGACAAAATCTTTATGACTAATTCTCTGTATTCTTGTTTTCCTTGCGGTAATTAAATTAATTTTATATTTTGTGGGGCAAACCGAGTTAAAATTCAACAATCTATTGGAGTTAGAAGGTTTTCTGTACCACTTTTAAATTTTCTTGTCTTACAATAGTGGTATCAAGGAAGGGTAATGTGCCACTAATTTCTGTTTCGCAAGTAAATTTAAGGTTTGCCAGATACTTGCTGCGTCCCATAGTTAGTAATGTTGATTGTCATAGCAAGTATCTGGCCAAATATTTGGCAAACATATTAAACATCTCCTTCGAAGAAAACTGTAAGTTCAAAATACAAGATTCTTTTGTTTTCGCGGATAAAGTTAACAATATGACTATACCCAATAACTATACTTTAGTATCTGTTGACGTATTCAGTCTATTTACCAATATGCCTGTAGACTTAAGAGCTCTTTCAAACTGGCGATTTAGCAGTGCGAGTTAGCATCGCGATTTAGTCGCTTTCTATGCGGTTCTATGCACAGTCAGCCGCGCTGCTGAATCGCTAGTGTGCATATGAATAGGGAATACATCGGTAAAATCCGTGAGCTATTGTCGCGCTGCTATAAATCGCCAATATGAAAGAGCTCTTAGTTATCACCATCATACAAGAAAATTGGGGAATTATTGAATCTAATACTGCCATACCTAAAACCATTTTCATAAAATTATTACAGTGGGTTTTCGAGTCAGTTTACTTTCTTTATGAGGGGCAATATTATCAACAAATACATGGTACTCCTATGGGCAGTCCCCTCTCACCTATTATAGCAGATATAATTATGAACGACTTACTAAAAAAGGTATGTAGTCTAACCACTTCTGCTTTCGGTTTTCTTTTTCAATATGTAGATGACATTGCCTGCGCTCTATCTAGGCATGAAGTAGAAAATACATTAAATAAATTGAACGAATTTAACTCAAACCTTAAATTCTCTTGCGAAACATAAATTAATGGCACATTACCCTTCTTTGATACCACTATTGTAAGACAAGAAAATTTAATTAGGTTAAATTGGTACAGAAAACCTTCTAACTCTAATAGATTGTTAAATTTTAACTCAGTTTGCCCCACAAAATATAAAATTAATTTAATTACCGCAATGAAAACAAGAATACAGAGAATCAGTCATAAAGATTTTGTCACGCAAGATCTACAATATCTATACAATATTCTTCTTAAAAATAGTTTCCCACCTCACTTAACAAACAGGCTTTTGTTTTCTACAGCCACTAGCTTTTTAACTCAAGATCGTAATGATTTGTCTAACTATCGTCATACCCAAGATATTAATATTGAACAATCAAAATACAAATCTCTTGTTTACATCCCTGGTCTTACGGATAAAATAAAACTGTTATTTAGAAATAGCAATTTAAAAATTTTATTTACTTCAGCTAATTCGTGTAAAAAATTTTACACCAAATTGAAAACCCCGATACCGAAAGAACAACAGAATCATATTGTTATACGCGGTTAAATGTAACGATTGTTCTAAATTCTATATTGGTCAAACTATCCAGAGGTGGCGTGAGAGAAGCACCCAACATCGTAGTGACAGTCGAGTAAATCCCAAAAAATGTGCTTTGGCTACATATATACATACCAAAGATTACATTGCAAATTTTAATGATGTCACAATTTTATTTAATGAATCTATAATTATACTAAAAGAATTTGCCTTGAAGTTTTAGCTATCGCAAAAATTTTTCGGATAATATTAATACAAAAGAACAATCTTCAAATTTTACGAATATTTATAATAATTTAATTAAATTTATCAAATTTAAGGATTTACATTAATCTCTTTGGTAGTCTTTTGTGATCTCTTACATTTAAATGTCTTTGTATGGAAAGTTACAAATCGTTTTCCAATTGATGTGTTTATAATTTTTTTTCTTATATATACAATTTTTCATTCCATTCAACATATTATTTTTAAAATGTCGAAATTTAGAATCTAACATGTCTGGTTTTGTTTACAAAATTGTTTACTATATATTTTGTATATGCTTTCAAATTTCAAAATTGTCAAAATTGTTTCACAATATTTTTAGAGCCTTATATTTAGAAAAACGATTATCCTTGTGTAAGTTATTGTTTCTTGGTTTAAAAATAGTTAAGTTTTATTATATATTTATATATAGGTTTGAAGCCGTCATTAAAATATATCCGAAACGTCACGTAGGAAACTACTGTTTTTCATTTAAATTAAAAGAAGAAACCCATATTCTGCACTAGTTGCAGTAATTTCACGTTTTAAAGTCTACAACTGTCAGTGTCAGAACTGATAAAAATTTTAAACTAACTATATGTATGTACACTGATACACGGTACGTTTCCACCTCCGGTACACGAAAGAGGCGACCTCACCTCCGGGTCAAGCCATTAAGTTAGATAAAAAAAAGATTTATATATGGGTTGAGGGAAACCACAGGAACCAGGAATCCTAAAGAGGGGAAACGATTTTTGACTTAAAAAAATTCATATATATAGAAACCATACAAAGGCCGCTGTGACCTACGAAATTTGTATATGCACGGACACTGTAGTAGCTTTGTCGCTTCCGACAGCGTTGCCATACTTTCGGAGGTGACGAGTAAACTTTGTGTACAATATATATTTGGTATATTACTGCGCGTATTTCTAAACACTGGCATTTCGTTAACCCTGCAGCGGTCGTGCTCCGAAATGTAATGTGCGCAGTCTGTCAGACCTTTTTTGTATTTTAATATTGTATTTGCGTGTTTAGTGTTATTTTAATTCAGTAATATGTCTAGAAGTAATATTGTTTACCATTTTTAATTGCTATTCAGATAACGTGTAGGTATATGAAATTGAAGATTTTTATATCATAATAAAATCCTACATATAAGTAAGTTTACCAACATTTATAGATCAATGCAAACTAGTAAGAAAACAAATAGAAGCGTAAAGATAAATTCGATACAACCTTTACAAAAAAAATTCTGTTTGAGTTTTACATAAATATTGTTACGGCCGTACGCCTATGACTTATTCGGGAGAACTTCGAATTCTAGAAAACCTCTAGAAAAGTTCTAGATTATTCGAGTATAGAATGTTCGGGATACACCAAGACATATAAAAGAGAGTCGAGGCTGGACCGAGAAAAACAGTCTATTACCGAACTTCGACAAGTGTAAATAAATATTGTAAAAGTAAATAGTGAGCGGACATAAAAAATCTTTTAGTGTTAGTCAATCGTTATTGTTTTATTTGTTACCACGTTATTATTATTATTAGAAATAAATCGTTGTTTTTACGAAATATCGCCTGAATATTTATTTAAACCTCGTAAACGTTACAATTGGTGTCAGGTGTGGGGTTTGGCGATATTTCTCCACATATTTTGTAAAAATGGGTACGAAAAAATTAAAGGACCGAAAAGTGGCGGATCTCAAGCGGGAACTCGAAGAGAGAGACGAAGACACCAACGGGAGGAAGAACGAACTTCAAGAGCGGCTGGTGAGAGTCATGAAAGAAAACGGTGAGGAACCAGATAACCACGAATTTGAGGTGGATGGTGGTACTAATGAATTAAAGAGAGTATTGAAAGAAGATATGGGAAGCTTGAAGGGAGAAATATTAGAAAATTCTAGAAGCTTGAAAGAAGAAATGGTAGAAAATTCTAGAAGCTTGAAAGAAGAAATGGTAGAAAACTCTAGAAGCTTGAAAGAAGAGATAGCAGAGAATTCTAGAAGACTGAAAGAAGAAGTGGTAAGCTTCAAAGAAGAGATAGGAGAAAACCTAAAGAAGGAAATGTTAGAAAATTCCAGAATCTTGAAAGAAGAAATAGATCAAAAGTTACTAGAAAATTCAGGTAACATAGAACAACTCTCGAAAGAACTGGACGAGCGTATAAAGGGAATTGAAATAAGATTTGGTCAAGCGCATGTAACACGCGGTGATAGTTTCATCCAGCCGGAAGCAGCCGTCATACGAAGGGAGGAAGATAGAATAGCACCCATACCCCATGTTCAAACCAAGCTACCAACATTTGATGGCAAAACACCTTTGGAGGAATTCTTGACACTGGTCGAAACAGCTGCCCTGGTTAATGGTTGGAGCGAGGCTGCCAAAGCATCCACTCTATCACTTACACTACGTGGCGACGCCTTGCGGGTGCTGCAAGCCATACCCTTGACGGAGCGACAGAACTATACAGAGCTTGTGAAGCAGTTGTAGATGCGTTTCGGGCACAATCACATGGAACAAGTTTACCGCTCCCAATTGAAAAACCGCTACCAGAAGCCCACGGAAAGTCTACAAGAATATAAAGCCGATGTATTTCGTTTAATCAGGAGCGCATATCCGACAGTGCCTGACGAAGTCAGTGAGAGCTTAGCTGTGGATAAATTTCTAGACGGGCTTCGGGATACGGAAACCCAGCAAGCAGTGAAACTGGCCCGTCCAAAAACGTTAACCGAAGCCTTATCTCAAGCACTTGAATTTGAAGCTGTCAAGCAATCTGTTCGAAGCCATGCCCGAGTGCGAACAGTGGAGAATCATATGGACGAGAAGCAGGCATACCCTGTAGAGGAAATTGTGGCAAAAGTACTGGAAGCGCTGAAATCCAGGAAGGCAGGACTTTGCTGGAATTGTGGCAAGGTTGGACACTTGGAGAACCACTGTCCTCAACCACGAAAGGCACCTAAGCAAGCGCAACAAAAACGGGTTAACGTGAAGGAGCAATCGTTGACTCACGTTGCTGGTGCCCCTCAACCATGTGTAACTGTCGCATCCATGAAGTGCCAAGCCAGTAGTCTTTTTGTAAACGGATTAGTCAATGGTCAATCACGAGATATGTTGCTGGACACTGGTGCAACGATGACCATCATCCGTCCAGAGATTCTAAAAGGAAAAACGGAAACGCTACCAACACGAATGGCATTACGCACAGCCACGGGGAAGTCGGTCAACGTCCTGGGTGAAACGATTGCCAACTTCCAAATTGGCGATACGAAATTCAGGTATTGCATACTGGTGGCCAATATAGAACAGGAAATAATTCTTGGCGTGGATATAATGGCAGAATTTGGCTTCAAACTAGACCTTCAAGGAGGTGTACTGGTTGTAAATGGCGAAGACATTGTCCTGAACCGTTGCAAAGGTATTGCCACACGTGCGTTTTTGGTCAAAGACATAGTTCTCGACGGAAGGAGTGAAACCATTGCATCGGCAACAATCTAGGACAATATTCCTGAAGGCTAAATTGTGCTGTTAGAATCGGAAGTAAATAATGGTCTGCATTAAGGAGTACTCTTTGCAAAAACGATCATCCAGGCCAAGCCAAATTTTCCAGTCCGACTGATGAATCTTAATGATTATCCGGTAAAAATAAAGCGAGGAACCAAATTGGGACGTTGCTGAGACATCTCTTCGATTGCCCAACGAGCCTGCAGTATGGCTAGCATATCTGGGCAACCGTCAAAACTATTGGACAAACTTTTTGACACGGCCTGTGAAGGTTTGACAACCGAACAACGTCGAGCAGTGAGAACGTTAATTGGAAATTATCTAGATATCGAAGGATGGTAGTACCAGATTCTGCGTAGACTATCGACTCTTCAATAACGTAACGAAGAAAGACAGTTATCCTTTACCCCGGATCGACGATACTTTGGACACTTTGGTTGGTTGCAAAATGTTTTCAACGCTGGATCTCAAAAGTGGTTACTGGCAAGTAGACTTAGAGCCCAAAGACAAAGAAAAGACTGCATTTACAATTGGAACCGGTCTTTGGCAGTTCAACGTTATTCCATTCGGGTTATGCAATGCTCCAGCAACATTTGAGAGGCTTATGGAGAATGTGTTAAGAGGGCTATCGTGGGAAATATGCCTCGTATACCTTGATGACATAATTGTGCTCGGGAAGTCATTTGATGCTCATCTGAAAAACTTAGAAGCTGTATTCCAACTTCTCCGTGAAGCCAAGTTAAAGCTGAACCCGAAGAAATGCAATCTATTCCAGATGCAAGTCAACTATCTTGGGCATGTTGTTTCGGAAGAAGGAGTATCGGCCGATCCAGAAAAGATAGAAGCCATTAGGAACTGGCCAGTACCAAAGGATAAGCACGAAGTCCGAAGCTTCCTCGGCCTTTGCACTTATTACCGTCGGTTCGTCTCGAGGTTTGCCAAAATCGCCAACGCACTAACAAGACTTACTGAAGAAGGCAGAGATTTTGTATGGGACGAGAACTGTCAGCATGCGTTTGAGCAACTCAAGCAAACGTTGATCTGTGCTCCGATTTTGAGCTACCCACGTCCTGACGGAAACTTTATTCTGGACACTGATGCAAGCAATGTGAGTATCGGAGGAGTCCTATCTCAAATACAGGACGGGGATGAAAAAGTTATTGCCTACTTCAGCAAGGTACTGTCAAAACCAGAACGCAACTATTGCGTAACCAGGAGAGAATTGCTGGCAGTGGTTAAGTCAGTCGAGCATTTCCACAAATACGTCTACGGGAGGAAGTCATGCAGCGTTAACCGGGGTTGCTAAGCTTCAAAAATCTAGAGGGCAAGTGGCGAGATGGATCGAACGATTGCAGGAATACGATTTTGATGCAGTCCATCGACCAGGAACCAGCCATCATAATGCAGACGCGTTATCAAGAAGACCTTGTCCCAAGGATTGTGGCACATTGCCACCGCACCGAAGAAAAGGACGAGGCTTCTTGTTGTAGAGTCTCGGTAGTAGATGATCGATGCAACGGAGACCAATTTCGAGCTGATCAGGAGTCGGACCAGGATTTGAAGCACTTGCTAGAATGGAAGATGGCAGGAATCAAGCCAACTTGGGAAAGGATTGCTTCGTACACCCAGACTGTAAAATCATATTGGGCGCAATGGGACTCTCTGATATTGGAAAAGGGTCTGCTGAAACGTGTGTTAGAAGACGAGGATGGAACAAACAGGAAGCTACAGCTAGTCGTACCAAAAAGGAGGATCCCCGAGATACTAGAGCTGCTGCTTGATGGAGCATCAGGAGGGCACTTGGGAATCCGGAAGACACTAGAGAAGATCCGAAACCGTTTCTATTGGGTGAATTGTAAGGAAGACGTTAAGGATTGGTGCAGCAAATGTGTAACTTGTGGTACTGCTAATGGTCCGCATCGTAAAAGAGCGGCACCAATGATGCAGTACAATATGGGTAGTCCATTCGAAAGGATTGCAATAGACATCGCCGGCCCATTCCCTGATACGGAAAGTGGAAAAAAATTTATTTTAGTGGCAATGGACTACTTTAGCAAGTGGGTTGAAGCTTACGCACTGCCCAATCAGGAAGCTATCACGGTTGCTGAAACCCTGGTTAAAGAACTCATCTGCCGATTTGGTGTACCACTCGAACTACATTCTGACCAGGGACGCAATTTTGAATCGGCTGTGTTCCAAAATGTTTGCAAAATACTGGGAGACCACAAAACCAGAACTACAACTTTGCACCCACAATCTGATGGAATGGTAGAACGCATGAATAGAACGGTTATAAAGTATCTGACGAAGTCTGTGGCAGACCACCAACATGACTGGGATCAACAACTCCATCTCTTCCTCTTGGCGTACAGAGCATCAGTCCACGAAACCACTGGTCAAAGCCCAGCCAACGTAATTTTTGGTCGAGAGCTGCGACTACCATGTGACCTGAAATTTAGTTTCAAGGCCAATGAAGACGTAGTCGGGAAGACTATGTATCCAACCTTCGGAATGAATGAAATCCATTAGTGCAGTAAGAGGCAGTATCCACGAAGCTAGTGATCGAATGAACGAGCGCTATGACATCAAAGCGGACAAAAACGGATACCAACCAGGGGACCTGGTATGGTTATTTAACCCCCAGCGACGACGTGGCTATTCCCCAAAGTTCCAGCGATCATGGGAAGGACCTTACGAAGTGATCAAAAGAATCAACGATGTAATCTATCGCATTAGAAAGAAACCAAGCGGTAAACCGAGAGTGATCCACTTTAACCGACTGGCGCCATTCCTTGGAGACAATCGTCAAGACCGAAATGAACAAAGTGTCCGCATTTGTAACGTCCCCAAAGAGGAAATGACATACGAGGAATTTATGGCCAACAATGGACATGGACGTAAGATTCGTCATGCGGCCACAACAGAAATTCAACGGGACTTGTTTGCGGCTCCCCTGGACCATGCATTAGCTCACTGCGTGGCTGAAGACCTGAAGATGGGAAAAGGGATAGCTAGAGTGTTTCGGCAGGATCTTCGAAAACAACGGTCACAAGTTGGTAAAGCACTATACCACACTGGCAACGGCCGTCCCTTATTTTACCTGGTGACCAAGGAGGCCAGTTATGGGAAGCCGTCTTACCAAACGATGTGGGACGCGTTGAAGAGCCTGTGTGAACGTCTGTTACAAGAGAGCATCAGGAAGCTGAGCATACCGAAGCTAGGATGCGGTTTGGATGGATTGGATTGGCGAATTATAAGAAGCATGATTGAGGAACTATTCCGATATACTGGTATCGACGTTTCGGTATGCTGTTACAATCCACGCCCAACTAAAATGACAAAAAAGTCCGTGCCCTGCTATTTCTTCGAAACATCGCGGTGTAGAAGAGAAACGGAGTGTTGTTACCACCACGAGCTTGCGAGAGATACTGCTCCGGGACGGAACAGTTCTAAGGAGGGGGCAGAAGAACTTCGAATTCTAGAAAACCTCTAGAAAAGTTCTAGATTATTCGAGTATAGAATGTTCGGGATACACCAAGACATATAAAAGGGGTTCGAGGCTGGACCGAGAAAAACAGTCTATTACTGAACTTCGACAAGTGTAAATAATATATATATATTGTAAAAGTAAATAGTGCGCGGACATAAATAATCTTTTAGTGATAGTCAATCGTTATTGTTTTATTTGTTACCACATTATTATTATTAGAAATAAATCGTTGATTTTACGAAATATCGCCTGAATATTTATTTAAAAACCCCGTAAACGTCACAATATCATCTTAATTTTATCATCGTACTCAATTTTATTTTGTTAAGTCGCCGATTAAATGTATGTTCAGTAGTGCTGGTATCCAGCAAGTTGCTCGAAATTGGTTTATTGAAATGAATTACCTGAAAATTCCATTCAGCTTTACTCGAAGTACCGCTTCCTCAACATCCTTTTTGCACCATTACTAGCTCGAATTTTGTTACTTAGTATTTATAATTAGGTCTCCGATAGTAATTGAACGTATAGCTGTTGAAGCAATATAAAATAATTTGACGTTGAGTCTTTCGTTCTTCTCAGTACATCTACACAATTATGTAAGTACTGTAGTGTTACGTGGGTTCAGTACCAAAATAAAGCTATAATTACTAATACCAACTCTACCTTTAATGTATTTTACTTATAATTGGATCATTAAACTCTTTTAATAAATCAAAGAAACTAACTACGGTAAATAAACTGTGTATTCTTCTACTTCTTTTACAAAATTGTTTTATTAACTAAGCTGATTCCCTACGATAGCTAGTTATAAATACCTATTTCTATTGTAGATCACTAACCTAAGATGCGCACACAACATCTTCCTACAGGATTCCTCGATGAAATGCCCCTATTTATACGGATCTATGTCCTGGATTGTGGTTATTCACGAGAATTTGTTTAATCTCGCTTTTCCAAAGGATATTAGTATTGTAAATATAACATGTTCTTCCAAAAAAAGGATATAGATATTATATATATCTTCTTATGTCACCTTCAAAGCATTAAATGCATGTTTACATAACTAAAATTTCCATTCATATGCTGTAGACGATACCAAAATGCTGTTTTAATGACCTTTAAAATATATTTATCTTTTTATAACTCAATTTTGATGGTTGTATTCTGTTCCAATTATTTTCAACTAACTTGTTTATTCCTTAATCTCCATGGAATTTTCATTTTACTTGCTAGATTAATATGTGCTAAATACATTTCTATTTGAAAACCAATCTTTTTCTTTTCTTGTGTTTACATAGTAACTCTGACATATATTGTAGGTACCATCGCACGCTAAATTAACTGCACTAAATGAAATTGCGAATCCATGGATACAGCTTACTTAAAGTTCACTTTCACAATTTGGACAGTATAGATGTTGGAATTTTGTTTTACATTGTAATTTACATTAAAAAGTGCTAAATAGAAGAATACCTTATATACCAGTGTTTTCTCATCTACCCTCGGTTAATCGTTGGCAGGAGATAGTATTATTATTTAATTTAACCGTGCTCTCTGCATATATATATAATAATATCTGGAAATTTTGCCTTTATATATGAATCGAAAAATTGAAAAACAAAATTAAATACAATTACAGCGCCATCTATTGAGTGTACGCAGAACCCACATTTACAGATCTCTATACGGTAGCTAAATATCATTACATACTCCCCGATTAAAACTGTTTCAAATCTTGTGAATAAGCAAATTTTGTAACAGGAAAGAAACCTGTAAGAAGGTAAATCAACAAAATTAACTGTAATGAGTTACAGGTTCGTGTTTATGAAAATGAAAATTGAAATTAACGAATCAAACGTCAAGTAGAAAAAAAAATAAATGAACCTATCATAGCATTCATTGAATTAAGATAATCAATTAATTAACGAGATATTATGTTTTTGTTTTTAAATTCAAATAAAATCATGACAAATAAATATCGATAAAACAGATCCATAATCAATCAGCAGTTCTGTATGGGAATAAACAATTGCCATTAAAATTTCCAAATGGTTGTCGATTTTCAATGTAACCGAGCTCGAATACATATTCACCCAGCTTCTGTAAAATTACGAAAGGACCGGCAAAAGGTAAACTTATTTTCGCGCATATATTGTTTTTAAAATCAGATTTTCTATTGAGTTTTAATATCACAGTGCCCCCAGTGTTAAAGTCATACCTCTTTGTTTTCTTTTTAGAGAATTTTTCTGCATTCCTTTCGTGGATTTTATCCATTCTAATTTGTGCGTTAGTAATAAGAGATTTTACGTCTAAATCTTCATCGAAATCAGTCCATGGACGAATATGTAATCTTGCTGTATAGAAAGATATCGGAGTAATTTCTGTGGTAATAGAAGGAATATTGTTTATTACAGTTTCAATCAACGAAATATAATATGACCAATGATCTTGATTCTCGGAAGTATAAATCCTAAGAAATTGTAACACTGTTCTCACTTGCCGTTCTGAAGAATTACATTTTGGCCATCGAATAGAAGTAAAAGATACCTTAACATTGTTGAAATTCAAGAATTTGATAACCTTTTTTGATCTGAAATACGTTGCATTATCTAGTAAAATTCTGTTTGGTATTCCTACGTTTTTAAAATATTTCTTTAAACAATTCGTGACAGAAAAAGCATTTGTCTTCTTAGTTTTGTATATTTTTGTTAATTTTGTAAAATTATCATGTACAATTAAGATATGTTTATAACCATCTGAATTTATCAAGTTTTGAAGGAAATCTAACGATACCAGTTCCAAGATATTGTCTGCTTTAATATGTTTGTAATCACCAAATGTAGAATGGTTCTTATATTTGGATAAAATACATAAATTACAATTTGTTGTTACCTGTTTACACAATTTATAATCTTTATACGTTGTATATCTCTCCCTAAATATTAGGTGTAACTTCTTACACCCTACATGCAAAAATCTGTAATGTAGATCGTTTAATATTTTTAATGCCAATTCCCTGTTTAGTAAAATTAGTTCTTTGCCCTGAACTCTTTTGTGTAACAAATAATCTTTCACAAAATAGTGTTTCTTTTCTTTTTTTTCGTTTTTCATAAGTTTTCCTTTTATTCCGAAAATATAGGGTCATTGACTTGCATAGTAAATACCGTTCTGTGTTTGTAAAGTTTATCATGATCCTGTTTTAAAATAGAATAACCATTGTATGGATTTATGTAAAAGGTGTCGAAATGGTGATTATCCGTAACGGTTCGAGAAAGGTAATCAGCTATATGGTTGCTCTTACCAGGTATAAGATGAATTGTAAAATTAAAAGATTGTATACTCAAGTACCATCTAAAAAGGCGATTATTTCCGTAAATACGATTGTTAATAATAGCAGGAATTCCTGAATTGTCGGTTTCTACTTTGAAGTATCGTCCATGTAAGTAAAATTTGAGTTTTTGAAGAGAATACACAATTGCATAAAATTCTTTGTCTAAAATGCTATAATTTCGTTTTTCTGGAGAAAGTTTCTTTGAAATAAAAGCAATTGGTTTATCTTCATTACCATAATTTTGTAGTAAAATGGCGCCTATACATGCTGATGCGTCTGTTCTTAATATAAATTGTTCATCGAAATTTGGATGTATAAGAGCCAAACCATTACAAAAAGATTCTTTAATGTTGTCGAAAGCCTCTTGAATTTCCTCCCATTTAAATTTCGCGCCTTTCTTCAATAACCTGTAGAGAGGTACACACAATTCAGAGAACCTATACACGAATTTCTGGTAATAGTTGATCATGCCAAGAAAACCACGCAATTTCCTGATGTTTGTGGGCCTAGGAATAGCTTTTATATCCGATATACGTTGCTGGTCGATTGATAACCCATTTCTGTCGATGTGATATCCTAGATAATTTACTGCTACCTTGAAGAATTCGCATTTTCGTAAGTTAAGCTTCATTCCTGCTTCATATAAACTATTGACGACCATTTTAAGATGTCTCTTATGCGACTCGATATCTTCACTAAATATCAGTAAATCATCTACATATTGCACACAGTATTCTTGATGTGGACTCAAAATCTGCTTCATTGCATGAATCAACGCAGAAGATGAGCTACTTAATCCGAATGGTACTACATTAAAGATGTAACTATTTCCATTGATAGAAAAACCAGTATATTTCCTCGACGATTCTGCTAACGGAATTAGCCAAAAACTACTCTTTAGATCCAACTTGGTAAATATCCTTTTATTATAACATTTACTCAATAATGATTCTGTATTTTCAGGATTATTATACTGTTTCTTAGTGATCTTGTTTAATTCCCGTGCATCCAAACAAAGACGTATTTTACCATCTTTTTTTGAGACTATAACCACAGGATTGATGTACATCGTTCGTGCTGGTTCGATGATTCCATCTCGGACCATAGACTGGATTTCCTCTTCTACCTTATTTTTGAAATGGAAAGGAATTGGGTATAGTTTACAACTGAACTGGATGCTCTCATCTACTATCAACTTATGTTCGAATTTCTTATCAGCAATGCAAGATGTCTCATCTACCAAACGTATATTTTCTTTAAATAAACCAATAATAAAATTTTTGTATTCTTCATTTTCACATTGAATTTCACTGGCAAGGAATGATTCTATATTTTCTTCTACCTTCTGTATACCTAATGCTTCTTGTGCCACACCTATTGAGTTTAATAAGATATTGTCCTGTTGTTCATTTACGTCTGGCTTAACAAAACCTGTCATTAAAACCTGATTATTATCCTGTAACTTCAATAAATAATCTTTAAAATCAACATTGCACTGATATTTTTTTAGAAAATCATGTCCTAATAATAATTCATACTTTAAGCTTGGCATAATATATAATACCGACTCGTAAACTTTTTTATTAATTTTAATATCATTACATATGCATTTTTCAATTTTAGCCAAATGCTTGTTAGTACCAGATTTAATATTCATAGAATTAACTTTCAAGACAAATTTGGAAAGGTTCTCCTCATTCCTGTCGAAAGTATTTTGAGACATGAATGAAACTTCTGATCCGCTATCAATTAATGCAGACATTTTAATATCGCAGAATTCAACATCAATAAATGGTAAGTGTTTTTCCATATTTACACCGTATTCCATATTACTATCTCCGTTTAAATCAAATAAATCCGATGGATGTTCATATGTGTTTAAAATAGACCCCTGTATAATATCCCTATATTGTTTATCATTTCGCCCCTGTATAAGATCATTTGTATTAAATTCTGATGTATCTGAAGTATGTTGCGCATGTGTTTCTATTATACATAGGTGCTATATTCGTTACAATTTCAATGTTCTTAATACTGTCAAAAGTTTGTGAATCTAAAAGTATTTCATTTGTTTTATTAACATTATTACAAGAATTTGGAGGATCTAAGCTAAAAAAGACTGTGTTTGAGGTGCAGAATGTGTTTCAGCTTCAATTTGAATGAAATTCAATTCTGGTACGTTTTTCGATTTTGAATTATTGTTATAAGATGGTGATTCTTGATGGCGTGTCTGTGTATGATCCCTATATGTTTGTGTATTGCGTGGATGGTATGTTTGTTTGTGATTGTAATGATAATTTGAATGCCGAAAATTGTTATTTTGTCTGTTATTCCTGTATTGTGCATGCGCGTTTTGATCGTATGTATCTTTACGTGTTGAATATGTCTTTTGATGGTAGTCTTGATTTCTGTTAAATGAATGGTGGGGGTTATTGTAAAAATGGTCGTGAGATTGTTGAGAATGATTGTTTTTGTGTTGATACTGTGTGTTATCATGTCTGTAATATCTGTTGTTGTCATAAGTATTATATTTTGAATTGTTATATGATGTAAATGAATTCTTTCTTGAGCTGCTATATAGTTCATCAAATTCCCTCAGTAAATCTGTCATGTCCTGATAATTCTTGATCTGTTGAGATGTGATTGCTCTCGCAATGGTAAAATCATAATGTCGTGATAAATACTTTACTAATTCTTCTTCTGGAATCATAGGTGTAAGATATCCGGCAACAGAATATTTGGAGGTGAAATAGAATTCGCGACTAGTACCTCTAGAAGAGTCGTATTTTCCGATAAGGAGATTTGTTCGGACCTTAGATTGCTGCCTTTCACTCCAGTAACGTTGAAGGAACAGATATTCAAAATCGGCGAAGCTATTGCAAGAATTCTGTATAATAGAAAACCATACCAGTGCCTCTCCTTCCAAGGAAGCTCTTATGCCATTGAATATCAGGTGATTATCTTGTACTACATTCATATTCAAAACATCGCGTAACGTGTTAAGAAAAGAAACTGGATTACTAGCTTTCCCATTAAATTTCGGTAAAATATCTTTGATATTGAAAAAGTTAGTCTTATACAAGGTAGATTGATTAGGAATCTGATAATGAACATCATTTACGTGAGAATTTTGATTTGTACTTTTCTGAATGTTTTCAAAATGAGAGACCTTATTTTTTAACATATTTATCTCGTCAATTAACAATTGAATATGTGAATTATCTTGATAATTAGGTTCATTTACCTTTCCGTTCACATTACCAACATCTAACTGCTCAAAACGCGTACCGGGAACAGACTGTACTTGTGGTGTCTCATCGCGATCGCCTGAGCCATATTCACCAGCTCGCGTATTAACCATTTTAGGGGATAAGGACAAAAGAAATAGTTAAGTTTCAAGAATAACTTTTTATAGCCAAATTCGTTAAGATAAATTTTGAAAATAAGTAAATATATCGATAATAGAGTTGTTATTTTTGCCGTAAATGTTGGAGCGCCAAATATGTAGTGTTACGTGGGTTCAGTACCAAAATAAAGCTATAATTACTAATAACAACTCTACCTTTAATGTATTTTACTTATAATTGAATCATTAAACTCTTTTAATAAATCAAAGAAAATAACTACGGTAAATAAACTGTGTATTCTTCTACTTCTTTTACAAAATTGTTTTATTAACTAAACTGATTCCCTACGATAGCTAGTTATAAATACCTATTTCTATTGTAGATCACTAACCTAAGATGCGCACACAAAATCTTCCTACTGGATTCCTCGATGAAATGCCTCTATTTATACGGATCTATGTCCTGGATTGTGGTTATTCACGAGAATCTGTTTAATCTCGCTTTTCCAAAGGATATTAGTATTGTAAATATAACATGTTCTTCCAAAAAACGGATATAGATATTATATATATCTTCTTATGTCACCTTCAAAGCATTAAATGCATGTTTACATAACTAAAATTTCCATTCATATGCTGTAGACGATACCAAAATGCTGTTTTAATGACCTTTAAAATATATTTATCTTTTTATAACTCAATTTTGATGGTTGTATTCTGTTCCAATTATTTTCAACTAACTTGTTTATTCCTTAATCTCCATGGAATTTTCATTTTACTTGCTAGATTAATATGTGCTAAATACATTTCTATTTGAAAACCAATCTTTTTCTTTTCTTGTGTTTACATAGTAACTCTGACATATATTGTAGGTACCATCGCACGCTAAATTAACTGCACTAAATGAAATTGCGAATCCATGGATACAGCTTACTTAAAGTTCACTTTCACAATTTGGACAGTATAGATGTTGGAATTTTGTTTTACATTGTAATTTACATTAAAAAGTGCTAAATAGAAGAATACCTTATATACCAGTGTTTTCTCATCTACCCTCGGTTAATCGTTGGCAGGAGATAGTATTATTATTTAATTTAACCGTGCTCTCTGCATATATATATAATAATATCTGGAAATTTTGCCTTTATATATGAATCGAAAAATTGAAAAACAAAATTAAATACAATTACAGCGCCATCTATTGAGTGTACGCAGAACCCACATTTACAGATCTCTATACGGTAGCTAAATATCATTACATACTCCCCGATTAAAACTGTTTCAAATCTTGTGAATAAGCAAATTTTGTAACAGGAAAGAAACCTGTAAGAAGGTAATTCAACAAAATTAACTGTAATGAGTTACAGGTTCGTGTTTATGAAAATGAAAATTGAAATTAACGAATCAAACGTCAAGTAGAAAAAAAAATAAATGAACCTATCATAGCATTCATTGAATTAAGATAATCAATTAATTAACGAGATATTATGTTTTTGTTTTTAAATTCAAATAAAATCATGACAAATAAATATCGATAAAACAGATCCATAATCAATCAGCAGTTCTGTATGGGAATAAACAATTGCCATTAAAATTTCCAAATGGTTGTCGATTTTCAATGTAACCGAGCTCGAATACATATTCACCCAGCTTCTGTAAAATTACGAAAGGACCGGCAAAAGGTAAACTTATTTTCGCGCATATATTGTTTTTAAAATCAGATTTTCTATTGAGTTTTAATATCACAGTGCCCCCAGTGTTAAAGTCATACCTCTTTGTTTTCTTTTTAGAGAATTTTTCTGCATTCCTTTCGTGGATTTTATCCATTCTAATTTGTGCGTTAGTAATAAGAGATTTTACGTCTAAATCTTCATCGAAATCAGTCCATGGACGAATATGTAATCTTGCTGTATAGAAAGATATCGGAGTAATTTCTGTGGTAATAGAAGGAATATTGTTTATTACAGTTTCAATCAACGAAATATAATATGACCAATGATCTTGATTCTCGGAAGTATAAATCCTAAGAAATTGTAACACTGTTCTCACTTGCCGTTCTGAAGAATTACATTTTGGCCATCGAATAGAAGTAAAAGATACCTTAACATTGTTGAAATTCAAGAATTTGATAACCTTTTTTGATCTGAAATACGTTGCATTATCTAGTAAAATTCTGTTTGGTATTCCTACGTTTTTAAAATATTTCTTTAAACAATTCGTGACAGAAAAAGCATTTGTCTTCTTAGTTTTGTATATTTTTGTTAATTTTGTAAAATTATCATGTACAATTAAGATATGTTTATAACCATCTGAATTTATCAAGTTTTGAAGGAAATCTAACGATACCAGTTCCAAGATATTGTCTGCTTTAATATGTTTGTAATCACCAAATGTAGAATGGTTCTTATATTTGGATAAAATACATAAATTACAATTTGTTGTTACCTGTTTACACAATTTATAATCTTTATACGTTGTATATCTCTCCCTAAATATTAGGTGTAACTTCTTACACCCTACATGCAAAAATCTGTAATGTAGATCGTTTAATATTTTTAATGCCAATTCCCTGTTTAGTAAAATTAGTTCTTTGCCCTGAACTCTTTTGTGTAACAAATAATCTTTCACAAAATAGTGTTTCTTTTCTTTTTTTCGTTTTTCATAAGTTTTCCTTTTATTCCGAAAATATAGGGTCATTGACTTGCATAGTAAATACCGTTCTGTGTTTGTAAAGTTTATCATGATCCTGTTTTAAAATAGAATAACCATTGTATGGATTTATGTAAAAGGTGTCGAAATGGTGATTATCCGTAACGGTTCGAGAAAGGTAATCAGCTATATGGTTGCTCTTACCAGGTATAAGATGAATTGTAAAATTAAAAGATTGTATACTCAAGTACCATCTAAAAAGGCGATTATTTCCGTAAATACGATTGTTAATAATAGCAGGAATTCCTGAATTGTCGGTTTCTACTTTGAAGTATCGTCCATGTAAGTAAAATTTGAGTTTTTGAAGAGAATACACAATTGCATAAAATTCTTTGTCTAAAATGCTATAATTTCGTTTTTCTGGAGAAAGTTTCTTTGAAATAAAAGCAATTGGTTTATCTTCATTACCATAATTTTGTAGTAAAATGGCGCCTATACATGCTGATGCGTCTGTTCTTAATATAAATTGTTCATCGAAATTTGGATGTATAAGAGCCAAACCATTACAAAAAGATTCTTTAATGTTGTCGAAAGCCTCTTGAATTTCCTCCCATTTAAATTTCGCGCCTTTCTTCAATAACCTGTAGAGAGGTACACACAATTCAGAGAACCTATACACGAATTTCTGGTAATAGTTGATCATGCCAAGAAAACCACGCAATTTCCTGATGTTTGTGGGCCTAGGAATAGCTTTTATATCCGATATACGTTGCTGGTCGATTGATAACCCATTTCTGTCGATGTGATATCCTAGATAATTTACTGCTACCTTGAAGAATTCGCATTTTCGTAAGTTAAGCTTCATTCCTGCTTCATATAAACTATTGACGACCATTTTAAGATGTCTCTTATGCGACTCGATATCTTCACTAAATATCAGTAAATCATCTACATATTGCACACAGTATTCTTGATGTGGACTCAAAATCTGCTTCATTGCATGAATCAACGCAGAAGATGAGCTACTTAATCCGAATGGTACTACATTAAAGATGTAACTATTTCCATTGATAGAAAAACCAGTATATTTCCTCGACGATTCTGCTAACGGAATTAGCCAAAAACTACTCTTTAGATCCAACTTGGTAAATATCCTTTTATTATAACATTTACTCAATAATGATTCTGTATTTTCAGGATTATTATACTGTTTCTTAGTGATCTTGTTTAATTCCCGTGCATCCAAACAAAGACGTATTTTACCATCTTTTTTTGAGACTATAACCACAGGATTGATGTACATCGTTCGTGCTGGTTCGATGATTCCATCTCGGACCATAGACTGGATTTCCTCTTCTACCTTATTTTTGAAATGGAAAGGAATTGGGTATAGTTTACAACTGAACTGGATGCTCTCATCTACTATCAACTTATGTTCGAATTTCTTATCAGCAATGCAAGATGTCTCATCTACCAAACGTATATTTTCTTTAAATAAACCAATAATAAAATTTTTGTATTCTTCATTTTCACATTGAATTTCACTGGCAAGGAATGATTCTATATTTTCTTCTACCTTCTGTATACCTAATGCTTCTTGTGCCACACCTATTGAGTTTAATAAGATATTGTCCTGTTGTTCATTTACGTCTGGCTTAACAAAACCTGTCATTAAAACCTGATTATTATCCTGTAACTTCAATAAATAATCTTTAAAATCAACATTGCACTGATATTTTTTTAGAAAATCATGTCCTAATAATAATTCATACTTTAAGCTTGGCATAATATATAATACCGACTCGTAAACTTTTTTATTAATTTTAATATCATTACATATGCATTTTTCAATTTTAGCCAAATGCTTGTTAGTACCAGATTTAATATTCATAGAATTAACTTTCAAGACAAATTTGGAAAGGTTCTCCTCATTCCTGTCGAAAGTATTTTGAGACATGAATGAAACTTCTGATCCGCTATCAATTAATGCAGACATTTTAATATCGCAGAATTCAACATCAATAAATGGTAAGTGTTTTTCCATATTTACACCGTATTCCATATTACTATCTCCGTTTAAATCAAATAAATCCGATGGATGTTCATATGTGTTTAAAATAGACCCCTGTATAATATCCCTATATTGTTTATCATTTCGCCCCTGTATAAGATCATTTGTATTAAATTCTGATGTATCTGAAGTATGTTGCGCATGTGTTTCTATTATACATAGGTGCTATATTCGTTACAATTTCAATGTTCTTAATACTGTCAAAAGTTTGTGAATCTAAAAGTATTTCATTTGTTTTATTAACATTATTACAAGAATTTGGAGGATCTAAGCTAAAAAAGACTGTGTTTGAGGTGCAGAATGTGTTTCAGCTTCAATTTGAATGAAATTCAATTCTGGTACGTTTTTCGATTTTGAATTATTGTTATAAGATGGTGATTCTTGATGGCGTGTCTGTGTATGATCCCTATATGTTTGTGTATTGCGTGGATGGTATGTTTGTTTGTGATTGTAATGATAATTTGAATGCCGAAAATTGTTATTTTGTCTGTTATTCCTGTATTGTGCATGCGCGTTTTGATCGTATGTATCTTTACGTGTTGAATATGTCTTTTGATGGTAGTCTTGATTTCTGTTAAATGAATGGTGGGGTTATTGTAAAAATGGTCGTGAGATTGTTGAGAATGATTGTTTTTGTGTTGATACTGTGTGTTATCATGTCTGTAATATCTGTTGTTGTCATAAGTATTATATTTTGAATTGTTATATGATGTAAATGAATTCTTTCTTGAGCTGCTATATAGTTCATCAAATTCCCTCAGTAAATCTGTCATGTCCTGATAATTCTTGATCTGTTGAGATGTGATTGCTCTCGCAATGGTAAAATCATAATGTCGTGATAAATACTTTACTAATTCTTCTTCTGGAATCATAGGTGTAAGATATCCGGCAACAGAATATTTGGAGGTGAAATAGAATTCGCGACTAGTACCTCTAGAAGAGTCGTATTTTCCGATAAGGAGATTTGTTCGGACCTTAGATTGCTGCCTTTCACTCCAGTAACGTTGAAGGAACAGATATTCAAAATCGGCGAAGCTATTGCAAGAATTCTGTATAATAGAAAACCATACCAGTGCCTCTCCTTCCAAGGAAGCTCTTATGCCATTGAATATCAGGTGATTATCTTGTACTACATTCATATTCAAAACATCGCGTAACGTGTTAAGAAAAGAAACTGGATTACTAGCTTTCCCATTAAATTTCGGTAAAATATCTTTGATATTGAAAAAGTTAGTCTTATACAAGGTAGATTGATTAGGAATCTGATAATGAACATCATTTACGTGAGAATTTTGATTTGTACTTTTCTGAATGTTTTCAAAATGAGAGACCTTATTTTTTAACATATTTATCTCGTCAATTAACAATTGAATATGTGAATTATCTTGATAATTAGGTTCATTTACCTTTCCGTTCACAGGACCAACATCTAACTGCTCAAAACGCGTACCGGGAACAGACTGTACTTGTGGTGTCTCATCGCGATCGCCTGAGCCATATTCACCAGCTCGCGTATTAACCATTTTAGGGGATAAGGACAAAAGAAATAGTTAAGTTTCAAGAATAACTTTTTATAGCCAAATTCGTTAAGATAAATTTTGAAAATAAGTAAATATATCGATAATAGAGTTGTTATTTTTGCCGTAAATGTTGGAGCGCCAAATATGTAGTGTTACGTGGGTTCAGTACCAAAATAAAGCTATAATTACTAATAACAACTCTACCTTTAATGTATTTTACTTATAATTGAATCATTAAACTCTTTTAATAAATCAAAGAAAATAACTACGGTAAATAAACTGTGTATTCTTCTACTTCTTTTACAAAATTGTTTTATTAACTAAACTGATTCCCTACGATAGCTAGTTATAAATACCTATTTCTATTGTAGATCACTAACCTAAGATGCGCACACAAAATCTTCCTACTGGATTCCTCGATGAAATGCCTCTATTTATACGGATCTATGTCCTGGATTGTGGTTATTCACGAGAATCTGTTTAATCTCGCTTTTCCAAAGGATATTAGTATTGTAAATATAACATGTTCTTCCAAAAAAAGGATATAGATATTATATATATCTTCTTATGTCACCTTCAAAGCATTAAATGCATGTTTACATAACTAAAATTTCCATTCATATGCTGTAGACGATACCAAAATGCTGTTTTAATGACCTTTAAAATATATTTATCTTTTTATAACTCAATTTTGATGGTTGTATTCTGTTCCAATTATTTTCAACTAACTTGTTTATTCCTTAATCTCCATGGAATTTTCATTTTACTTGCTAGATTAATATGTGCTAAATACATTTCTATTTGAAAACCAATCTTTTTCTTTTCTTGTGTTTACATAGTAACTCTGACATATATTGTAGGTACCATCGCACGCTAAATTAACTGCACTAAATGAAATTGCGAATCCATGGATACAGCTTACTTAAAGTTCACTTTCACAATTTGGACAGTATAGATGTTGGAATTTTGTTTTACATTGTAATTTACATTAAAAAGTGCTAAATAGAAGAATACCTTATATACCAGTGTTTTCTCATCTACCCTCGGTTAATCGTTGGCTGGAGATAGTATTATTATTTAATTTAACCGTGCTCCCAGCATATATATAATAATAATATATGGAAATTTTGCCTTTATATATGAATCGAAAAATTGAAAAACAAAATTAAATACAGTTACAGCGCCATCTATTGAGTGTACGCAGAATCCACACTTACAGATCTCTATATGGTAGCTAAATATCATTACAATATATTTACAATTAAAATAGCGTTTTACTATTACCTTATAGTGCCGTAATTTATACTCAATCCGGCCCCTGCATCCATATGCTGCAAGCAGGTAAACAGTACCCTTCTCAAGAGTATTAATAGCGGAGGTGCAATAAAAGCATTAAGGATTTAAAAGTTAGTTTCTTGCAATTTGAAAAGCACTATACTACTACCGACATAAGGCAAAGAAATTACAATACAAAACTTGTAAAAACGACTACATACATATATGTATATGAACACTGTTTTGGTATATAGTATATACTGAAACAAAAGCTCAGACATTCTGTTTAACTTGTAACTATATATGTTCCACAATTTTTCTCTAGAAGATACTTCGAACATAAGAAAACGCAATATCTTTCAAAATTATTATTATCACAACTTTTAATGATGAAAATGAGTTAGAAATTGGAAACAATATAACAAATAATTTACATATGGAATGATGAAGGTGATATACGTATGTATAGAGGCGCTATGGTCCAAAAAGTTATTTTCAAATTTCTCTTGTAAATGAATTGGAAAATTTGTTATTAAGATTTACAGTTCAATATTATATCTTTGCGCTGGCGCTGGGCTATATGGATTCGGAAATCTTCTCTTCAAGATAAAGTATATTGCAGTATTGCACACGACGTAACAAAATTTGATGAATAAGGAGTTAAGGTATATATACACCGTGTTCATTAAGATCAAGGTCAAATGAATGGCGCGAAATTTGAAATTTAAGTTTGTAGTGAAATCCCTATTTTTACACGCCAGCTTTATGTCATATTTGTTTATGTCACGTTCTCCTTTATTTACGATTTGTTTCTTGTTAGTTGTTGCCTTTTCTTCTTGTTATTTTGGAAATTTTAGAAACCTGAGGGGCTATTCTCGACCCTTCGCAAAGTATGAAATCTCTCTCGATCGCTCGCAAACTCGCGTCGCGTTGCGGAATCCGTATTCTCATACCTTCGCTTCGACTCGAATTTCGCAAAATATCGTTCGTCTCGATGCGAGCGGGTTTTAAGTGTCGCGTTGATGGTTTATAGTCATAGAACTATGTATAACCTCTATGTTTATAGTGGGTGACGTTTTATTTCATTATTGCATTCGATTTTCAAGTAACCGTGAAAAATGGATGCAAGCGATGGAAAAAGATAGAAGTGTTTTGGGGCGTAATGCCAAAGGAAGGAGTGTGCTGGACAATGCTAGAATCGCATACAATAGTCTGCGTAACTTGAAAGGGAAGAAAATTATATTTCCTAAAAGGGCGGATTTCTGCCGTGGATTCCGTTGTTTGCAGCATTAGGTGCATTGGGATCGTTGGGTGGAGGTGCGGCAGCAATTGCGAAAGCCGTGAATGATGCCAAAGCAGCGAAAGATCAGTTAGCAGAAACAGCGCGTTATAATCGTGCAATGGAAACAAAGAAAGCTGTCGGTAGTGCGTCTATACGTTAAACTTTATAGATCAGGGTGTGGGTAAATATTGGTAGAGGGTTACATGTTAAACCGTATAAAGCTGGTTGTGGTTTATATTTATCCAATGGCAACGCTTCAAAAAACTAGATAGATTACCTCTAAGGCCCTTGACCGAAGTGGATTTGTTGAAATATGTAAAATTGTGGAAGATTAAAAACTTTCGAGGTGTTTTTAGTCGCGATTTGTTACCAAGGCGTATGTATAAAAGAGAAAGAGGTATAATACATTTGGATGACGATGAAGGTAATGGAACTCATTGGGTAGCTTATTCAACAAACAATGATGAAGTTAAATATTTTGATAGCTTTGGAGATTTAAAACCTCCGAAGGAGGTAGAACGATGTTTGCTATCTAAGGGCAAAGTTTATGGAATATAATTATGAAAGGTATCAGGATGTTATGAAGGAAAACTGCGGACACTTATGTCTACTGTTTTTGAGAGGTTTGATAACAGTTTAGTAAAAGAAGTGATATAAGTTAGCTATAAGAATGGCGGATAAGGATGAATACGGTTTTACGTTTCTAATATCTGGCAAGATATTCGGAAGTAACCCAGAATTAAATTGTGAATTTAATCCTGTAATAGATTTGAAAGGGGATTTTGAAATATGTCTGCTTAGTTTACGCACTTATAACTGTATACCTAATGTAACCAAGGAAAATCATGTTTTTTGTTGTTAGAAGAAAGATATGTGGATGGATGTAGAAATTCCTATAGGTACTTACAACATTGACGATCTCGAGCAGACAATTCAAAAGCAGATAGAGGAAGTTGGCGGAGGCGATGTTAGGAATCTGTTGGAGGCTAGTTCAAATACAATGAAAGTATCAATGAAAGCATCGGTGGATGTGGATTTTAGTACTGAAAACTCAATCGGACGTTTATTAGGTGTTGGTAAAAGAATACTGATGAAGAATGTGAGACACGACAGTGAAGAAACTGCAGACATAAATGGTGTTAATTTAATAGAGTTGACGGGTCATATATTAACGGAGAATCAACACATATTTTACATCATTTTTCTCCCAATGTACCACCAGGATTTAAAATACTGGAAGTGCCACAGGAAAAAACATATTTACCAGTCAATACGACGGTATTAAGTAATATTTCCATTCGTGTTGTTGATCAATCAAAACGTGCCATAGACTTGAGGGGGGAAGAGTTAACCGTATATCTTCGTATTCGTAGACGACTGAACCATTAAAAACGAATACTCTCTCCACTATTAGAACCCCCTCCCTCCCTCCTCCTCTTAATAACTAAAGATGTATAAATTTGAAGATGTAACTTTGAGGATATATAAAGACAATACAGACTTGAAAAGAACATTGATGCATGTTATCGTGAGTTCGTGCTAGATGGCAATCGTCCGGAGTGTGATAGAGGGGAGGTGGATCAAGACTATAGACAAAAACGATATCAAGAATTCGACATCGCTGTTGAAGCTGTAGAAAACTACCTCAGGAATGGGATCACCTTGGAACAGTTATGTTAATATATATGTATGCTTGTCATATTCTTGGTGCCGGGTCTGTATTTGAGGTCGGTAAAGCAGGGATCGATATATACAAAAGAGTAGTTTTGGTTTTTAACGGTTTTCAAGAATAACGTTTGTATGTTGTAATGTTTTAGTAGTCTCCTTCTTTGTTTTGCTAATTAAAAGAGTGAAATGCATTTTAAGTGAGTTTAGATTAATCAACACGTAAACTTTCCTTTTCAAAAAGTGCTGCGACACTTAGATCATAACAACAGGTTATGGGCCCAGGTCTCAAGTGCTAAATATATACAGTGAAGGTTAAGAAAAAAGAGGAAGTTTCTTTGTATACACTGTGTTCGGTCATTTAAACTAATGGATAAACTTAAAGGATACAATCTTCAAAAATTTGATGGCAAAAATTTCCAACTGTGGAAATATCAACTGGAAATTATTTTCCGAGCTGAAGGGTTAATGGATATAATCGATGGTAGTGTTCCTCGTCCAGAAGATGCTGAAGAAAGAAAGGGATGGGATGAAAAAATGCCAAGTTAATGTTGATAATATCTACAGCCATGGAATTTGAACAATTACAAACCGTTATGGCCTGTGAAACTGCAACAGATATGTGGACTCGATTGAAGTCAATCCATGAACAGAAGTCAGCAGTAAATAAAATTTCATTGAAACAACAGTTTTTTAATTATAAAATGACAGGAACTGATACAATCGCACAACATATTAGCAAGATAGAGTCATTAGCTCAAGCATTAGCTGATATAAACGAACCAGTGACCGATGTTGATAAAATAGCAAAAATTCCTGGCAGCTTACTACCAAAATATGGATTTTTTGTTACGGCATGGGATTCTTATGATGAAAAGAAACAAACGTTTGATAATTTAACTGCAAGACTATTAAAAGAAGAACAGCGTTTAACTGAGAATGATGAAATGTCACTAGCATTTGCGGGAATTAAGGTAAGCCAACAAAATTCTAATAGTAGCAGTAGTGGTACTAATAAGAAACTTAAGAAAAATGTAGAGTGCTATTATTGTCATAAAAAAGGTCGTTTAAAGGCGGAATGCAGAAAACTAAAAGCGAAACAGAAGACTAATGATAGTCATGGCACAAAACATTACGCACTCAGTGCCGAAGTTCAAAATATATTAGTCAATGGCTGTGAGGATGTTTGGTTAACAGATAGTGCTGCGTCAAAGCACATGACATCAAACAAAAAATGGTTTACTACCTTAGAATCTCTTAGCAATGAGGAAATTTTAATTCAAATTGGAGATAACTCATTTGTACAGGCAGAAGGAATAGGCACAGTTAAAATTCTAGCATTAATACGAGGAAAATGGCAACCTCGCACACTAGAAAATACATTGTATGTACCTAAATTGAAGAAAAATTTATTTTCAGTGGGAGCTGTAACCAACAAAAATTTTAAGGTTACTTTTGATAATGAAAAACTTGAAGTACTAAGCAAGGATTTGATTGCAACAGGAATAAAACTGCCAACTCATTGCTATAAAATGTTATTCAAAATCCCAAATTCAGAGCAAGCTAACGTCGCTTCATCCAGCTTAGCTATGTTGTGGCATGAAAGACTAGTGCATGTCAATTTCCAAACATTGAAACACATGTCTGAAAGTGGATTGGTCCCAGACCTAAAGCAAAAAGATATGGATAATCTATTCTGTAAATATTGCCAGTATGGGAAATTACATCGGAAAAGTTTTAGCGCAAACTTATCTCCAAGAGCCACACATAAAACCAGGAGAATTTATACATACAGATGTTTGCGGAAAAATGCCTGTCACTTCGGTTGGTGGAGAAAATTATTTTGTACTCTTCAAAGATGACAGCAGTTCATACAGATTTGTATATTTTGTGAAGCACAAAAGCGATGTACTTTCAGTATTTCTCGATTTTGAAAAACTTATAGAAAGACAAACAGGTAACAAAATGAAAGTTTTAAGAAGCGATAACGGAACTGAATACATAAATCAATAGTTTAAAAATCACTTGAAAGCATAAGAAATTATTCATGAAACGACAAGTCCTTATACGGCCAAGCCGAGCGCGATAACAGATCTATTGTTGAAAATGGTCGTACCATGTTGGTCGAGACTAAGTTACCTGAAGATTTATGGGCAGAAGCAATAAATACAGCTGTTTACACCTTAAATCGGCGACCTTGTAAGGGACACGATACTACAACACCATATGAAAAGTATTTTGGCAAAACACCTTCATTGCAACACTTAAGAGAGTTTGGCTCATATACAAGTTTTGAGTGGCCAGTCTTGTCGGACGATGTATTTAATGTCGAACAAGAACATGTTAATGCAACTCAAAACCAAGACGGTACCAATGAAAATGAAGAACTTAAAGACAACGAAGAGACAAACAGACTGCGAAACCGTGAAATCATTAAACTGCCAGTTCGCTACCGTGATGAAAATTATATGGCTTGTGCAGCAATTTCCACAGAGCCAGACACGTATAGAGAAGCGATAACATCTAATGACTCGCAGCAGTGGCAAGAAGCTATGCAAAAAGAAATAGATTCATTGCAGAAAAATGGTACTTGGAATCTTGTACAATTGCCAAACAATCATAGGTCAGTTGGAAGCAAGTGGGTATATAAAATCAAACAGAAACCTGATGGTACAACTGATTGCTATAAAGCCAGGTTATGTGCGAAGGGTTATTCCCAGAAAGCGGGGCTTGCCTATACTGAAACATTTGCGCCAGTCATAAGATACGATTCAATTAAAATTTTGTTAGCATTAGCTGCAGTAAAGGATCTCAAAATCAAGCAGTTCGATGTGAAAACCGCATTCCTTCACGGGGATCTTCAAGAAGAAGTATACATGACGCAACCAGAAGGATTTGAAAGCGATGACCCGAACTTAGTGTGCAAATTGAAGAAAAGTATCTATGGGCTAAAACAATCTCCACGATGTTGGAACGAAAAGTTCACCCAGTTTATTGAACAATTCGGATTTACGTGCCTTAATGCGGACAGATGTGTATTTTTCACAAAAATTGATAAACAAGATGTATATCTCGCGTTATACGTTGATGATGGCCTGATCATATGTAAATCAATGCGTGTAATCGATAATATACTATCGGAACTAGGTTCAAAGTTTGAAATAACCATTGAAGGTGGTAGTTATTTTTGTGGCATGGAAATCCATAGAAATCGCGAACAGAAAGAAATATTTGTAAGTTAGTGCAGTTACACCGAGCGAATACTACAAAAATTTAAAATGAGTGACTCCAAACCAAACAGTGTTCCCTGTGTTCCTGGAATCCAGCTTCACAATCGACAATCGACAACGATGAGAAGAAAGAAATGGTCACCAAGCCGTACAGAGAAGCAGGAGGCAGTCTGATGTTTGCAGCAATTGTGTCACGGCCTGACATCATGTTTGCCGTGAGCCAGGTGAGTCGTTTCCTAAATAACCCTGGTTTGGAACATTGGTCTGCTGTTAAAAAGTTGTTTAAATATCTTCAAGGTACGAAGACTTTTGGAATTAAATATGGTGGCAACGACATCAATCTTGAGGGGTACTCCGACGCAGACTTCGCGGGTGACTGCGACACTCAACGATCCACTACCGGCTACGTCAGTTTTTTGGCCAATGGTCCAGTAACTTGGTCTTCCCATCGCCAAAAGTGCGTCACGAAATCCACCACTGAAGCTGAGTATATTGCTGCCTCAGAAGCAACAACCGAAATCATTTGGTTGCGAAATTTTCTTCAAGAAATTAAAATCATAGAGCAAGAAACTACCACCCTTTACGTGGACAACCAAATTGCTATCCGTTTAGTTAAAAACAATGAGCATCATAAACGACCCAACATATAGACATTAAATATCATTTTATTCGCGAAAAAGTTGATGATGCAGTTCTCATAAAATATGTAAGTACAGAAACTCAATTCGCGGATATGTTAACTAAAGCCATCTCACGTGATAAATTTACACGAAACCGATCTGCATTATTATTATAACACAATTTTAATTTATTTATAAATTAAGATACTTCAAAAAATAGACAAGAGTGGGAGTGTACCACCCTGCATATTTCAAAATAATTTTAGAACATGCTCCTACTGGACCTACATATGCTCCAACAAAAAGATTTTAAATATGTGTTACTGTTTTTTGTATATCAACCGAGGCGAATGTGGTGCTCCATGCTGTATATGTATGCTTGTCATATTCTTGGTGCCGGGTCTGTATTTGAAGTCGGTAAAGCAGGGATCGATGTATACAAAAGAGTAGTTTTGGTTTTTAACGGTTTTTAAGGATAACGTTTGTATGTTGTAATATTTTAGTAGTCTCCTTTTTTGTTTTGCTAATTAAAAGAGTGAAATGCATTTTAAGTGAGTTTAGATTAATCAACACGTAAACTTTTCTTTTCAAAAAGCGCTGCGACACTTAGATCATAACAACAAGTTAATTGATTGAGTCATCTGTATAATGGTGAAAAGTATGATGTCGAAGATGAAGAAACCTGCGATTGTTGACATTAAATGTATATTATTACACATTTTATGTATTATTATCTGGTATATTCTATGTCTTCTTATATAAATCAAGTACAATAAAAAGAAATTAGTAAAATATAGATTGTGAAGTTATTACATATTCTGTGTATAAGTATAAAAAACGAACGTTTTCTATTTGCATGTGACGTCACACTTCCCATACCTTTATATATTTTACGCTGAGTACAGCGCGCGCGACTTCAGCGGCCTCTACCAAACATAGAACGCGTATTTAATGATAAAATATGTATGTATATGTAAGTAATGAGAGGATTCTGTGATAGTTTTGTATACAACTTCATTCAGTGAACGTAAAATAGCAAGACGTTGCGTTGGTTTACGAAATGGATGTTCTGAATGTTTTGAAAACAGTTAAAAGAGATGATCTTATAGCTGGGAAAGAATATCACAATTACCAACCATTTGGATCTCCTAAATATGGAAATAATGATGAAATAAGAATTGTGATTCCAGAAATAGACGCAAATATACTTACCTTGCGAATCATTTTTGTCCGTTGAAGGGAAGTTACGTTTGGTCAGCGATGAGACGAAAGTTAGTGCTACATCTAGATTGATTCATAATGCAGTCGCTTTTATGTTTAGCGATATTAGATATGTTATGAACGGGGTAGAAGTTGATGCAGTTCGTAATCTTGGCATATGCAGCACAATGAAAGGATATTTTTCATTAACATCGAGTGATACAAAAACGATACAAAATGCGGGTTGGGACGTAAGTACATGGTTATGTCCACATGTTGATGCTAAGGGATTTTTCTCTGTATCTATTCCGTTGAAAATGCTGTTGGGTTTTGCTGAGGATTTCAACAGTATAATTATGAATGTGACACAGGAATTAATATTGAAACGAAGTAGTGATGATAAAGAAGCTGTTTATCAAACAAACATAGATGAAGAAGTAAAAGTGATAATAAATAAAGTGGTTTGGCGTGTGCCACAAATAAAGCCGACTTTAAGAAGTGAATTACATTTAACAAAAATTGCGGATAGGAATGTGTTGTTGGAAATGTCATTTAGGGATTGGGAATTACATAAATATCCAACGCTTCCAGAAACAACGAAACATAATTGGATAATTAAGACTGCACCTTCACTGGAAACACCAGGTACATTATTTTAGGATTTCAAACTGGTAAGAGAGGCGTTTGGAATCAAAATATGACAATATTTAACGATATTACTCTAACAAATGTAACAGCTATTTTAAATGGGAAGAAATATCCTTATGAGGACTTGAATGTTGATTTTGGCGCTAATCGATATTCAACACTGTACGATATGTATGCTGGATTTCAAAAAACGTATTATAACCGTGAAGGAGGAGGATCATTGTTTGAGGTTACTCATTTTAAATTGTGTCTTTTGATGGGCATAGATTGCATGTATCAGGAAAATACTATACATAAAAGTGGAGTAGATATTCGTATCGAATTTACAACAAAGGAAAACGTAGCAGCAAATACAATTGCGTATTGTTTACTATTACACGATAAGTTATATGAATATTCACCGTTTAATAAGATGGTTCAACGAAAATACGAATACAGTGGAAGGGGTATTTGTTGCATATTTGAATGTAGTTTAGGAATGATGCCTAGAGGGCATGCGCAACACCACATCATTTTAGACAGATATATTAGACATAATGGCAGTCATGTGTATGTTATAATAAGTTTTATGAGTTTGAGTTATTAATAAAATATATACGTCAGCACGGAACGTAACATGGCGCAGTCAGAGTAAAACTAAAAGAAGAGAAAATAAATTAAGAAGAATTAAAGAAATAAGAAAAAAAGAAGAAAATTAGTCATGGAGTTTCTACAACAGCCTGAGCCTATGAAAATGGAGGGAGATATTGCGAAAAATTGGAAGCAGTTCAAAGGTGATTGGGAATTATACGTTGTTGCTACAGGTTGCACAGAAAAAAGTAAAGAAATACAAGCTGCTACATTATTACACTGTTGTGGTAAAGAAACACGTGAAATTTTGTCTAATCTAGAAATATCGCGAGAAAGTAAGAAGGATCCGCAAGAAATATTAAACAAATTAGATACCTATTTTATACCGAAATCAAATAACAGTATCGAACGACACAAATTTAATAATAGAGTGCAGTTACCAAATGAAGATTTTGATTCCTACGTGGGTGATCTGAGAAATTTAGCCAAAAATTGTGATTTTGGAAACATGAAGGATGAACTTTTATGCGATAGAATAGTATGCGGTATCCGAGATCCAAAAGTTAAAAATAGATTGCTACAGGAAACTGATTTAAATATTGATAGTCATTATAATATGCAAGTCAGCCGAAATTGCGGGAATACATTTAAAAGAATTTACGCAAAGGAACAGTAACCCTGAAATCGGAGTATTAAAAAAAAACTTTACTAGAAAAAATAGCGAGATTAACAGCCGCCCATCGACCAAGGGAAGTAACTACACAAATACGGGAGCGAGAAGGAAGATACCGAATAGTGAAGAGTGCAACAGAGATGGAAACACGATTATGAAGCAAAAAACCGCAGATAAATCTCAACGTCAATCAGGTAATAATATACAGTGTACGCGTTGTGATTTCATGCATGGCCCGAAAAATTGTCCAGCTTATGGTAAAATTTGCAGAAAATGTAATAAACAGAATCATTTTGCGTCAAATTGTATGAACAATAATGATGAATTTTGGTTACATATTTTGATTCTCGACTGTAATAAAAATGTTAGATTTAAGATTGACACAGGTGCACAAGTCAATGTTATTCCAGAATATACAGGGTCGGGCAAAAAGAGCGGAACACCGAATTTATGGCTTAACTAGTGCTTTTTCGTAAATTTAACCTTGATTAAAGTTTTTGTATATTTTATGTATTATTTATTGGTGTTTGCAGATTTTCTGTTTTTGTCACATTTTTGGAGATATGACGTCACCGGATAGTTTTTTTAATGAATCACCCTGTATTTATATTTTTTTTTGGGTAGAATTCACTAATACCAGGTTTAGTGGGTCTCTGACTTATGGTTTCATAAGAAAAATATAGAATATAATGGCATCTAAATATTTATTTAATAAAAACCGAACAACAATTACTGAAAATTCTATTCATTAAAGCGTCCATTAACTTTAACAAATGATTATGAAATTCATTTCTCGCTTAAAATATACTCTTTTTTCCCGACCCTGTATATGTATATACAGGATCGGGCAAAAAGAGCGGAACACCGAATTTATGTAACTAGCATTTTTCAAAAATTTAACCTAAATTAAAGTTTTCGTATATTTTAAGCGAGAAATGAATTGCATAATCATTTGTTAATGGACGCTTTAATTAATAGAATTTTTAGTTATTGTTGTTCGCTTTTTATTAAATAAATATTTAGATGCCATTATATTTTATTTTTTTCTTATGAAACCATAAGACAGAGACCCACTAAACCTGGTATTAGTGAATTCAGGAAAAAAATATCTACCCAAAAAAAATAAATACAGGGTGATTCATTTAAAAAACTATCCGGTGACGTCATATCTCCAAAAATGTGACAAAAACAGAAAATCTGCAAACACCAATAAATAATACATAAAATATACAAAAACTTTAATCAAGGTTAAATTTACGAAAAAGCACTAGTTAAGCCATAAATTCGGTGTTCCGCTCTTTTTGCCCGACTCTGTATATACAAAAAACTTAATTTAGGTAATATTCTAGAACAAACAAATCTAAAAATTTCTAATTACGGTGGTTCACAATTACGCGTATCAGGCAAATGTAATTTAAATTGTAAAATTAATAAGCAATTATGTACAATAGATTTTGTAATTATTGAAACTGATTGTAATACAGTGCCGGTCATTGGTATTACAACGATAAATGCTTTAAATATACTAAAAATCAATGAATTAAAAATAAATAAAAATTGCCCAGAAATTATTAATGAACATAATGACTTATTTGAACGACTAGGAGAAATTAAAATCCAACCGTATGAATTTCAACTTAAGAAAAATTATACATCACATATTGCACCGTGTAGACAAATTCCCTTTCAGTTAACTACTTCATTAAGAGAAGAATTAGATTCAATGATTAGAGATAATATTATAGCATCAATAACAGAGCCTACTCAGTTTGTTAATCCGATAGTTCTTGTTAAAAAACCAAATAATAAAATTAGAATTTGTTTAGACTCAAAGCATTTGAATAATGCAATACAGAGGGAACACTACAAAATACCTACCTTTCATGAACTCACGACAAACTTAAATGGTTCCAAATATTTTACAATTCTTGACGCCAATAAGGGCTTCTGGCAAATTCGATTAAGTGATAAAGTATCACAATTAACAACATTTGCAACGCCCTTTGAAAGGTTTAGATTTCTCAGGTTACCATTTGGTTTAGCGTGCGCACCAGAAATTTTCCAAAAAATATTTTCCGAAGCATTTTCAGGAATAAAAGGCATAAATATTTATTTTGATGATCTAATAATTCACGCAAAAACAATAGAAGAACATAACAATATTTTAACCCAAGTTTTAGATAGGGCTAGAGAAATGGGAATCAAATTTAACAAATCCAAATGTAAATTTGCTATTAATGAAATAAATTTTATTGGACATAAACTTACACCTGATGGAATTAAACCCGACGAAAATAAAATAAAAGCTTTAGCAAATATGGAAACACCAACAGATAAAAAACAACTTAGTAGATTTTTGGGCATGGTCACGTATGTTGCAAAATTTATTCCAAATGTATCTAAAATAACCCATGAGTTAAGACAATTACTAAAAAAAGATATAATATGGCATTGGACAGAGATTCACCAAAAAGACTTTGATACACTAAAGAATATATTAACGAATGAACCGGTAATGTTAGCTTATTTTGATGTGAGTGAACCTATTACCTTGTCTGTAGATAGTTCGAAGCATTCACTGGGAGCAGTAATACTTCAAAAAGGTAAACCTTTAGCTTATGCTTCAAAATCTCTAACTGATTCTCAGGTAAATTATGCTCAGATAGAAAAAGAAGCTTTAGCCATATTGTTTGGTTGTCAACGATTCCACCAATACCTTTATGGAAAACCATTTATTATAGAGACAGATCATAAACCTCTTGAATCCATATTTAAGAAAAATTTAGATAAATGTCCTTTAAGATTGCAAAGAATAATGATTTACCTACAACAGTATGATTTTGAAATAAAGTATAAACCCAGAAAATTGTTGTATTTCGCAGACGCGTTATCTAGAAGTAAGTATGACGAAAAAAAATTTCAATTACTCGAAAATGAAATTGAACTTTCATTAATTATGCATGTATTAGTCCACAACGATTTAAAGAAATTGAAGAAGAAACAAAAAAAGACTATGAGTTGAATGAATTACTTAAAATAATTAAAGAGGGATGGCCGAATACAAAGAAAAGTTTACCGGAGATAGTTAAGCAATATTGGAATGCTAGGGCAGAAATTTATGAAACAAAGGGGCTATTAATAAAAGGTAATCAAATAATTATACCGAAATGTTTAAGACAATCAATAATAGACAAGTTACATTATGGGCATATGGGAATAAACAAAGCCATTTTAAAAGCAAAAGAAGTAGTCTATTGGCCGTACATGACACAACAAATTACAGATATAATTCACAAATGTTTTACTTGTGCGAAGTTTCAAAATGTGAATCAAAAAGAACCCATTATCGACAGAGAACTACCATACAGACCTTGGCAATCAATCGCAGCCGACTTTTTTCACTTTAATAATTATGAATATTTGTTAATGGTAGACATGTATTCTAAATATCCTGAAGTAATATGTCTAAAAAATGATACTACTAGTAATAATGTAATACATCATTTTAAATCAATTTTTGCAAGACATGGGAGACCAGATATTTTGTATACAGATAATGGACCCCAATACGTTAATTTAAAATGTCAAAATTTCTTAGAGGAATGGGAAATAACTCACAAAACTAGCAGTCCACGTTTTCCCCAGTCAAATGGTTTCATAGAAAGACATGTCCAGACAATTAAGAAACTATTAAAAAAAGCTTGGGAAGAGGAAAAAGATATGTATTTGGTTTTACTGGAATATAGAGGAACTCCAATCTGCTCAAAATTACCATCTCCCGCTGAAATATTATTCAACAGAAAAATCAAGACACAATTACCTATACAAGAAAAACTATTAACACCAAATAATGCTACTAACGTTAGAAAAATACTAGTTGAAAATCAAAATAAACAAAAGAAATACTTTAACAAAAACACCAAAACATTGCCTAAATTAAAAAAAGGAGAAATGTTGGAGTATTATATAAACAGGGATATGAATCAACCTACTAGTGACAATGGGAATGAAGAAATCGTCGAAGCCCCAAATTTGAATGATATTATTGAATGTGACAATAAGTTTAATGTAGAGCATAACATATTACCAAAACGTAGCCGTAAGCCACCATCTTATTTAAATGATTATATTTATTAATCAAATGGTGTTAGACTTAGTTAAGAAAGGCAGGTGTTGCATATTTGAATGTAGTTTAGGAATGATGCCTAGAGGGCATGCGCAACACCACATCATTTTAGACAGATATATTAGACATAATGGCAGTCATGTGTATGTTATAATAAGTTATTAATAAATGACTAAACCAGTGACTTGTTTTATGAGTTTGAGTTATTAATAAAATATATACGTCAGCACGGAACGTAACAGTATTGATACTCGAAAAAGAAGGTTGATGTAATGAGGATGAATGGTTAGTATGTGGATGTTGGTGAATATGACTAGTTTACAGCCAGCTTCGATTAAGTGAGAGTATTAACGGTGATTTTAAGAAATGGGAGATCGGTTTGTTATTATTAATTTTAAATGGTACACATTGAGTAGCGAGAGAGTATTTCCTAAGGAATTAGCAAGTTGTGATAATAACTTTCGACGGAGTCATTTTATTTTTAAACCAGTAATAAATTTTGGATCTTTGAGTTCATCGGATCAGCGAACTGCAAGATATGTTTATAATTACCATCATTGTTTACCGTGGGATGCTGGAAATACTTGTTTAGGACAGTTTGATGACATAATTAGGTATTTGTGTTTTAGTGTGGATAAGATATATGGGAAAGAAAAGGAGAAAGCCAATTACATTAAAGCAATTGTTAATAAACCGGCAATAGAATTGAAGCGCTCGGGGGAAAGTAGTAATAGCTTTTCTCAAAATTAAGATAATGTGGCTTATTACTGTGTTCCCCCGAGCGCTTCAATTGGAACATGCTGGACGAATAAAAAGGGATCAACCTAGTTGTGCGTTTCATGTTGGAAACTATTGTGTGTGTGCGTTAACAAATGTAGAAGAATTGTATAAATATTTAAGTGGAAAATAGACTGTAATATATTAGGGGATATGGGGTGTATATTATCGGAAGTTATAATAAAATATGTGATAGAGAAAGCAGCAGAGGTTATGGACATTTATGAACGAGATACTTCATTTAGTCGTATAAAGGATAGGAATCTAGTATTTTTTCCTAAACACTTTTTAATGTATAAGGTTCGATCTTTGGATTTGGAGTTTGTGTGGAATAGATTACCGGAGTACTACAAGCATGATAATGAATTATTAAATTGTTGACCTTGTTCCTAACACTAGGACGTAGACGGAATTATGTGGTCCATGTCTGTAGAAAATGTACCTAGACGAAAAGAATGTTATTTATGCAAATATAGGACCTTATAAGAGTATGTAATGATTGCTCCGTATTACACATATATACATAAACATATTATAAATAAATAGCAAAAAAATGAAACATGTTTGATTTACGATAAAAGGCTCTTAATCAACCCCTATGCTATTTTTGCTTATTAGGATGGATTTTTTTAAGTTTCAGAAAAAAAAAAATTTCAACCTATAAACGTAATTTTAGGGTAACTACCCTAATCAACCCCGTCTTTTTTCTGTTTTTTCTTTTTTTTAGGTCTGGTTTACTCGAATGAAAAAAAAGAGAGAAAGAAATAAAGAAAAAAAAAGCCTTGTTTTTGCTTGTTGCCCCGTACCCGTAAAGGATTTAGCCGATCCTACCCTAACCCCATTTCACCCCCCAACCCCATTTTACCCCCAACCTCATTTCACCCTCTAACCCCATTTCACCCCCACCCGCATTTCACCAACAACCCCATTTCACCCTCCAACCCCATTTCACCCCTTCACCCCATTTCACTCCCCGACCCCATTTCACCACCTCCGCCCCATTTCACCCCCCCAACCCCATTTCATTGTGGGAGAGGGGCGGTTCGCACGGGACAGGGGAGGGGAGGGAGGTTTGAAGGGAGAGGGGAAGGGGACACGCGCCAAGATCGTTCGAGTCAAGTACAAGGTTAATGGATGCAGTTATTTGCAGAATACAAAAAACGAACTTTTTTCAATATTGAATTATTTCATATTACGACGTTATTTTTTAGTATACATAGACGGTCAAGGTAGGTGTTATCATACAAGTTTTACAGCAGTTAAAGCAGTTAAAATGGTAAGTTTTATTTTAAATAATATATTCTTGTACATATTATTCTTTTCAAGTCATAACAGCATTAAGAATTACTAGTTGTGTGTTTTTTAAACACTGCTTATTTAATAACCTACATATCAAAAACTTTCTTATATTTATATTTTCCGATTGACAGGAAAATTATTTCGAAGAAACTACCATGAATCTGTCACAAGTTTTTAAATCCATTGAATCAGTTGCTCTGCTTGATAGTAATGATGGCGTCCTCGATTCCCTCGATACCGGAAGAGTAGCCACACAACCTTCGGAATTCTCTGCGATTCCAGAAGGCTGTGTAGCAGCTCAAACTTCGCCACTGATGGACTTTTCACCGTCGTCGTTCTATACGTCAACACAAATACCAACCACGACTCAAATGACTGTACGAAACATACATGAATTGTTGTCGACTGTAGATGCAGTGGCTACAAGTGGTATGGCTACAGATGTAGTAACAACAGATGTAGTAACTACACATGTAGTTACAACTGATGTTGTGGCGACAAATGTAGTAGTTCCACTTGTAGTTGTACCATCAGTGGCGAACAAAACGCCGATACCGAGACTACCTAGAGAAGTGTACCAACGCTTAAGCTACAATGAAAAAATGGCCTTAAAAGACTCGAAACGATTGTACAGCCAACAAAAGGAAGACGAAAGACAAGAAAGAAAAGACCAAAGACAAGAAAGAAAAGGCAAGTCATCGCAGCTTAAACGTATGCCGTACCTTGCACGTATGCTAGAAACATCCAATACGTTTGTGAAGAAAAACAATCCAATTACAGGTAGTAAGGTAACTGCATTGTCTATTGTACCTACAGCAGCTTATTCAAGGGAAGCTGTTGTTAAAGATACAATAGAGCAATGTGAAACTGGTTTCGTTAATGATGGAGAAGTGGTGAATGTCAGCCGCGCAGATGATTTGAGTTTATGTGGAATATCACCACTTCCCTCATCATTAGCGTCAGCTATTACTGTACATTTTCCGTCAGTATATGCTTCTTTCAGAACATCTACACCTAGTACATCCCGCATTACATCTGAACAGTCCACTTCCAAACCTACTTACCCTCGCATCCAAATTCATGGTGCCTAGTCGACGTTTGTTTCAATTCCGCTGTATGCCGTTTGGTCTTCATAACGCCCCTGCTACTTGGCAGAGATTCATAGATCATGTTGTTACGCGCACACGACACACGCAGGGCGCGCGCGACGCGGCTATCGGAAACAGACGAAAATAAAAATAAATAAAATAGGAAAAGACACACGGAAAGTTATTCGGAGTGGTGTTACGCACCGACACTTTCGACCTAGCTGATGGTGGGGATTGAATCCTCGAGGGCGGCTTAACTCAGTGAAGACGGTCGTGGGAACAGATGTTAAAAAAAAGGGTGCGCCACTGTTTTCTCTTTTATCTTCGAGATTCAAAAGATACTTACCCCGGAAAACAGAAGGCAAGTAAGTAGTTCGAGGTAGTTCGATAATGTCAAACGCAAGTAAATTTGTCAGCATAAACAGTTATTTAATGAAAATAAAATAAAAATAAATGTTGAAGACAGTACGTTGTAAATAATAATAAAAATAAAATTCGTAAATAAATTCCTTAAGAGTTGTTAAAATTTAAATATTTTGAAATGGACTATATCTGTAGATATCTAGGAACACACTATACCAGTTCCAATCTGCAGACTGTTACCTCACATAAAATTCTTACATGTTTATATCAATTAAAATTGTTGGAAATATAATTATACAGATTGAACCATGCAAGTATACTAGGTGGTAAATAATTTAGAAAAATAATAATAATGTACCTCGAGCAAGATATGTCGAGTACTTTACGAAAGCCAAAAATTGTGTGAAACAAATGAATTATATCTACTCAGTTTTACCAAAAATAAATTAACAGTTCGAAATTTAAAAAGAAAAGTTACATTTTATAATCATTTAAAGAAACTTTGACATTAACTTACGGTTTACAAAAAAAAAGGAAAATAACTAATTAACTTCAGCAATTTAAGCCGATGGCTTATCCAATGATTAATATAGTGACTCGAATAAAATAAATGAAATAAATGTGACCTGTAGAGATGTCGGAGGACCTCTTCGGAAGCCTCACAAGGGGTTAAACTTTGTAACTGGACTTACCTTAAAACTTCGCAACTGTGAAGTTACATTAAACTTCGTAACTGTGAAGTTACATTAAACTTCGTAACTGTGAAGTTATATTAAACGCTCTTCTTGGAGCACACACTAAGAAAAATATCGGTTGAAATTATCCATCCGTATTCAACTGAAGCGTTACAACGAAGGAACGGTAGTTCTTAAGAGAATCTAAGAGGTATTTTGTTCCCTTGGGCCAATTAAATCCACTAAACTAGTGACAGTCCTTCATAGACCAAAAAAATACAAGCCACAAGGTCAACCGTAGATAAGATTCTATACGTGTTGTTCACATCAACGCCGAGAGGGAAGCGACTTCAAGAACGGAATTAGACGTTACCACAAGAAATCGTCGAACAGCAGGTAATTATAAAATGAATTAGGGAATTTTTCAAACTAACGGTTGGCTACGCTGAGTAACGAACGCGTAAGACAGAACCTACATTAAGATAATAACAAATATATTGACATCTAACCTTCACAGACGTATTGAAAATGAATTCGAACAGAATTACTTATGAAACAGGTAAATATACTTTCAAAACTAAAGGAGTGCCATGAAATACGACCGGAAGAATCCGAGTTAAACTGAATTTACAGATTATCATGAAGGTCAACAAGAAGAAATCCTTATATTGACAACTTGGAAATCCTTATTAAAACTAACAAGGGAAATAATAAGCAAACCACTAACTTAGCATAGGGGAAAATTAGAGAAACACATGAAATACATATTTCATGAACTGTCGAAGGAATTAGAAGTCAGATCGAGGCATATCGAAACCTAAAAACTATATATCGTAAGGTAAATGAACATTTACTCGTAACAAAATCCCACCCTAACCACGCTAAGAAATTTACTTGTAAATTATAAACAAAGACCAGAAAACAAAAACCAGAGGCTAGAGAACCCATGCACACGCAGCACACACAATACTCGCGCAGACAGCTCGACTCAACCACCACGGAGTCCTTCGGCAAATCGGCCGGAACCAGGGAAAGAAGGGAGAAAGATACACAAGGTGTAGAATGTACGACGAAAGAGCTACGCAAACTCGAACAACCGAGTCCCCGGAAGATTGGCAGAAACACAAGGGATGAGGAAGAGACGGGTAATCAAAAGGTGTACCCAGGCAAGGTGATCCTTACTGGCCCGCAAGCACAGGAAAAGGAGCGGTACTGCCAAGCAACCAGTTTCCGAATTGGCCGAATCCAGGAAAACTAACCAACGTCGCACAGACAACGGAAGAGTAAAGAACGCGATACAAGCGCTCTAACACGAGCAAAATGAAATACGAAGGCTGTTACGTAAATTCCTGCAAGTGCAAGGGAATACTGAATCCTATTAGCAGGGTTTTACTGCACGGGGATAGGCCGGTAGGAGATTCTAAAGCCCCACCTACAGGGCGAGAAGAAAGAAAGAAACGATAAGAGCAGAAAGAAAAGGTTTAATCAGCTGAATGTTGAGGTGACTTGCATGCCAGGTACCAGGAAGGATCTTACCGTCACACGTCTTAAGCTCGTAAGTGTCTGTAGAAGTTCTTTGATGGATCATAAATGGCCCAACAAATTTATCCGCAAGCTTAGCGGTATAGTACTGAGCGGCATCAGAAAGAGCAAAATTCTTTCTCCAAACTAACTGCGGCAGAAAGTCTTCACGGCGATGTTGAGTGTCATAACGAGCCTTAGCGCGTTCATAAGCTTTCTGAAGACGAACCTTGATGTCTTTGTAGAGCTGCGAGAAATTAGAGGACCTTTCGACCAACTGCTCAGAATCATGCTCTTCAATAACGGGCGTGTCGTCTGCAATAGGTGTTGCAAATTTACGCTCGCCTGTCACATGCATCTCACGGCCGAAGTTGACAAAATACGGCGTTTGACCTATAACGTCATGTTTGGCTGTACGAATAGCGCAAGTGACCTTAGGCAGCATAACATCCCAATTACGATGGTTATCTGACACATAAGCTATGAGCATGGTCTTGAGAACTCGGTTAATACGTTCAACCGGATTCGCTTGAGGGTGGTAAAAAGCAGTATAGGCCGGCTTGACTTTATACTCGAAAAGGAGAGCTCTATATTCTCGTGACTTAAACTGTACGCCATTATCAGAGATAATAAGCCGCGGAACACCAAAAAGAAGAAACACGTTTTCCTCGAGAATGCGAACAATCGACTTAGATGAAGCTTTTCGTAAAGGGAATGTCAAAACAAACTTGCTGAAACAATCAGAGACAACCAAGATGTAATTGTTACCATGTTTAGTACGACGGAGAGGACCTACAATATCAATACTGAGAACATCCCAAGGTTTAGAAATACGAGTGTGACCACCCATACGACCAATAGGTTTTTGCTGAACAGGTTTACTACGTATACAGACAGCGCAGGAGTTGACATAGCGTGCGATATCAGCGAGCATTTTTGGCCAATAATAATCTTGTGCCACACGAGAAAAGGTTTTCGAGATACCTAAGTGACCACAAGTCGGCAAATCATGACATGCTCGTATAACCTCACGCCTTTGTTCCTTCGGAACAACAAGTTTCCAGTGGTCGCTATCGTCCACAGAGTAACTTTGGGAAGAACCCACGTACTTACATAGATCACCGTTGATGATTTGAAAGAGAGGGTGTTGATCTGGACGAGTTTTGACACGGTCGAGAAGACGTATATAATAGTTGTCTTTAGGTTGGGCAGTAATGGTTATAAGATCGATTTTAGGGACAGAGCGCGATAAAGCATCAGGCACCACATGCAGCTTTACGATGGACGATGTTAAAGTCGTATTGTTGGAGCTGTACAGCCCAACGAGCGAGACGACCTGTGGGCGAGTTTAGCCTATTCAGCCAACACAGCGAATAGTGATCTGTGATCACCGTGAAATGTGAACCTTCGATATACGGGCGGAGTTTCTCAATAGCCCACAAAACAGCTAAACACTCTTTCTCCACAGTCGAAAATTTTCGCTCCCCAGGGGTTAAAGATCGGCTAAGATAACTTATCACTCGTTCTTGTCCGTCGATGGTCTGAGACAATACGGCTCCTAAGCCTATGTCAGTAGCATCTGTCTGGACAGTGAACTCATACTCGAAATCCGGACATTTCAAGATTGGTGGCGATACTAAACGCTCACGCAATGTGCTCCAAGCCTCATCACAAGCTAAATTCCAACGAAATGGACGGTTTTTCCGCAAGAGATCGGTAAGCGGTGATACAACGGAAGAGAAGTTTGGCACAAAGCGGCGATACCAAGAAGCCATACCAACTAATCGGCGAACTTCAGAGACAGTCTTAGGCGTTGGAATTTCCAAAATCGCTCTAACTTTGTCTGGATCTACCATAAGACCACGTTGGTTAACAACATACCCAAGATATTTCAATTCTTCACGACAGAATTGACATTTGTCCTTACTAAGAGCAAGTCCAGCTTTACGTATTCGAGACAAAACCTCATCAAGCACAGAAATGTGTCGTTCGTACGTCTGAGAGACAATAACAATGTCGTCGAGGTACACGAACACATACGGTTCTAATTCAGGCCCTAAAACATTGTTACGAGTAAATGTTCATTTACCTTGCGATATATAGTTTTTAGGTTCCGATATGCCTCGATCTGACTTCTAATTCCTTCGACAGTTCATTAAATATGTATTTCATGTGTTTCTCTAATTTTCCCTTATGGTAAGTCAGTGGTTTACTTATTATTTCCCCTTGTTTGTTTTAATAAGCAGGTCCAAGTTGTCAATATAAGGATTTCTTCTTGTTGATCTTCATGATAATCTGTAAATTAAGTTTAACTCCGATTCTTCCGGTCGTATTTCATGGCACTCCTTTAGTTTTGAAAGTATATTTACCTGTTTCATAAGTAATTCTCTTCGAATTCATTTTCAATACGTTTGTGAAGGTTAACTGTCAAAATATTTGTTATTATCTGAATGTAGGTTCTGTCTTACGCGTTCGTTACTCAGCATAGCCAACCGTTAGTTTGAAAAATTCCCTAATTCATTTTATAATTCCCTGCTGTTGGACGATTTTTTTGTGGTAACGCCTAATTCCGTTCTTAAAGTCACTTCCCTCTCGGCGTTGATGTGACTATCACTAGTTTTGTGGATTTAATTGGCCCAAGGGAACAAAATACCTCTTAGATTCTCTTAAGAACTACCGTTCCTTCGTTGTAACGCTTCAGTTGAATACGGATGGATAATTTCAACCGAGATTTTCTTAGTGTGTGCTCCAAGAGGTGAGTTCTTAGTCACATGTTTCGCCATTTTTGCTTTTTCTAATTTTCCCTTTGTCTTTTCATATTTTAGGAGCTTTTAATGTAACTTCACGGTTACGAAGTTTTAAGGTAACTCCAGTTACAAAGTTTAACCCCTTGTGAGGCTTCCGAAGAGGTCCTCCGACATCTCTACAGGTCACATTTTTTTCATTTATTTCATTCGAGTCACTATATTAATCATTGGATAAGCCATCGGCTTAAATTGTTGAAGTTAATTAGTTATTTTCCTTTTTTTTGTAAAACGTAAGTTAATGTCAAAGTTTCTTTAAATGATTATAAAATGTAACTTCTCTTTTTAAATTCCGAACTGTTAATTTATTTTTGGTAAAATTGAGTAGATATAATTCGTTTGTTTCACACAATTTTTGGCTTTCGGAAAGTACTCGACATATTTTGCTCGAGATACATTATTATTATTATTTTTCTAAATTATTTACCACCTAGTATACTTGCATGGTTCAATCTGTATAATTATATTTCCAACTAATTTTAATTGACATAAACATGTAAAAATTTTATGTGAGGTAACAGTCTGCAGATTGGAACTGGTATAGTGTGTTCCTAGATATATACAAATATAGTCCATTTCCAAATATTTGAATATTAACAACTCTCTTAAGGAATATATTTACGAATTTTATCTTTATTATTATTTACAACGTACTGTCTTCAACATTTATTTTTATTTTATTTTTCATTAAATAACTGTTTATGCCTACAAATTTACTTGCGTTTGACATTATCGAACTACCTCGAACTACTTACTTGCTTTCTGTTTTCCGGGGTAAGTATCTTTTGAATCTCGAAGATAAAAGAGAAAACAGTGGCGCACCCTTTTTTTAACATCTGTTCCCACGACCGTCTTCACTGAGTTAAGCCACCGTCGAGGATTCAATCCCCACCATCAGGTAGGTCGAAAGTGTCGGTGCCTAAAACCATTCCGAATACCTTTCCGTGTGTCTTTTCTTATTTTATTCATCTTTATTATCGTCTGTTTTTGAAACCGATAGCCGCGTCGCGCGCGACCTGCGTGTGTCGTGTGCGCGTAACATTAACTTAGAGTATTTCGATGTTGGTGTACTTTCATTCTCTGGACAAAAGGGGAAATCGTTATGCGCATCGTGGAGATGTTGAGGATATTCCAAATCGACTTCGAAAACGTATCCAATATCACCATCATCTGGTATGCTAGCTATATCAATAGCAACCATTTCTTCCACTGTTAACCACTGAAATTGATCAATTGGCATTTTAAAAGTCATCGCATACCCATATAAGTTGGTCGCATCTAGATAAGTAATCCATTTTTCAGGTTTTGTAACATCAAAATTTGGTACATATCTGTTATTTGCATATTCCAATCGTTTACTACACATACTCACACCACCACGTATGCCCATCTTAAAGAAATGCAACATTTCTATATCTGTAAGTAATTGTAATTTTACACCTGTCATTCGTAACATCGCATTCCAACTGAGTCCTGGTGCGGTTAAATAAGTACAGTGATATTTATATTAAATCTGGTGTTCTATTATTAGTCGATATTTTTTAAAATTTTAGAGATTTGTGCATGGAAAATTACAAATTAGATCCAACAATCACTGTACTCTCCTAACGTTGCACACTCAAACACTTCCCAAACTCTTTTAGCTCGAGAGTAGTCATCATCGCTTATATGACTATCGGAAATTATGTCATAAAAGTCTTCCCTTTTTTGAGTGTTGTTTCAAGTAAGCGATCATTTGAAGTTATAAACTGATACGGAAACACTCCTTTCTGACAAAATAATTCAAATTTTTCATTACTAAAAAATCTTTTCGTTTCGCGAAATTGTTGTGCATCGAGATATGACGCTAACTTTTCTATTGACGAGCTCATAAATTTAAAAGAATCTATAAATTTTAATTTATAAAACACTTTCCGAGTTTTTCCCCTACACACACTCTCTTCGAAAATGTAATATATTTTTCTTTGTTTTGCGCTATTACACCAAGTTCTTCATTATTTAATGCTAATGATTTCACAAACAAATGACTATCGTAGTTCGATAAATTGTGTAGGACAACAGGTATGTATCTTGGTTCTTTATAATTAAGGTTGCATGTCATATGCGCAGGACCTCGGTACATTCCAGTTTGATGATTGTGGTCACACACTTTTTCATTTATATTTTCAATTATTTTGTCACAAATATGACAGATTCTTGTTTCCTCATAATGTCTTCTTTGTTCGTCGGTTAATGGTATCATTTCAACTACTTTATTGAAATAGTCACTATACATCCAGATCATTTCTTGCTCTAATTGTTGTATGAAAATTGAAGCAGCATTTTCACCGCGATAAATTTGCAGCTTAGATAAATTATCGTCAAAGTTACATTTTATATAGTAAGCAAAGGAATATGGTTCATGCACATAACATTTTAAATTGTAAGGTTTAGATGGGTCTGGCTCTGATCCGTGAATAGGCTCTAACATTGATTCAAAATCAGCATACGCTACAAACAGATGTCGCAACTGTTTTTCAAAATTTTCGAACTGTAAAATATTTTCTAATACACTCTCCACTCTTCCAGGTACATCCGCTCTAATTTTTCGGCAATCTTCACTCTCATGTCTTGGCAGTTTTTCTGGACTTGTAAAATGAATTAAGCAACCTTCACAGATATACTTTTGATGTGCTGACAGTGATCTTTGTGAAGGTACAAGTCTTGATAAATTCCTTATCCAGCAATAATAAGTTCCCCCATTATCATCGAAAATGAACAATAAATTTATGTGGACCTGCCGTTTTTGTTTGGAATGATGTAACGCGCCTACAACTTCGTATATCACTTTACCATTATTAACTTGCTTTTCCAGCCCATAAACATTCACCGAATTATTATTATTTTTCTCTTCAAATTTTGAGATATCTTTCAATCTTATTGGAAACATCATTTCACTGAAATCGGCAACTGTATTGAAGTTGGGATATGATGATGTTCTCTGGGGAAGACCAGAAGGTATCCGTAAGACAGAAGTAATAGCCCATGCGAAGCAGGCCTCATCATTATTTTGCACATTTACTATAGCCCTTTTACTTTTGATTTGTTACGGCAATTCAATAAAGCCAGATGCCCTCATAGGGTTATATTTGTTTATGTTCACTTCTATATGCAACATTTTGCATAATGTCCACCCTAAAACAAAATTCAACCATTTAACATTTATATCTGAGTAACAGTATATTACCTTGCCAGAATCACCTTCTTGGAATTCAGACATTTTGTAAGCTATTTCATCCAAATAATTGTTATATAATTCATAAAAATTAGTTGCTCGGGTTACTACCTTGTGCTTCGTATTGAAAGATTTTATATCTACATTTTCTTTACTTAATATAAAGTACATACCCTATAGCTCTAGGTTCATTTTTATCGCATTGTGTACAGCAACAATGCTATCAACTAATGTTGCAATTTTTTCCCTCACATTCTGTGCAAATTCTTCTAAATTTACATAATTTGTTGAAGATTCCGATATGCGATAACTTACTATTCTTTCACCAAATGCTCCAACAATTCTTTCTACTCCTTCATCTACAACGATAAACGCCTTGCTACGATGAAGACTGCTACGAATATGTGACGTATAACAATTTTTTTGTACGTACACATTACACGCATCACACTTAAAGCAGCCTGTTGGTTCAGCATCGTCAAACTTTACTCGTTTTCGTCTACTCGAAGTCTTCATATGGCGATTTCTATTATCTCCCCGAGTAAAAGATTTACCACACTTCTCACAATCGAACATTTTACTATTACTTTTTTTGGAAACACGTTCTAGCTACCTCAATATGATACTGTTTGTGTTTGTACTAGACTACTCTTTATTTATACTCCCATCAAGGCTACCTTTAATTTTATTTTGTCTAAAGTTGTTCAAACCTCCTCCTCACAGCTATCTCCCCCCTCCCTCCCCATCCCTCCTATTCTCTATAAAATATCACGTATATACCAATACATACTACCATATTTTTATTCAACATTCAGAATGTATATAAAACAAGTTCTTACTTTAAGAAACTTACACTCTAACATAGTGCATCAATGCAACTTTCAAATGCTGCTACCTCATCTTATAGAACATGGTGTTTTGTCGAGAAAAGATTATCCACTATGCCATGTATGTACACATATTCTTTTTTACTGTACTTGTACATCATCTCATAATTTGTACTTAAATTTCAGAAAACTGGTATCCAATTGGGGGATGAAATACTTTTCGTTCTACCAACAAAAGGACCTCACGCATTTAACCATTTTGTCAAAGCTTTAGAGGAAACCAAACAACAAAATATCGCTCAACACATTATGAAAACACTAAATGAGTTATATAATGCTTTAACAAATTAAATAAAAATTACAGTAAATTGTATAACTGCATTTGATTTTTTAATTAGGCGTAAGGTTTACAATTCTTGAAAAGTTAAATCGTTGTCCAATATTACGATTTCCCTCTCAAAAATATCTGTTTGATTTTCTTCACTTTCTTCATTTTTTTCGCTTTCTTCACTTTCTTCACACTCTTCTATGACTTCTTCTGCCCCGTGAGAATTATCGAAATGATTTAAATACTCTTCCATCTCGGAAACGTTATCGTCCACATAACTCATAAAATCATCAAAATCAACTAAGAATTCGTCACCCATAACTAATGTCGCAGCTCCAGTTGAATCTATGACGTGCAATTAATTTACTACTTCACAGCTTTTTCGCGAACACGTCACAATATTGTCGAAATAAATGAAAATATAACACGGCACCTTCTTTTCAAGCAATACATTTATTATTATATATCTCCTTCTCCTTTCGGTTAAGGTCATTTGGGAAGTACCTCACCGCATGGGTGGTGGCATAATTTTGGCCTAACCTCGAAACGAGCTTGAACTAACTTGACCTTCATTTGACCTTGAGCTTGACATTGACATTCACATATCCTTCACCTTCATTTGACCTTGACCTTAACCTTGACTGTGATATTGACCTTACTTTGGTCTTGACCTTCATTTAATCTTGTCTTTCATTTTACCTTGACCTTCATTCGACCTTCACCTTCATTTGACCTCGACCTACATCTGACCTTGACATTTACATACCTTTCACCTTCATTTGACATTGACCTTCATTTGACCTCGACCTACATTTGACCTTCATTCGGCCTTAACCTTGAACGTTTCCTTGACCTTCGCATACCCTTCACCTTCATTCGACCTTGACTTAAATTACCTTCATTTGACCTTGTCCTCATTTGACATTTACCTGACATTTATTTGACCTTGATGTAGACCTTGACCTTGACATACCCTTAACCTTCATTTGACCTTGACGTTGATGAATGACCTTCTTTTTTGACCTTATCCCTCATTTCACCTTGACCTTCATTTGACCTCACCTACATTTGACCTTGACCTTGATTTGACCTTATCCTGTTCAGCCGGTTGTGGAACCTCCAAAATGACCTTGACCTGACCTTGGAGTCGGTCAATGTCATTTGGGAGGTTCCTCAACCGGCTGAAACCCCCTACTAATATTTGGTCTCCTCTGTATTCCACATACTTTCTAAAAAAACTTATCTCTTATTTGATTATTTATGTACCCCATTACTGGTATACCTTTAACGAGCCTGTTATTACTATTTGAACATGAAGGCTGGGGTTCAATTTCTGTACGTGGTACCAATTCGAATACTTCTATGCTGTAAATATATGATAATTATATGTAGATATTTATAAATTACTATTAACCTTTGAAACATACTATTTTATGTTATCCTCAGATACAGATAATGATACTAAGTTTTCGTAATCCTCATCCATGAAATACGTTTTTGCGTATTCTATACAAAACATCTTGTCCACTAAAAGACCATTTTCAGATATAAATAATAATTAAACAATCATTGTACCTAATAGTTGCTGGTATAATTCTTCATCTACTTTTGCTTCGTAAGTATTAGTGTTGACTTTTATAAAGATTTTCATGTTTTTGCGATAAATAACAAATTTGTCTGCAACAAAAAAAATCTACCAAAATCTAGAGGCGATTTACTAAATTAAATTATCTGTTTTATGTTTAAATATATTACATATATACAAGTTCGATATCGTATAAAACTATGAATTAATTACCGTACATACCGTGAATTGTTGAGAACCGCAAACGACAAAAAACACCCCAATAAACTGTCGGTGCTACTAAATAGGATAGTTGCTACCTGACATTCCCATTTGTGGTAATAGACTCGACCAAGCAAAAAAGCGTCGTCTGCGCAGCTATAACGTATGTAACCTTTTCATTCAGTGCGAACTCTACACGTCATATGAAAATTAATTTTAAAAATAAAATAATTAAAATATGCTGTAGTTAATTGTATTTTAAATAATATCACATTGTAAAAAATCCATAAAATGCTACAATATATGGATAAATAAATAGTATCCTATCACTTTCTTATTTATTTATATTTTTTTATTTAGTTCTTACGTCTCCAGCGTGTAGGATTACACAAACACATGTATAATAATCAATGAATATTTTGTACATGTTATTACAATAATAGGAAGAAATCCGATACTTTATAAAGACAGTTTCTAACTAACAGTTCTTTTGTTTTTGATTTAAATGTCTTTAGGTTTGTTTCATTCTTCATGTCCATGGGAATGCTATTGAAAATCTTCAGGACCTGCGCGTACGTTGTTTGAGGTACACGTAGAACAGATCTCTTGCACTCGCGAGTATTATAATTATGATTAGTCTCGTGTTGCACTAGTAATTCAGTATAATTTTCTTTTGCAAAACACGCCCATTCGTAGATGTATAGTACGGTAAGTATGTTATATTTTTTAAATATGTCCCTACATGTTTCTCTAGTTCTCAATTTGAAAATCCCTCTTAAACATGCTTTTTGTAGTCTGAAAATTCTGTCTACTTCAACAGAATTACCCCAGAAAATAATTCCATAGCGGAACTTAGCCATTAGTTCTAATTTCTTTAACAAGATCGAATGGTCAACACTATCAAAAGCTTTGTTACGCGCACACGACACACGCAGGGCGCGCGCGACGCGGCTATCGGTTTCAAAAACAGACGATAATAAAGATAAATAAAATAAGAAAAGACACACGGAAAGGTATTCGGAATGGTGTTAGGCACCGACACTTTCGACCTACCTGATGGTGGGGATTGAATCCTTGAAGGCGGCTTAACTCAGTGAAGACGGTCGTGGGAACAGATGTTAAAAAAAAGGTGCGCCACTGTTTTCTCTTTTATCTTCGAGATTCAATAGATACTTACCCCGGAAAACCGAAGGCAAGTAAGTAGTTCGAGGTAGTTCGATAATGTCAAACGCAAGTAAATTTGTCAGCATAAACAGTTATTTAATGAAAATAAAATAAAAGTAAATGTTGAAGACAGTACGTTGTAAATAATAATAAAAATAAAATTCGTAAATATATTCCTTAAGAGAGTTGTTAATATTCAAATATTTGGAAATGGACTATATTTGTATATATCTAGGAACACACTATACCAGTTCCAATCTGCAGACTGTTACCTCACATAAAATTTTTACATGTTATGTCAATTAAAATTAGTTGGAAATATAATTATACAGATTGAGCCATGCAAGTATACTAGGTGGTAAATACTTTAGAAAAATAATAATAATAATGTATCTCAAGCAAAATATGTCGAGTACTTTACGAAAGCCAAAAATTGTGTGAAACAAACGAATTATATCTACTCAATTTTACCAAAAATAAATTAACAGTTCGAAATTTAAAAAGAAAAGTAACATTTTATAATCATTTAAAGAAACTTTGACATTAACTTACGGTTTACAAAAAAAAAGAAAAATAACTAATTAACTTCAGCAATTTAAGCCGATGGCTTATCCAATGATTAATATAGTGACTCGAATAAAATAAATGAAATAAATGTGACCTGTAAAGATGTCGGAGGACCTATTCGGAAGCCTCACAAGGGGTTAAACTTTGTAACTGGAGTTACCTTAAAACTTCGTAACCGTGAAGTTACATTAAAAGCTCCTCTTGGAGCACACACTAAGAAAATCTCGGTTGAAATTATCCATCCGTATTCAACTGAAGCGTTAAAACGAGGGAACGGTAGTTCTTAAGAGAATCTAAGAGGTATTTTGTTCCCTTGGGCCAATTAAATCCACTAAACTAGTGACAGTCCTTCATAGACCAAAAATACAAGCCACAAGGTCAACCGTAGATAAGATTCTATACGTGTTTTTCACATCAACGCCGAGGGGGAAGTGACTTCAAGAACGGAATTAGACGTTACCACAAGAAATCGTCGAACAGCAGGGAATTATAAAATGAATTAGGGAATTTTTTTCGAAAGCCAAAAATTGTGTGAAACAAACGAATTATATCTACTCAATTTTACCAAAAATAAATTAACAGTTCGGAATTTAAAAAGAGAAGTTACATTTTATAATCATTTAAAGAAACTTTGACATTAACGTTCTTTCCTTTAATGAAGTGTTAGGTACTTACGGTCTCACACAGATCATATCCGATCCCACCAGAGTAACGGAACATTCTGTCTCATTGATCGATCTTATAATCACAAGCAATACTGATATTACCCTGAATAGCTTAGTGCGACCAATTCATAATTTTTCTGATCACTTCTCTATTTCCTGTGATTTATCTTTACCACCTTTACGCACTGAACGGCCACTGAAAACATTTAGGAACTTCAAAAATTTTTATTATGATGCCTTTTATGCAGATCTGGTCAATGCTCCATTTTATCTTGTCTTTGATTCTGAAGATATTGATGATAAAATTGGTGTCTTTAATTCGCTCCTACCCAGTCTTCTTGATGCCCATGCTCCATATAAAACATGCAGAACTGGAATGGTTTACAAACCGTGGATTACCGATACGATCAAGGACATGCAGAAGCTGAGGGATCAAGCCTTTAGCAAGTATAAGCGCACGCGGAATCCTGCTCATTTCTCATATTATAAATCCTTAAGAAATGTTACAACGAGCGCTATCAGACGGGAAAAAAAGGTTTATCTTGATTATCGTGTCCGAAACACTAATCAAAAGCATATGTGGAAAGATTTTAGAAATTTAGACATTGTGTCTGCGCCTTCGAGGAATAATGTTTTACCTCCCAATCTACTTAACGCTGATGCAATTAATAATTATTTTAGTTCATTGTGCTCCTCCACAGCTTCTGCTAACCCTGATACTGTCAACTACTACTTGGGGGAGGTGGCTAAAAACAATATTCGTGATCTTTTTTATTTTAAGCCAGTAACTGAGGATCAGATATTTCATGTAATACGTCGGATTTCATCCAACTCAACTGGCTGTGATGGAATTGGCATAGAGCATATTAAACTTTGCTGTCCCCATCTTCTTCCCTTTTTGGCCCACATATTTAACAGTTCAATATCTTCTGGCTCCTTTCCAAGTGTTTGGAAGAAGTCACGCATTATCCCGTTGCCAAAAAATAAGAAACCTGAAGTGTACTCCGACTTGCGTCCCATTAGCATCTTATGTGTTATGTCCAAGATTTTCGAGAAATTATTAGAAATTCAAATCAGGGAATACATTAACAATCACAATATTCTTCCCTCTTGCCAATCTGGTTTTAGACCACATTACAGCTGTGCTACTGCGTTGGTAGATGATATCTGCGGTGCTACTGACTCAGGTAAAATTACAGCATTGATTTTACTGGATTTCTCGCGTGCTTTCGATACTCTTAATCATGACCTACTTATTATTATTTTAAAATCACTGGGTTTCAGTAATGACGCATCAGCATTAATGAAGAGCTACATTTCATTCCGATGTCAAGAAGTAGTAATGAATAACAAGACTTCCAACACTTTGCCTGTGCATAGTGGCGTACCTCAAGGATCTGTTCTGGGGCCTCTTTTGTTCACAATTTACATATCCAAGCTTCATAAGTCCCTTAAGCACTGCTCTTATCACCTCTACGCAGATGATACTCAAATATATTACTCATTTCATCGTGAAGACTTGACTGCTGCCAGAGCTATCATTAACTCTGATCTTGCCAACATTGTCAACATGTCAGCTAACCATTTTTTACACATCAATACTAAGAAAACCGCCGTTATTGTTTTTGGTAAAAGAGCTGACATTGACTTTGCAACTCAAACCTTGCAGCTCGAAATTAATGATATGCCTCTGGAGTGTCTCAATACGGTCAGAAACCTAGGGTTGTACATGGATTCAGAACTTAGATTTAAGGAACATGTGGGGCATTGTATTAGGAAATCTTATTCCAATTTGAAGAAGCTTTACACTCATAAAGATTATCTATCGGTGGATACCAAAAAACTGTTATGTGACGCGGTGGTGCTCTCGCACTTCAATTATTGCGATGTAGTTTATGGTCCTTGCTTGGACGTTTGTACGGCACACAGAATACAAAAATTACAGAATAGTTGTATTAGGTTTATATGTGGAATTAAAAAATATGACCATATTTCTCATAAATTTATAACGTTGGGATGGCTTAATATGAAAGAACGACGTCGGTTTCATATGTATTGCTTCTTTCACAAAATTATAAATCTTAAAACACCGCCGTATCTTTATCTAAGAATCAGGTTTCGCACTGATGTGCATAACATCAATATTCGGTTTCCGCATGCTATTACGCCGCCAACCCATCGCACCTCTTTGTTTGAAAGATCATTTAGCTTTAACATTGCGCGTTTATACAATGATCTACCGGTTTCACTGCAGAAGTTGAGTTTCTTCTCTTTCCGTGCACGTATCAGGATGCTTCTTGACGCTATGGTCTAGTGAGTACTTCCGCGGTTTGAGGCAATACAATTCTGATTTTTTTTCTTCTTGGTTTTTCTTTTTTGTTCTTGTCAAGCACAGCATTAATTAAATTGGTATGTATGTATGTATGTATAAGTCTCAGTCTTCACGATAAGTATTTTTTTTTCACATGTTTGGGCGGCCGGATTGAAAAGCAGATTTATCTGAATTCGGCCCTTTGTTTGCCCCATCTGCATATATGTATTATATTTGCTGCTGACGGTTATTTGTTGTTGATGTTTGCATTTGGTGGTGTAACAATAAAGAAATTATTATTATTATTATTATTATTAACTTACGTTTTACAAAAAAAAAGGAAAATCACTAATTAACTTCAACAATTTAAGCCGATGGCTTATCCAATGATTAATATAGTGACTCGAATGGAATAAATGAAAAAAATGTGACCTGTAGAGATGTCGGAGGACCTCTTCGGAAGCCTCACAAGGGGTTAAACTTTGTAACTGGAGTTACCTTAAAACTTCGTAACCGTGAAGTTACATTAAAAGCTCCTAAAATATGAAAAGACAAAGGGAAAATTAGGAAAAGCGAAAATGGCGAAACATGTGACTAAGAACTCACCTCTTGGAGCACACACTAAGAAAATCTCGGTTGAAATTATCCATCCGTATTCAACTGAAGCGTTACAACGAAGGAACGGTAGTTCTTAAGAGAATCTAAGAGGTATTTTGTTCCCTTGGGCCAATTAAATCCACAAAACTAGTGATAGTCCTTCATAGACCAAAAATATTAAGCCACAAGAGTCAACCGTAGATAAGATTCTATATGTGTTGTTCACATCAACGCCGAGAGGGAAGTGACTTTAAGAACGGAATTAGACGTTACCACAAAAAAATCGTCCAACAGCAGGGAATTATAAAATGAATTAGGGAATTTTTCAAACTAACGGTTGGCTATGCTGAGTAACGAACGCGTAAGACAGAACCTACATTCAGATAATAACAAATATTTTGACATTTAATCTTCACAAACGTATTGAAAATAAATTCGAAGAGAATTACTTATAAAACAGGTAAATAGACTTTCAAAACTAAAGGAGTGCCATGAAATACGACCGGAAGAATCCGAGTTAAACTGAATTTACAGATTATCATGAAGGTCACCAAGAAGAAATCCTTATATTGACAACTTGGAAATCCTTATTAAAACGAACAAGGGAAATAATAAGCAAACCACTAACTTAGCGTAGGGGAAAATTAGAGAAACACATGAAATACATCTTTAATGAACTGTCGAAGGAATTAGAAGTCAGATCGAGGCATATCGGAACCTAAAAACTATATATCGCAAGGTAAATGAACATTTACTCGTAACAGCTTTCGACAGATCCAAGAATACACCCTCGGTACTCTTTTTGTCCGAGATTAGTGCCATTAGTTTATCAACAGACATTTATATTGCTCTTATAGTTGATCTACCTTTGACATACGCATTTTGTAAATTCGTTATTAAACTGCACGATTCTGCAAACTGCATTAACCTCTTTAGAAGTGCTTTTTCGACAATTTTAGCTATAATCGGGATCAATGCAATAGGTCTATAGTTTTCTATGTTGCAATCTTCTGATTTTTTAGGCATAGGTTTTATTATTGACAGCTTAAGATGTTCCGGCAAGATTCCAGTTCTAAAGGATAGATTAATCAACGTTGTTAATGGGTCACATAGTATGTCTGCACAGTTTTTTATTAATTTTGTTGGAATTCTATCGGGACCCGTAGCTGGAGTATCCTTTAGTGAGTTTATTATATTTCGTATTTCTGTGGGTTCAACATCATACAGAAACATGGATTTTTCGTTGGTCTGAAGGTATTCTGTGCACGCTTGACTACTGTGCTTTGTAGTTGATTTATTAGATGTTACATAGTGTGAATTAAATTTATCTGATATCTCTTTTCCCGTGTTTTTGTGATATTCACAGAGCTGAGTCATATCCGTATGTTTCTTTTTATTCTTGTTCGTTGTCATGTTAACCAATTGCCACGTTGCTTTAATTTTGTTCTTAGATTGTAAAATATAATGTGTATTAGCATCCTTTGCAGTACGTCTTATAAAACTCTTTTGTAATTTTCTTGTTTAGCATTTCTTCATACAGCTGTCGTTTTACGCGACACTTGTTTTTAATTTCTTCAGTTAACCAACTTAAGTTCATTGGGGTACCTCGTTCTCTTATTTTCTCTGGACATGTGGTTTCATAAATTCTTACTATTGTACTGATTAAGATGTAACAGAATAAGTTTGGGTGTTCTTGAGGGACGTTGTCCCAGGTGATTTGTTGTAGTTCACTCCTTATTGTGTCAATATCACGATCTAACAAGTGTCTCTCTCGCAGTATCTCTGTTCTTGATTGTTCTAGTGAAGTAGCAAACCAGCTTTCTTGACCGTAATGATCTCATAAGGAAGTTTTGTTTATGGTGCTACTGAAGCTTAGAGAAGATTTTATTAGAATGTTATCGATAAGTGTTGCTCCAGTTTCGCATACTCTGGTCGGTTCTGTTATTGTTTGGTATATTCCAAATGATGTTACCAAGTCTAAGAAAGTTTTTACTTTATTGTCGTTCTTATTCAGGAGGTTAAGATTAAAATCGCCACACTATTATGGAGTGGTTATTCATACTTGGTTGTATGGAAAGCAGCATTTCCTCCATTCTGTTTAAAAAGGTATAAAAATCACCAGATGGTGGTCTGTATATATTTAATATAATAAATTTTAATTTAGGAAAAATTACAGCAGAACATTCAATAACTGACTCTATACTTTTTTCCTTTAGGTGTAGTATCTCTTGGGCTTCTACAGCTTTTTTAGTAAATATGCAAGAGCCACCATGAATTGAAGTGGATCTCAGTAAAATTGAAGTTAATTGAAAGTTTGTAATTGATATAAAGTCCAGATGCAACGGTTTTAACCAATGTTCAGTAAATGCTATTACAGAAAATTTGAAATGTTCATTATATAGAAATTCTTCAATGTAATGTAATTTATTATGTAAACATTGAATATTTTGATGAAATATGTAAAACTTATCTGCATTAGTTTTTCTCCATTTACGTTTTCTGTTGGCTCCTCCGTTGGATTCGTTCTAAAAAACGATTTATTCTGACTCCCGCCGGCCATAACTCCGGGTTGTATGCTTCTTCAAGTCGATCATACGGAATAGAGATTTTATAGGATGAGTATTCATTGGGGAATTTTGAATTTAGCTTTTCTATCTTGGGGTAATTAAAACCATTTGTGGTTAAATGTTTAATAATACTCGCGTCTGTCGTCGTTGGATCTAACCCGTATACATGCAAATGCGCCTACCGGGTAGTTCCTTTCAATTCGAAATTTTTTCCTGTGCCATGGGTTGTTTCTATTTGTGATCTCCTTCGTTGTTTTCTGGTTATAGTTGTAAATTTATCTTCTTCATTCCTACTTGAATTATCTGTCTTCATTAACTCGTTTTCGTTCTCCGAAATTATATTTCTTTTAATGGCTCTGGCATAGTTAAAGATTCTGTTTACATTTTCGATGTTTTTTTGTTGACCCTGGTCAGTTTCGGGTTTCTTCTCGTCGCCTAGTCGTTGGTCAGGTTTTTGTTTTGTTTGTTTACTTGTTTTACTTATATTTTTTGATACAGCGCCGCCTTGCGGATTTCTATTGGTATTTTGCGGATAGATCTGTGTTTGTATGAGTAGTTTTAGATCTTTTATTTCTTAATACATATTTTTATTTTCTAGTTTTAATTTCATAATTTCATTTTGAAGGGCTGTTGTTATAATATTTGTTATTGATTCAACAGCATTATTTATTCTATCATTTATGTATGCTTCTAATTTACTTACTTCTTTTACATTTTGTTCGGACTTTTCTGAGGTTATGGAATCTAGACATGTCAAGCAGGCCCATTTCTTGAATGAACCATCTTCTTTCATCTGAGTTAATTTCACATCACTTATATTTACACACGTTATATGATAATTTGGCGTGCAATTATTTCTGCAGCTTATATACTCGTCGTAGCGACCGATGCTTTTACAACACGCAGCACACTCGATCGCCATTTTTACTATATGATGAAGTATGATAAAGTATAAACAAAACATTCTTTGTGTGTATTGTGTACTAATAGTTTTTCTCTATACTTATCCTATTCATCTCGAGCTAACAACAGTATTGTACAGAACGTGCGCGTTTTGAAATACGTATGTATAAAAGCGAGATAAAAAATGTTGCACATACAAAACTAATAAGTATTTATTTGAAGCCCACGATATGCATGTCCATCCATCAGAGTCCTCTGTATGTGATAATCAAAACTTAAGTCTAATGTTATATATCTTACATTATAGATGGCAGCACACGCCGGAACAATGTTAACTTATCTGTCCCCAACCATTCGTTAATTACGTACCCTTAAGCCATTAACATTGCATTGAAGGTGGGTAGAACTGTATTTTGTTCTACTTCCATATTGTATAATACATAGCGTGTGAGCAAGATGTCCAGTCTGCTCACCGCTGTTGTAAGATGAAGTTCGTCTCTGCGTTACAGAATAACGCGTTTTCGCAGTTAACCTATGAAGCCGCACCCTGTATTTATATTTATCCGATCTAGGTAGGGAGTCACTGATATCGCACTAAGCACGACATATCAGTGATACGTCGGGGTGATGTTTAGCCAACGTTTGGTACTACTAGGGTAAAGTTTAATATTGTTTTTGTTACTATATATAGTAGGTATTAATTTTCTTGTAGACCTATTGTCATGACACCCAAAAGAAAATGTGCTTTCAATAAAGCATTAGAGGAAGAATTTCCTTTCATTAAAAGAGGAATAATGGATAGTGACGTTAAATGTAATAAATGTTCGGCGAGTTTTAATATCGCGAATAGTGGCACATCAGCAATTGCGCAGCATTTACGTACATCAAAACACAAAGCAGCTGACGTCAGGGCTTCATCAAATAAATCGTTAAACTCCTTCCTTGTTAGTACAGTTTATGATGACAAAATAAAACAGCTAGCACTAAAAGAAGCATCTTGGTGTTATCATTCTGTACCACATAATTACTTATTTCGATCAAACGCCTATACTTCAAAATTAATCAAGGCATATTTTGAAGAAAGGTACTCTTGTGCCAGAACAGCAACAGAAGCAATAATTTGTAATGTCTTTGGTCCATATTCTGTTTCTGTAATTAAAACAGATTTATCTAAAACAAATTACATTACTATTTATTCAAACTGTTCTAATCATGGAGATATCAAATTGTGCCCGATTCTGGTCAGATATTTTTTACCTGATCAAGGTGTTGAAGTAAAAGTTTTGGATTTAGAAAATCTACCTGGTGAAAATTTTGACATAATGGCAAATTGCATCAAGCAATCATTAAACAAATATGAAATTATTGACAAATTACTTGCTTTGTGTGCCGACAACACCAACTGCAACTTTAGAGGTGCACACAAAAAAGGGGAAAATAATGTTTTCTTTAAAATTCAAAAATTATGTGGTAATAAATTGATTGGTGTTAACTGTGCTGCTCGCATAACCAATAGCTAAATAAGCACCGGTGTCGATTGTCTTTCGATATAGATATTGAAGTAAGATTAGTTAAAATTTATTCACATTTTTATATATACAATCAGAGTGGAAAAATTGAAAGAATTTTGTGCTGATGTCGATGTTCAATACAGAAAAATACTAGGTTACACCAAAACCCGATGTCTAACATGTCTACCAGCTTTAGAGAGAATATTAAAACTGTTTAAGGTGCTAAAATCATACTTTCTGGAATTAGAAAAAAGTCCAATGATTCTAAAGAACTTTTTTAATGATGTGTTAACCGAGGCGTGGTTATTTTTTATTCACAGCCAAGCTTCAACGTTTCAACAATATATTTTGTAGATTGAATCTCAGGAAATTTCAATGTATGAAGCTTCTACACATTTAAAATAATTAAAGCACAAGAATTTTTGTTGAAAAAACCCAATTAAAATGCGAAACGTTGAAGGCATGCATTTACGCTAAATGCAACTTTGATATGAATTGTATACAGTTTTATGAATTTTTAAAACATAAATCTGATTTATTAAAAAAAGTTAATAGTTGCGAAAAGTACGAACAATAAATTTTTATTTAAGTTATAACAGAATTGGTAATAGAATGTATAATATACATTGTCAAGCTGTTTAATTTTAGTTTTAGTGACAAAAATAAATGCAACCTGTTTTTTATTGTGAACAACTTCTTATGTTCTTTATTTTCTCCCAAAAATATGGACACCGTAGACATAAGTGCCTACAGGGATGTAATGTATCATTCAGGCTATTAACTGAGTTGTGACAGCATTTAGAGACAAAACATGATATCGAGATAGATATTGAAGTTACCATTTTCCAACATTTACGGGCAAGTACCTACTGTGAAACGAAACCTATATAAAACTACCCTCCGTTCCAAATAAAAACGATCGCTTCGACAGGTGTTCGCATTTAGACAGTTATCTTCCATATGCATATCATGAGGTGGGCACAAGATACAATTGGCGCCGAAATATGTACTAGTTTTACTTTAGGTTGCCTAGGGCGCTGATGGCTATTGTAGGGATGTAAAAAGTGATATAAATTGAACTTGGTTATGTTGTTGTGGTTGTTGTTATGTTTTATCATTCAATTGTGTATCGTTCTAGATCCGAGTTAAATTAGTTTGAATTCATTATATTAAATATATTGTGTTGTGCATTTTAAGTAATTCCTGTGTTTGTATTATGGCACCAATTACTTGTTGTAGGCAAAACAACAAAAAGAAACATGCGTTTCCTTTAGATAATGAAGTAAGTACTTTATACAAAGAAATGTATAAACCTATTGCTTATCACATTTATTTTATCTATTTATATTTACCTTGATATTTAATAGTTGTTTATGAAGTGGTGCCATGCAATTGGACGAACAGATTTGTTAAATCTACCGAGGGGAAAACGGTATAATTATCGTGTATGTGATAGTCACTTTGCGGATAATGCAAAGTTTCCAGACTATCATAACCGAACAAATTTGAAGAAAACAGCAGTTCCTATACAGTTTTTATCCACATTGGAAGTAGGTAAATCGAGTGGATATAAAAGAGAAGGTAAAAGTTAAATTTACTATAATTGTAAAATTAAGTAATACATTTTAAATATATAAGTTCTCCTATAGAAGCAACAAGTATGCCAAAGTTAGCACGAAGTGGTTCCTCAGAGTCTCGAGTTGGTACCCAGGCTAAGCAAGATGTTCAATTAGCGATAGCTACAAAAGATATGCTCCTGTTTAAACTTTGTATATTTATTACCTGGTTTGATTATTATTTAATGAATTTTACTATATTTTTATTTTAGCACGTCGAAGGAATATATTAAACGAAATAGGTGTTAGTAGAGTTGCTACTCTATCACCCAAATCAAAAAAATTATATACAATTGCTCGTAATTTGAGAGCACAAGCAGAAAGGCTATCTTTAAGCAATGTTTCTGCAAATCGAAGAATCGCAGAAGCAGAAAAGTATATGTTGAATCTGAAAATTTTCTTACCACTGGATTAAATAATAATGCTATGCGATTTTTATTGTCACAATTACGAAATGCACAGAGACCACTGCAAGGTCGACGATATACCTTAAATGAAAAATTATATTCATTAACTTTAATGAAACATGGTGCAAAATTGTATCGATTACTACAGAATACATTTAATTTGCCATCAAGAAAAACATTGAATAGGATTTTAAATAAAGTACCGTTTAACAGTGGCATTAATATCTATTTAATACACTCATTAAAAGGTACAGTGGAAAAAATGAGTTTTACGGATAAAGTTTGTTCAATCATCTGGGACGAAATGTCTGTCCAACCATTCCTCTCTTATTCAAGAAAGCAAGATCCTATAACAGGTTTTGTTAATATAGATACAAAAAATATAAAAATTGCTGACTATGTAATGGTTTTTATGCTTAGAGGCTTGCATCGAAAGTGGAAACAGCCAATACCATATTATTTTACAAGTGGCATGTCAGCGCAAGAAATTTGCAAAAATTTAAAATCCCTTATTTCCAACCTCCAGGAGATTGGTTTAGAAGTTGTGGCTACAATTTGTGATCAATTGTCCACAAATACGTCGGCAATTAAAATTTTGAAAGATAAAACGAAACAATGGTGCGAAAAAAATCTAGAAAATCGATTTGTAGAATTTGTAATAAACAAAATTGAAATCATTCCTCTGTATGATCCACCCCATCTCTTTAAAGGAATGAGAAATAATTTGTTAAAAGGAGATGTAGGTAAATTTTGTTTGGAAAAAGGGAGCGGAGGTTGGTTCTTGGAAAGATATTATTACTTTATATAAATTGGATACTGGAGACCATGATCTAAAATTTTTACATAAATTGACTGATGCGCATATTTATGTGCAGAAAATGAAAAGGATGAAGGTAAAAATGCCTGCGCAAATTTTTTCCCGAGCAGTTTACGGAATTATGTTGGCCTTAATAATATATGGTAAGTCAATACATTAATCTTTAATTTAGTTGGTTTATAATTTTCTGTTATAGGAAAAGACGTTATGCCACCTTCATCTCAAGGGATAGCAGATTTCATTCTGTTTATCGATCAGCTTTTTGACAGTGTCAATGGTTCTTCTCCGGCAGCTTCTGATGGAAAACCTTTATCTGCAATAGTATCAGAAAATTCTACACATATTAGTTTCTGGCAGGAAGCAATAATTTTCTTCATACCATTCAGTTTGTCACCCCGAATGGTAGAAAATATGTTCCGCCTACAATCAAAAACTGGATTACTACACTTCAGGGATTTCAGCATCTTTGGAGGTTATTTCAAAACAAAGGCTTGGTATCTTTGTAATTTGAACCAAGATCCCCTTGAAAATTTTTTTGATTGCATTCGTGCTCATGGGATTAGAAACATAAATCCAACTTGCGAATCATTTGTAGGATCATACAAAACTTTAATTATAACCAATTTTGCATCGACACATTCACCATCGGCGAATTGTGAAATGGATGAATCTGAAGGTAGTCTTAATTCATTACGAGAATTTATTGTAAGCGAGACTGAAGAGATTAGTGACGAGATGGAACAGCCCATCAATTTAGAATTATCCATTACTTTTTCAACTGAGGATAATATAAGAAGAATTACACAGCCTTATATTGTGCAATATGTTATAAAACGAATTTTTAATGAGACAAATAATTGCTTAGTCTGTAAAGACAATGTTTGCATTAATCTAAATTTCTTGATAGTATTAGAGGAAATATGAGATTTCTAAGAACATTTTACAAATGTAGTGATATACTACGCGTATATTTATGTAGAGAAGATTTTTTTAAAAGAAAATTGATGTTGAAAATTAGACGATATGTGGTGAATCAGTTTCATTGTAAAGACCACAATATATTTAATATTTTTTTGAACATCTTTCTAGATGCTTATATTTGTAGCTGGATCAAAAATGTAAATAGCATATTGAAAGGTTTGTATACTACAAATATAAATGATTCTGTAAAGCAGATTGCAATGGACAAATATAGAAAATTAAAATTGAAAAATACACAGCTATAAAAACTAAAGCAACTTGTATTGTAAATGCCCTCAATAAGATTATAAAAATCAAATTTTTAATAAAGACTGAACCTGTGGACTCCAGTCGTAAATTTAGTACCTATTCTTCCTTGTATATATACATATGTAAATTTAAGATAGTTTTATTGTCCTCTTAATTACAATTCATTTTATATATACATATAACTTGTTAAATTCTTTATTTCATCAGTGTAAGATCATTCTCTTATTTTATAGTTATTTGGAATTTCCAGGTTTAATTATATTTAATAACGTTAAATACACAGACAAATTATTAATTTAGTACGGAAAGGTATTTCTGTATTCAATATACAGTTTTCTTTATACTTGTATGATTTTATGGTCTTAGTGTGTTAAAATTTGTATACAAACAGCATTTTGAAAATAGGTAAGTTCTGTGCTATGGTGCTACCAGTTGTCGCCATAAGTTCACAGAGGAAGAAAAGGTTTGTATATACACGATAATAGAGATTAGCTAAATTATAAAATAATTATTTCGCCGAGAATAATATCTCCTATCTATTATTCTTGTTGAGTATTTGGATAGGTGATATTGTTGTTCATAGCGAAATAATTATTTTAGTCGTAAAATTAATTTATTACGGAAGGTGCTTATTTGATTTCCCCGCCTCACAAGTGCTGCCGTGAACGACCTAAAGTGAACTAAATTACTCGTTTTAATTTTTGTCTAAGTAAAATGGCATTTTATGTAAGTAATTTCATTCATTGAAATGTCAGAATTACAGGAATGATGAAAATCAAAATTAAAGAAATAGTATAATGGTTGAAAATGGAAAACTTAGTAATATGTAATAATATACTGGGCGAGCAACCGGATGTGACCACCACGTGACCTTAGATTTTAATATGGCAGCATTGGTAAGTTGGCAGTACAAGATATGTCAGTTTACTGATCTGTCAAATAGTTTTATAAGTTAACGTTAATTGTTAACGTTAATGTTAGATCACATTTAAAACAAAAATACTTTGATAAATATTTTTATTAAGATGTTTTTAGAGAATATAAATAAATATATAATAAAATAAATAATAATTTCATCTAGAATAAATGCTTGAAATGAACACTACATTCTTTAGATGACCAAACAAGAAAAAATCTAACGGGGTCAGATCAGGGGAATGCGCTGGCCAACGTCCTCTACTTATTAATCGATCGCCAAAATATTGCTCAAGGTATGTTATTGTAGCACTACCTGTAGGTATGTGAGGTAACACCATCTTGTTGGAAATACCCATGCTGGAGTTCATTAATGAACGGTTCTAAAATGTTATGTCTATAACGAGCAGCATTAACTGTGTCGTCAAAAAATATTGGTGCCATAATGCGTCTACGTGACATTGCAATCCACACACCAGTTTTAATAGGATGCAATGTCGTCTGTTTGTAAACGTGTGCGTTTTCTATAGCCCATGTGCGATAATTTTGGCTATTTATATTACCCGAAAGATGAAACCATGCTTCATCGGAGAAGAAAGTTATGTTTAATTGGTCCTCACTTAAATGTTCATTAAACCATAAGCAATAATTTCGTCTTTGTTTGAAATCCAGAGAAAACAACTGTTGATGTACTATGACTTTATATGGTAAGATATTATGCAAACGTTTCTTTAAGGCTGTGCGACAAATTCCATATGATATTCCTGTAAGATAGAAATTTAGATACACATGTTTTTAATTATTTAGTAAGTGCATACCTGTTTGAGCAGATAATTTTCTAACTGATTTATTGGCGCTAGTCGTCACACGCTGAGAAATGTCATTTACTGCTTCTTCAGTTAACACTCGTGGTGCGCCTACTGCTTTACGCTTTGCAACACGACCAGTCCCTATAAATCGCTGTACCAGCCTGTTACAATGTCGAGCAAATCGATCATATTCAAGGTCCTCATTTGGATATTCCAAAGTGAATTGTTCAATGCAGGACTGAAGAGTATGACCAAGATCCGTCTTGTGCCTGTGTAGCACTTTCAAAATGCGCCATTAAAACGAACCTGTCTTGTTCATCTGTGCCATTTTCACTAGGTAAATATTGAACGTTGCGTTTAGTAGTCTTTAAAAAGACAGTTACTGTGCAATAAATGCTATATTTACAAAAATTACAGGCGAAAACTTACAAGAAAATCGCAGGAAATACATATAAAAACTAGTGTTTTCAAACACGTTAAATGTCAGATGACAAAACGTAAACAATACAATAAGCAGGATAGGAAACAGTAAAACAAAATATACACTTTTTCTGTGACGTTTGCAGTCACGTGGTGGTCACATCCGGTTGCTCGCCCTGTATATTACAGCTAAATTTATTTAAGTAGATATATTGAAAAGACTTAAAAAACAATGGAACGCTCTAGATAAAAGAAATTAACGTTCATTCCAAAAATAAAGCGCATATTCATTCAATTATTCGTAGAATAACTTTGTAGGTATGACGGGTCAAACTACACTCTACCACTGATAAGGTTACACCATGCGGATCTCACGGTATAGATCAAGGTCGTAACCTGTTTTAGTTCACAGTACGATCGCGTAGCGTTGATGTCGCTGGATCGACAGCTAGCTTCATAACAATACATAACCTGTATAAACGATATAAACTATGTTTACAAATGGTTTACAAGAACATTGTTCATTCTATTCGTTTTCTTTCTAGCGGTTTCTTGTGCTCTACGTTGTGTACTTATTTCTAGTTTCGAGGACCAATTGTAAGTGAATATTTTATATATTTATACATTTTGGTTGTGTAAGTTTTGTTGTGTTTCATTGCATAAATTGTAAAAACAATGGTGACGTGCTGCGTGCCTACATGTAATAATACTTCCAAAGAAGCTATTTTACATCGTTTTCCTTATCTTGATGAAGAGTGCAACGTTACTTTCTTTTTTTTCATTAATTATTAATATGTCGGGAATTAAAAATTAGTAAATTAGCTTCTGGACCGTACGCCACTGGTCGATTTGCTTGTCGGTGATCGATATTATCGATTTCGCTTACGCCTTCGTTCACTGAAGATCCGGGCTGCGGCGCTGTATCACAATTTGACGTTTGACATACGAAGTTTATTTACGAATGTATCAAAATCAGATTAATGAGCAAGAAAAATACTTTAAAAGTGTCAGTAACGTTGAATTAACAAATTATAACCTCGGGGTAGCGGAATAAAAGAAAGGTAGGTTCATTATATATATATATTTACATTAAAATTCAGATAAACAAAATTTTCCATAAAACAAAATTTTCCATATGACAGATACAAATACCAGTAATCAGAAAAAACAATCAAAGCAATAATCGGATATAAAATAACAAGTGTCGGTTTGCACAGAGAAAAATATCAGTTGATCAATGGCAAATATACAAATACATAATATTTACAGAAAGCGTGAGAAATAAATCTTACGTTGGATGTATACCAGGTCCTTCGGTTGTTGCTGTGAACAATTCAAAATCATTTAATTGACATGCGGATACATAAAATAATAATCAGGCAAAATATATACAGGTATGTAATAGCAAAATAAGTAAAATAATAAATGTCTTTGATATCGGTCTTGTGAACGGACAGATACCTGCTGGCCAATTTCTCGGCTCCGGCAAGTCAGACAGGATGGTGAACGCCAACTTTTCGGCCGCTTCACCCAGGATACTTGCTAGCCAACTACTCGGCCTCAGCAGGTCGGACAGGATGGTGAACGCCAACTTCGTCGGCCGCTTCACCTGGAAATACCTGTTAGCCAACTGTATCGGCCCCAACAGGTCGGAATAGGAAAAGGAATTCTCTTAATGTTGAAAAATGCGGCCTTTATATAGTCGGACGGGCCCGTTTTTGTTGCCTGACGTCTCTCGGAAAAACTCTGAAAAATATACACAGGTATCCAAAATATAAATATACAGGTCATTCCAAAACTATTTACAGCAAACAATATTAAATAAATTTTCGCTTCTTAAAATTTAACATTAATCTAAATAAAAATTGTTTCTGGGTACAGAGGTTCGTTACAAGAGGTGAGAGGAAGTTCGTGATAGTAGTCGAGTTGGCTATGATTTCTGAAGTTAATTTACCGAATAATTATTATATTGTAATTTATTGTTATAGGGGTATAAGAAATTGATACATATATCCAGTTTTTCTTAAAAATATCGTACTTTTCAATTCTATATTCCCAACATTCTTGAAGTTCAGTTGAAAATTAATATTAAGTGTTTATTAAAAATTATTTAATTCTCCCGAAATAATTAGCGGCTAAAAAAAAATCGCGAACGAAATTATCGAGAATACATATCGACATTTAAGATCAAATATTGAAAATTTATTGATTCTGAGTAGTTTTTGAATTGAAACATGTTATGCGAGTGAATAAAGTATATTTTGAAATTTAAATGGAAATTAAAGAAACTAAATAGTAATGAAAAATTAAAATTGTAGGTCGAACGGTTGTATATAAACCATATACTACTGTTGGTAAAGATATTTAAATAAAAAGAAATAATAAATTTAAACTTATAGAGCTATTCACTGGAAAAATGGAAAGAATTTGGTGTAAATTACGTTTTTTCGTTATTTGCACGAAATTCTTCATTATTTCACAATGAAGTATTATAAACTTTAAATTTATAGTGCTCCGTTTTGGCGCCATAAACCATATAGTTACCAGTACGATCGCATAGCGCTGTATTAGTATACAACTTCACGTAATAAAACAGTTTTCAATTGCTAATATAAGAGTGGCCGGGGCATGGGTTACACTGAACAGGCGGTAATATCTCTTATGGAAGGAATGTAGCCACGGTTTGATTGGTTTAAACGTCATCACGTGCATATTAGTAACGGGGTATCACGAAGGGTGAGCTACACACAAAGGACACAATGTTGTCAGAAAGAAAAATCGGTGTTATGTGGCAGTGTTGCTGTGTTCTAATTCGTCATCCGCCATAAAAGCAGCTCGTCAAATGGTGTCATCTTTCAGCAATTTTATGTCTAAGTTTTTAGGCAGTCGTGGTAATTAATATTTCAACTTTAACCGTAAGTAGCTACATACAGTTTAATTTTACCTCATGATTATATTTAATCGATCAAAAGTGTTATTGGGAAAATAAATTTAAAAGAACAGTTTCAGCAGCATTAGTACGTTGAAAGATTTTTTAAGATATCAGGTTGAATCACTTTATGGTGACTTGCATTGTTATTAGTAGATTATTTTACTTAGGCAGATTTGATCGAAAATTATAATCATTATAATAACCGTACTTTTGATACTGTATAAGTGTATTGCACGTTTTTTAATACAAAACATTTAGGTATCAAAAGTTAGGTTAGGTTCATAGGTATGTGTACCTATCGTACACAGATTTATCAATTGACGGATTCTCATTCTTTAATTAGAATAATCAAGCGTTCTGTATGTTTATCTTTGAATGAAAAAAACGCAGGATTTTGCAATTTGACTAGACTCGCAATTGAAGAATGAGGACCTACTATAGCAGGAGCAGAATTTGTAGGATATCGGCACAATATCGAGATATAAGTTCACCGTAAAAGAGAAGAATATACGTAAAATAATATATCATTGTGAAAATGATAAATATGTTGCTAAAGAAAAGGAAGTAAGAAAAGTTGCGAGCTACTGATGGCTTTCCCAACCTAAACATCGAAAATTAAGAAGGTTAAGCTTTTGATTTTCAACCATATCGTGCTTTCTAAATAGCTTTTTTTAGGGAACGGCGAGCATCTGTAGAAGGGCAAATCCAAATAGAGCCGGCAGCTGATAGGAATGTTGAAGAAGTCATCTAGGTTTTACATATACCTATATATGTATATGGTAATTATTCATAGTAATAATAAACTTTGCTTAACTTTTATCTAAACATAATGATTTTTTTTTCTTTGAAAAATCCTTGCCTTATCCTTGTCGGCAAATAACCTTGCCAAACCTTTAGAAAACTTGCGGTACACTTGTCGATACTCTTGTCGTACGGTTGTTCGTCAGACTTTTCATAGACTTGCACAATAAGTGAATGACAGACTTTTAATTTGTCAAGTAGAACCTTGTCATAAGTATTTCACACACTTACCGTACACTTGCCGAAATCAAGTCTATCACAATTTTAAATGTCGCGCTTATTTGATTGAAAAGAATTCAATAATAGATTCCACCCACCAACGTTCAAGATCGCAGCCGAGCGCAACATTTAGCTGTTCCTCTAAATTCGTAAATGGCAAGAACATATTTTTTGATAGTATTAAATTAAATAAGAAATAAAATCCCATCTGAAATTTCAAAAACTACAAATATATCATATATATTCTATTCGCTTGTACTTGCCATACAAACTTGTCTTACATTATTTAAAAATATTAATTGAGTGCTCTCTTTAGTTATAGAGCCACTTATATATAGGTACAGCAGTATACATCGAGTTACGAACCGCTCTGGATACGAATATTTCATGATACGAACTTTATTCATGCCACATTTTAACCTCAAGATACGAACTTGAATTCGATATACGAACGTTAATAACGTAATTTAATAATACATATTATACAAAATTGACTTGTCCAGTACTACTATTGTAGTCCATGGATGAAATATATATTATTATTAAAATGTAAATTTGAAAGTCATACTACAAAAACAACACTAAACACTTTAACCCACTAAACACCAACAGGTTTTAACTAAACACCGACGCGTTTCGACAGCAACGCTGTCATTATCAAGGCGATAATAAAACTAAATTAAAATGAAACCTAGAAATAACGGGTACCTAACCTGAATGTTAGGCACGGTCAATCCGATACAGATCATTAATTTCCACTTAGCGAAAACAATGATTACACATGACTTACTTTTATTTTAACTTTATTATAGTATCATCATATTATAGTATTTGTAAACATTCGAAAACATTCTGAAACTTATTGTTTATTTGTCTATTTAATTTAACAGTCGTATGATCGATGTTGTGATCTGTTTCAAAAATGTGTTGCGCAAAGTTGAGACTGCTCTCCTGGTTTGCCCAATATACTTTTGATTACAATCTTTAATCTTTACAATTGATTTCCTAAATACCTGACATTTCTAAAGGCTGTATCTTATCTTGAGGGTTACCGATGAGCCCTCGTAAACTAGAACAAAATCTGTAAACTATTCTAGATCTAGCTCTTTGAAGTTTTGACTGAAACCTTTAATGACAAAGGGAACGTAAAGGACGGTGACAACGGGTGTAGCTTTATTTAGTTATAGTTATTTGTAGGTTTTATTTTAATTTAATTTTATTATCGTCTTGATAATGACAGCATTGCTGTCGAAACGCGTCGGCTGTTTACAATTAAAACTTGTTGGTGTCTAGTGTAGAGTTTTTAAGGTCAATTCACTGTTTAACTAGGTACTAAAGGAAACATTTATTTTGTTAATTACAAAATATATTAGTTGAATATACGAAACTTTCTTAATGTTACCACGTCACCTAACGTGCTTCTATATCTATGTTTTATATGTTATATATTAGTTATGTGTATATTTGGTTACATACATTATTTTTATGTATACCTAACACTTTCCCTTAAATAAAAAATGTTAATAAACTACATTTCATACATAAATGAGTTAAAGGCCTTACTGAATTTATTACAGTCTAAAGCATTTGTTAAAGGATCATTTGTGTTACAGTACCTAATTTCTAATTTTCCTTCAACATGTTTTTCGTTAATATAATGATATCTTAAATCAATATGCTTGCTCCTACGATTTACAATTCCATTTTTTATTAATTCTATTGCACTTTTATTGTCTATCATTAGTATGGCTTTTATATGATTACCTAATAATTCTTCAACTAAGTTCTTTAAATACATTAGCTCTTTACAGCAGTCCGCTGCTGCTATATATTCTGTTTCGGTTGTTGACAGAGCGAGTACAAAATATCGAAAGTGCTCGATTCTTGAAAGTAGTAGTTGTTCTCGATACCTTGATGTAAAGTACTCGAGTACCTACTTTTAGTTCTCCGATACATTGCCGATGTAAGTAGTAGATACTGTAGATAGTAATAGCGAATCGAGGTTGGACGACCGTTAATAAGTCTTGATGCAAAGTACTCGAGTACTTTTAGTTCTCGGATGCATTGCCGATGTAGTAAGTAATAAATATTAGTAAATAGTAATAAAAAATCGACTTTGGACGACCGTTAATAAGTATGCGTTGCCGCTATTCAGATTCTAGGATGATTGTACTGGAATACACCGTCGGGGATGTGGCGACCCTCATCGGCAGGATCTTAGATTCTGAAGTAGCCATCGGTAGGGGCAGCGTATCTACGCTGAAATGGGGAACACTGAGAGGCGTTCCCTTCCGACCCTAGCCTTAGGGAAGAGCAGAATGTCCGGATCCCCATAGGGGCTTGCCTTGACTGGCCGGCTCGCGGATACTACTAAACCGCATCCCAAATCACGGTGGCACAACACGTGCCAAGGATTGAATGGCTGGGGGGATTATACCCAGTCGCGAACGTGCTGAACTCAGGATACCTGGCGACCTCCTGTTTAAATTAGCCTTCTCGTAGTGAAGGCGGGGCGCTGCTGCGAGTGACCATATATGTCCCCAGCTACTCTTGGGAAAAGAATGAACGTACAATCCAATAAAACCAAAACGCAGGACGGACAAACTTATGACGGACAGGCAATGAGAAGGGAGGATTTTGACAGGAAGCTGGAAGAAGCCTTGGTGTTTGGCAGGAGAAGCTCCATAGCGAGGACTCCTCCTGGTAGTGCCACTGCATCGCCGGTAACGCAAAGTGTGGTAACCCAAAAGGAAGGGGAAGAAATACCCATAACATCACAAGGAATAATACGTAGCTCAGCCGGTGGCAGCGGCCACCCACCTAAGGCTGACAATGTGGGGGATACCCCGCAGGATAATTTAGAAGACTCACCTTGGCAGGATGAATACATCACTAGCCCCATCTTTAGTTTGTTTACGACGGATGAAAATGACGATATCATTGACCTACATAGTCCGAATAAGAAGAAAAGAAAAAGGGAGGCACGAAGTGAGAAATGCGTAGAGAGGGAATTAGGGATAGGCAGAGAGCTGATGGAGGTACTAATGTACATGGAGAAATTAAACAAGAAAACGGAGGGACTCAAAAGACAAGTTAAAGAAAGTACTAAGACAAAGACTGAAATGAAGACTACCACATGGGAATTAGTGAATATAGTAGGAATTCTCAAGAAAAAAATGAACATTCTGAAAGAGAGTCACTCGGCCTTAGTATCCAAGGCTACAGAATATGAGAAACAAGCCGCACTGACTAATGTGCATATGGAGGTGATTGCGACAGCAAAAGAATATAGTAGCGCGGGTGTGCAAGCTGACGAACGGGAAATTGTACGGGAAACAGCTCAACTGGAAAAAGATATCACCAAGGAAATTGAGAGTGCAATAGAGGAGAATGCAGGATGCGACGGGCTAGTGAAGATAATAGATCAGAAGTGGCCTACAAACTGCTACAAAAGCGTGGTGCCTGTAGCAGTCGAAACTCTCAGCGATAGAAATGGAAATCTCGTTGTTATTGTAAGCCCTAGTGCAACTCTCGAGGGAGAGGCAGCGGAACTAGTCAAGACAGGTTTTCCCGAGGTAATGACCTTAGTGGAAGAAAGGTTGGAAGAGGGCAATATAGGATATGTAAGGACGAAAACTGAGACTATCCTGAGCAGAGGAAGAAGAGGAGAGCGTTGCAGGACGCTATACATGCTGCCACTTGAAATGGACCAGGGAGGTGTTAATGATATATGCAAGCTTTACGCACTCATAGACAAGTTAGAAAAATGACACAGAGTCATGGAATAAGCCAGATAAAATTAGCAGCCTTGGGCAATATTAGTAGTGACTATCTACGTAAATGTATAGAATTCGCCTTTAGAAAGAGCAACACGAAAATAGAGCTGGTTATGAGTATTGGTGCGGAACCAAAAAAACATAGGACAAGAGAAGGCCAACAATTTGAAAAGGTTATCATTAAATCGGGCGGGAAAAAATACGCGGATATTCTTAGGTCGGTTAAAGATAGTATTAACATAGATGAAGTGGGTATCAGAGTTAAGACAATTAAACGGACCGTGAAAGGTGACGTGATGCTGGAGATACAAGGTGGAAAAGATAAGGCGGCGGCCTTGAGACGCGAGATAATAAAGAAAAATGAAGATGCCCAAGTGGAGATAAAACCAAGAATGGCATAGTGTATGTGTCGGGCATCGACGGCGATGTAAGTAGCGGTGAAGTTGCCGAGGCTATCAGGAAGAGTGTGGGAGGTACAGCACAACTAGAGGACATTGAGGTTGTGTCTATCCGGCCAACCTAATATGGCAGTCAAAATGCAACAATCGCACTGAGAAGAGACTGGGTCAAAGAACTGTGTAGGAAAGAGACCATTAGGATAGGATGGACACCCTGCCGCATAAGACAAAGGGTAAATATTGCCAGATGCTATAGATGCCTAGAATTTGGGCACTACAAGTGGGAATGCCAAAGTGAGGATAAGAAGGAAGCCTGTCTAAAGTGTGGAAAGAGTGATCATCGTGCGAAGGAGTGCAAAGAAGAAAGTTTCTGTACTACCGGCCAGAAGAGCGGGCACCGGGCAGATCAGACCAGATGCCCGTATTTCAGGAAGCTCGTACAAGAGAAAGCCAAGCAGATGATGGACGGAGGAGGTGCGAGGAGAGGTAGCACCAGGTTGGGGGCCAGTAGTGGACGGACACAATGAAAGTCCTCCAAACTAACTTGCGCAGGGGCCGGGCTGCTCATGATCTGGCATATGCGACCGCGGTACAAATGGGCGTTGATATTTTAGTCGTAAGTGAACCAAATAGAAATATAGTCAGTGGCAATGAATGGCTTAAGGATGACAGGTGCGATGTAGCTGTCCTTTTCCTCAATAGGAAATTAGAGGTGTCCAAGACAAAACGCGCAGAAGGATATTTATATATCCGTCTTAAAGAGTGGGCTATGTACTGCTGTTATATATCCCCCAATATAACGACTGCGGAGTATATGAAAAGGGTCGACATTCTGATGAACAATGTACACCAGCGGAAGGAAGAAGCGATTGTCCTCGGAGCCTTCTACTCGAAATCAAGTCTGTGGGGCTCCCCTATAAATGATAGGCGAGGCGAGTACTTTGCGGAATGGATGGCGGCTCTGGACTTGGTGGCACATAATACAGGGGACGTACCGACTTTCTGCAGAGGAGATAGCAATAGCCATATAGATGTCACTTGTTCTACACAAAACGTTGCGGGTTATATGAAGAAGTGGAAGGTGCTACGTACAGAAAGCCTGTCTGACCATGCCCACATATATTTTGAAATAGGTACCACGGTTAATACGAGGAGGCCGTCGCTATGTCAGAGATCTGTCCACTGCGACTGGGATGCTTTCGCCATGCATCTGGATATGAGGATTGAAGGAATGTCGGATAAGGAAAAGAGCTCATGGCAACAGTGTGCCAAGGTAATAAAGGACGCGTATAAGTACAGCTCGCGGAGGGTAGCCGGGGTGAAAACCACGCCATATTGGTGGCCTGATGAGATTTCCAGCAAGCGCGATCAGTGCACTGCAGCTAGAAGAGCTCACACTCGGCTGGCAAGGAACCAAGGAAATGGGAAACTACTCGCCTTATGACATTCCGAGCAGTAAGAAAACCGAGATCCTTAAAGAGCTTTTTGCCGTAATCGACGACGAAACTCCTACGCCGAAAGTATTCAGAGAAGTGGGGCGGGAAGTTAGAAGCATCGCTATAAACGAACTAAAGGAGGCCGCGGCTGACATTAAAAGTGGAAAAGCACCGGGGCTAGACGGGGTACCTCCCAAGGCTGTTAAACTTGCGGTGCAAACCAACCAGGAATGGCTTCTGGGGGTATTAAATAGTTTAATGAGTGCTCAGATTTTCCCCAAGAGCTGGAGAACGGCTAAGGTAGTTTTGCTGCCGAAGAAAGAAATCGACCTGGAGTCTCCCTCCTCGTTTAGACCGTTATGTCTACTAAATACGATTAGTAAGCTGTATGAAGCGGTCATCAGAACGCGTTTGTTAGAGGAAATAAAGAGAAGCGGTGGGTTCTCGGATAACCAGTTCGGTTTCAGGAAGGGGAAGTCTACGGTGCAAGCGATCCAACGGGTGAAGATATCGGTCCGTGAGTGCCAGGAGAGGTGGTGCGCCTTAGTGACATTGGACGTCCGAAACGCGTTTAACTCTGCAAACTGGAGCATTATCATCGAGAAGCTAGAGTGGTGGGGCGTAGCTAAGTACTTAGTGAATGTGGTGCGCGACTATCTGAGCGACAGACAGCTGCAAGTTGAGAGTGGTGAGCGGATTAGGATTGGAGCAGGAATGCCGCAGGGCTCTCTGTTGGGTCCTGTATTGTGGAATCTCTTGTTTGATGACATCTTCCAGGTGGATCTCCCCACGGGCGCTACCATTCTGGGATATGCGGACGATTTGGCCCTGATGGTAACGGCCAATAACGAACAAGACCTAATGACTAAAGGCAACGAGTCCTTAAGAACATTGAAGAACTGGCTGATAGGAATAAACTGGAGTTAGCCCCAGCAAAATCTGAGGCGATCATATTTAAGGGCAAGCGAGGCAGGGGCTACGTGGTATTTGAGGTGGCAGGCACAACTATCAGACCAAAGAAAAGTATTAAATACCTGGGAATTGTTCTCGACCAGCGTCTGTGTTTTGGCGAGCACATTAAGTACGTGGCAAAGAAGGCAGAAGATAAGGTCGCAAAACTGGCCCGGATAATGCCTAACATAGATGGTCTCAGCAGTACCAAGCGCAGAATATTGGCAGATGTCATACGCTCCATCATCTTGTACGGTGCCCCGGTATGGAGCGAAGTACTAGATAAGAAGGTCTACTGCACCATTGCGGAACGGGTCCAAAGGAAAGCTCTAATTAGGGTTGCATCGGCTTTTCGTACCACGTCTACAGCGGCGCTCCAGATAGTGACTGGAATAATCCCCATTGACTTTCTGGCATACGAGCGTAAAAACGTCTACGAGAACGGGGGCAAGGCGTGTTGAGAGACCGCGCGGGCCATAACCCTCGACAGATGGCAGCAGCGCTGGCAGGAGAACACCAATAAGGCGCAGTGGATGAAGAAAATTATCCGTAATATAGGACCGTGGTTGAGCTGTAAATTCCGACGCGTAGATTATTACCTTTCACAAGTACTTACCGGACACGGAGTATTTAGAGCGTACGCGCTGCGGTTTGGAAAGGATAGCGATGCTAGCTGCATTTACTGCGGACATGAAGACACTGTTGAACACACAGCCTTCCGATGTGACAGATGGTATGACGTACGGCAGCACACTTACAGCGTGATTGGCAAAGAACTGTCGCCTGAGAACTTAGCCGAGACCATGATGGCCTCAGAGCACTGCTGGAAGTCCGTACACAAAATGTTCCAAGTAATCATGAAAACAAAAGAAGAGGAAGAACGTAACCGGCAGGCAGGTGTAGCAAACCACCCGAACTCCTAATCCTGACAGCAATGCCAGGGAGGAGAGAAGTAGGGTAGCAATTGAACGTAAAGACAGCCCAACATCCTGACGTATGCCATACATGGCGGTTCCAGGATGAAATTCTGATAGGGCGGTTCAGAGGGGCCACTTGTCAGCCTGCAGACTGACTACGCCCCAAAAAAAAAAAAAAGTATGCGTTGCCGCTATTCAGATTCTAGGATGATTGTACTGGAATACTTTTAATTATTGGACATACCGCAAAATCAATTAGATAAAAATTAGGAAAAAGGAAGGTGGGTGGTAGTTTACAATTAACAATTATATTATATCATGAATGTAAAATTATAAAATGAATCGAATTTAAAAGAAATGGGTGAAAATATAAATATATCTATATTTGTATATCTATTATATTATTATTAACGAAGAAAAATAAAAACAATTTTCAACAAAATAAGTAGATAAGCTGTGCCGGTTCTGTGACCCCCCACCACTCCTCCTCGAGGTAAGCTCTGATTGGTCGGAGCTTTTCCGTGTGCTTGAGTTGTGCGTAGTTAGGTGTCTGTGGTTACCCAGGTGTGCTTTTCCGTGTGCTTACCTGTCTGTGCTTACCTGGTCCAGGTGTGCTTACCTGTCCTAGGTGATCACGTGATGGATACGTGTGTGTACAATCGGATGACGAGTTGTTGTTTATCAGTTCTTATCGTATGACGTAGACGGAGGTTGTTCTTATCATAGGTTAAAAGGTTATCGGATGACGTAGACGGAGGTTGTTCTTATCATAGGTTAAAAGGTTATCGGATGACGTAGACGGAGGTTGTTCTTATCATAGGTTAAAAGGTTATCGGGGTGGTTGTTTGTTTGCGATAAGGTTATCGTTTACGTCATTGCGCGCGTGTGATTATCATTGATTAGAACATAATTTGTATTATGAAAATAAAAGTATATGTAGTAATACACGTATATATAATAAACGTTTTCAAAAATTAGTATCACTTTTCAATTATGCCAGTTCCAGTAAAATATGTTTGCCCGAAGTGTAAAGGAGAGACAGATATTCCAAACAGAAAGTGTATTGCTTGTTCATTTGAAAAACTTATAAAGGCATCAGGATCTAAGCATGTATTTCACAGTATATTTAATAACAATGATAAGAATTAAAAGTTACATTCGATTGCATCATCGTTGTTTGTAATGGAATCAAAGGTTAGAGGAGGTAGAGGAGGAGGAGGAGGATCTGCTGCTATATATAATATCACAATATTGGATTACAAATGATACATTCAAAAATGTGGCGCTGCTACGCAAAGTATATTGAACCGTCTAATTTAAAGACTACGTTTGAAAGGTTGCTACAAGAGATTGAGGATGATTCTTACGCGTACGAGTTGTATGATAATCGGTATGATAGCCCCTATACGGATGAAGAATTGACAGAAAAGAAGGAGTCTTGTCGAGAAGCTATTGGGATTGTATCAAGATTTATAAGTAATTGGATCAGCATTGATGAAGCAATCGAGACATTAATTTCATTGACAAGTTGGACCTTAAATATTTACCACATTATGTAATCAGAAAAAATAGATTACAAAAACATGAAGATAATGATGATGATGATGATGAAATCCTGTTGAAGATAATGAAACAAAAACATGAAGATGATGATCATGATGATGATGATGATGATGATGATGAGGATGAAATGATGAAGATAATGAATGTTGATGAAGAAACTTGTGATTGTAATTGTAGATAGAGAAATATGTTGTGAAATAAAATTGTTATAAAATATATATGGCGTTTTGTATTATCATTAGTTTCTACTGTTAAGCGAATTAGAAAACATGTGTGCTGTAGAGAAAAGAGCTTTAACACTGATATCTATTTCAGTTGTATTAAATATTTTAATAATATTTGTTCTATTAATTATACTTATGTTAGAGTTACATCTTGTACAAAGAATATAAAGAATAGTATGTCTGTCATTAAGAGGCAAGTGATAAACGAAATTCATAAGCAAGCAAGAGTAAATTTTCCTCGCCGTAAAGTAATTGTTAAGGGGCTAGATGATCTTTTTCAAGCTGATTTAGTTGAAATGATCCCTTATTCACGCGTAAACAAAGGATACATTTTAATGGTTATTGATGTATTTTCAAAACATTTGTGGGCGGAACCTGTCAAGTTGAAAGTTGTAGATGTAGAGGGAGCATTTGGACCAACAGGATCACCCGAACACTCTTCGGAGATTTGAACGTCTTCTTCGACAATGTTACATCCAACGGAATGTTGTCTTCAGGTAACTCTTGTTGGGAATCTAAAGAACAATGTATTATCTACCATCTAAGGCAATAAAATAGATTTCATACTACCTTCTTGACCAAGAGATGAGTCGCTTTCCCAACCATCATCTTGATCTTCACTAAGGTATTCCACCTCGGAATCATCTTCGTGAAGCAGCTCAAACAATTCTTTATCGGATAGGGACTTGTTACGTGACATTTTGTAAAAGAAAACCTACCTTTTATCGTAGTTTTAATAAGAATTAAAAAAAGGTGAGGTTATATTTACCAGCCAATTATATACGTTGTAGTCACAGTGTCCACTATAGTGGCCGCGAATTCAATAGTCAAAAAAACTGACAACGACAAAAATAAACAAGAAAAACTCTCTTACACATATAAAAATCAACACTGGTGATAACGTAAAAAAAAATCAGACGCGTCAGTCGATTGGAAATGACTCAAATAATATAATTTTTATGGACCTGGCGCAGGTCTCCAATTCTACTAGAAGTAGAAAATATTTGATACAATTTTTTGATTTTCCTACCGCACACAGATGTCGCCACCATTTTATATGGTAGAAAACTAAGTAATCCTTACCCACAGCATTGCAGAACACTGTAATAAACGCAGAATTTATTAAAATAAAATTGCAAATGTGACTTCCACTGTAGTGGACGCTATGACTGAAAGGGTTAATAAAATAAAACAAAAAAATAATTATTCTGTTTTTATTTTCTAGTTATATAAGATTTCTAATTACAACAATTTAGGTTTCTTTCTTTTGTTTCCATCTTCAACTTCAGTTTCTTCTTCTTCTTCTTCTTCTTCTTCTTCTTCTTCTTCTTCTTCTTCTTCTTCTTCTTCTTCTTCTTCTTCTTCTTCTTCTTCACCAGATTCTTCATCATCATCATTTACAAATTTACAGTTGTAAGCTGCACCCAATTCTCCCATGTATACCAGATGTAGGGATTTTAACTTATTCATTTCTTTTATAACTTCTGGTGTCATGGAATCATGAAACCGCTTCGGTAAAAATACAGCACTATCCTTTAATTCAACTACAATTACTTCACCAAATTTTGTTTTCATCAGTCTTAAGGATAATACTAAGTACTTTTCATCTGTTTTTAACTTTTTCATATTGATGATTGGCTTGTAAAAATTGGTTTTATTTATATGTTCAAGTACTTTTTTAACGTTTATTGTAGCCATGGGTAGCAGTACCAGGTATTACTGGTACTGCTGCTATTACTTACAACCGTCTTTATATGCCAATTCTTATCAATGATGATAAGGAATATAGATCAAAGTTCATAAGATAGAGGGTATTTTAATGTTAATATTATAAAGAAGTCTATCTTTCACAACAACATCCGCAATATTTTGCAATATCTTCAATTCATCATTATATGTTATTGTTTGCTCATAAATCTCAGATTGTGATACAATCTTATCGTTAAGTTTAAAATAAATTGTTGAATCAGGTAACGGGAAAAACTTGATGTGATGTATTACAGCTGTTGGTATAGTAAAGTTATATGTAGTAGTATTACCAAATAGCTTGTACTCATTTTTCACATTACGAGAATGACAGTGAAAATGTATTGTGAAATACCCATACAGGTTATTAATTATTCTATAAAAAAACTTCTCTAATGTGTTTTGATTTATTGCATCATTTCCATCTATAGAGTTTCCTACATTCACAATACGATAATTATTCATATTCAAATTATCCTCATTATGAATATGTGTTCGTGCTGAATAAATAGTGTTACCGAACTTATCGGTTGTCATGATGATACTATTTAAATTGTTTATATATTACTCTATTATATTTGCTTCTCTAAGCTCTTCTATAATTGACGCTATTTCATTGCTATGCCCAGTGTGACCAACTAATTGAGATGATAATAATAATCTGTAATCAATCTTATTATTGTTTACCTCCATCATTAACCCTTCTCCAACTTTTGTATAAGGTTTAATAAACTTCATATATTTATAGGACTTATTACCTAATAGCCGACCAGATTTTAAATAATCTTTTTTATTAGCTCCTGTCATGTTTACAATTTTCCCATAAATATTTTTAACTGCTTCAGTATAAGTAAGCTGCTTTTTTTTATTTTTTTTTAAATAACAGCTCATATAACGGTTTTGATCCTTCAAATTTCTCAGCTCCTATTAATATGTATCCTTTTTCAAATAATATTTCCGAATTACGTATATAAAATTTATTATTACTGCGAACATATCTTACACCATAACGTATATCAAAATCTTAATCTATTATTTGTTTGCAAATCTTGAATATAATCAGATAAGTTATAATCTTGATCTTTATCATTATCTTTATCATCATCATAATTTTTATCATCATCATCATCATCATCATCATCATAAGCATCATAAAAATTGTCTTCTTCAGGTTCATCCTTTATTGAAACATCTTTTTTTATTTCATATTCAGGTTCATACTTTTCCTGTTTCAGTATTTCTATTTTCAACGCACTTTTATTTAATTCTCTTTTCAAATGACTCTCTTTTAAGTTGCTTAAGATATCTTTCAGAGGTGTTGTAATCGGTTTAAATTTTTTTTGAATTATGAATTCATTTTCCTTTAAGCTATCTAGCTTTCTTTTGACAGCAGCTTTAGCATCAATAATTTTTTTTATTAATTTTGTATCCATACTACTGTTATTATATATTATATTTTTTTTGTTTATCAACAACAAAGTCTATTCATAAACTGATGAAAAATAGATATATGTAACTACTTTTAAATTAAAATCCTTATGTATTACTAGCAACCCATAATTGTTTTCATTCTAACATTTCGCACATAAAACAAGTGTCATATAAAATACGATTACATTGTTGCAATCAAATTCTAATTTTATCCAAGTGCTAATATAGCATAAATATGAATACATTGTTGTTATCACTGGATATTAAAACATCAGAGGTTGAAGGTGCAGATATTAAACATAAAAATAGGATGATGATGCATATTCATATTAATATAAAAGCTAAATCACTTCATGTATACCGACATTAATATTACGTTTTAATATGGGTAAGTAACTCATCTTTTAAATGCATTTCTTTCTAATTATATATTCTACATAACCTACACAGATACTATGGAACAAGCATTGCCACGAGAACTAGATGTAAGTTTATTTTCTTATTATTTTCTTATTATTTTAAGCGTATATTTAATAGGGTCTCGATCGTCTAGTGTTTGTGGAAAAAGGTCCGGCGCCGCAGCTCCCTAAGGAGTTCACTGAACTTTGGGTATATCCGGGAGCACATGACGTGCATTATAAGCGGCGTCGGAAGCACGTCGAAATATATTTTTATCATGAAGGAGGGTAAGTAAATTGATTTAATTATATTCTACGTCTTATTTTCTTCTTCTTTGCAGAACCCAGAAGCAGTCAGTTTTTTATAAAATTTTTTATTAATAAATGAATGTAGGTATATTAACTGTTTTATTTATCATCCTTTTCCTATCATTAAATTACTTATTCTAAGTTTAATTCTTTCTATATATATTCAATATACGAGCAAAAGAGTATTATACTATTGGTTTATGAAGTAAAATACATAATATATAAATTACTTTGTTTTATTTACTGTAAGTATCCATGCTACTGTTAATATTTTTTTGTTCACCAACAATAAAGTCTATTCATAGATATATGTAACTATTTATAATACTATGTAATTATCAAATCCCTGTCGATATCGACCATCGTTTAAATTAAAATCCTTATGTATTACTAAAAATCCATAATTGTTTTCATTCCAACATTTACCGCACATTTCTCTAAAGATATCAAATGATAAATCTGTGTTAATATGGTCATTGAAAATGTATCTTAAATTCATGTCATCTTGTTTAAACAATACTAAAACATTAACATTATCACGTATATGGTGTTTTGGAATGCAAGTGTAAGTTTGGCATATATAAAAACAATCTATGTTTTTATGTCTACCCGTGCTAAAATACTCTCTCATAACATTTTGTTTATCACATGCAACATCATCGAATATAAAAATTGAGTTTGGAGAAGCATCAGCTGGTTGCATAATTTCACTAGAATCATTATATGGGAAATATCTGATACCATCAATATTTTTAAATACATTTTCTGAGACCATATTTTTCCTGATATAGAGATTTTGAATATACATAAACGTTTTCATATCGCAATCCGTTAAGATCCAGTAGTAGACTGATCATAACGTTTGTTTTACCACTGTTAGATGGGCCCGAAATAATACATCGAATTGTTGAACCTAGTAAAGGTCCGTGCTTGTCTTTCTTCTGAGGAAAACAATTACTATCATGGTTTATAATCGGTAGCGACTGCACCTGTTTAACGACCTTCATGCTAATGGGGTAATCTGCATGTCATGTTATATATAAATAGAGAAACTTGATTGATATTTAGTTACATGTTAACATTCAAAGGGATGGTCTATTGAATCAGGTGATTAATAAATTACCTTTCGAATTGCATATACCAGGTTACAATTACTGTGGTCCGGGTACTAAACTAGGAAAACGTCTTGCATGTAAGGATATTGGAATAAATCCGTTAGTAGATAGGATTTGAGAGTTCTAGACCACTCCATGCTCCCTAGCAGCAGTAGACGCGAGAAATTACCCCCTCCACTTTAGCTCGAAACGTGGCCACCGACATTTTGTAGGGCGCGCTGGAGTCGCGAGCGCTCCATATGCACGGGTAGGCGAGACGTGCCGTAAATAATTCTGGTTTAAATGTATACAGACTGTCCCGTAAAAAACGCCAACAATCATAATTCCGTTATTTATTGTCCGATTTTATTTAAACAAAAACTAAATTTAATGGCATCAAAAGTACTATAGAATAGCAGCGTTTTATTTGTTTTCAGTTGTTTTCATTAATGTCAAACGATATTCAATTTTTTTATTTTAAATGGCAACATATATATTTTTGGTTATATTCGGATTGGATTTTTTTTTCTGAATTCAACGATGTATAACATGTCTATTTTTGATAAACATTTATTGAAAAAAATTACATTTAATATAATTCATCTTTGTGTTCTATTATTTATAAATTTTTGAGTATGCCATGAAGTAACAAAAATGCTATAAACATTGATAAGTGTCAATGTGACTTTATTAAATCTTTTTTATTGTCCTGTTTGAACGTTTTGCTACAACACGTAAAAATGGATAACAATGAGTTAACGGACATGTTACAAGTGTTCTTTGAATGTAAAACCGTCTTGAAGCTGTTCGTCGTTACAGTGTTCGTTTTCCGGACAGAGAAATTCCAGATTCGAAAATATTTCAGAGAATTGAAACGAATTTAAGAAATTATGGATCATTTAAGAAACCAAATACGCAAAAACGTAAATTCTCCGAAGATAAGGAATTAAATGTTCTTCTTGCAGTACAAGAAAATTCTCAAACTTCGACTCGCGAAATTGCACATAATATTGGAGTATCAAAAACAACAGTTCATGGTATATTAAGAAAACACAAATTTAAACCGTACGTAGCTCGAAAAGTTCATGCATTAGAACAAAATGATCCTGGCCGAAGAATACAGTTTTGTCGTTTTTATTTAAATGCGCTAGAACAAGACCCGAATTTTTACAGAATGATAATCTGGTCTGATGAATGCACTTTTACCAACAATGGTATTTTCAATAGAAACATACATCGGCAATGGAGCCAAGATAATCCGAGGTTTGTAATTGAAAATAATTTTCAAAGACGTTTCAGTGTAAATGTTTGGTGTGGCATTTTAGGCGATCAATTAATTGGGCCATTTTTCATAGATGGTTGCTTAAATCAATTAATTTAATTATTTATTAAACGAAAATCTCCAAAACTTTTTAGATGAATTAGCTTTGATAAATTTAAACAGAATATTTTATCAACAAGATGGAGCTCCCGCGCACAATGCCAGGGTTAATACTGATTGGTTGAACATTCAATTTGGAAATAGATGGATAGGAACATTTGGTCCTATCGCGTGGCCTGCGCGTTCACCGGATCTTACTCCCCTGGATTTTTGGTTGTGGGCTTATCTACAAGATCGAGTTTATTTAACAAATCCAGAAAATGTTAACATTTTAAGACAAAGAATTATGAACACTTGTCAAGAAATACCTGCCGTTTGTCTTTTAAATGCGAGTCGTGGAGTAATTCGGAGATGTGCGATGTGTGTTGAGCAAGGTGGCGGGCAATTTGAACAATTATTGTAAAATGGTTTGTTTTGTTTCTTATAATAGTTACATTTCCAATGTTTCATGGTACATTCGAAAATTTACACATAATTTATTAAAAACAAAGTTGATTTTGAGAAATGGTTTTTTTCTTTAGTAAACGTTTATGAAAAATAGACATATTATACATCGTTGAATTCAGAAAAAGAAATACAATCCGAATATAGCCAAAAATATATATGTTGCCATTTAAAATAAAAAAATTGACTATCGTTTGACATTAATGAAAACAACTGAAAACAAATAAAACGCTGCTATTCTATAGTACTTTTGATGCCATTAAATTTAGTTTTTGTTTAAATAAAATCGGACAATAAATAACGGAATTATGATTGTTGGCGTTTTTTACGGGACAGTCTGTATACAGGTAGGTGAAACGTGACGTAAGCAAGATGGACAAGAAACAACGCAGGGATAATATTTTACTCTTTATTATAAGTTTAAAACGCACAGATAACATTTTAGTCTTTATTACAAGTTTAAAAATATGTATATATACAGGTAGGTGAAACGTGACGTAAGCAAGATGGACGTCTGTACAAGAAACGGATAACATTTTATTCCAAGTTTAAAAATTTACATAATTCGGTTACATTAGCGATAGAACATACTTTAAGAACATTTTTATGTATCATAAAAATGTTCTTAAAGTATGTTCTTTAAGAACATTTTTATGATACATACAACATTTACAACTTGTTTTTATTAGATTTGGAGTATTTTCTACATGTTCTAAATTTACAATAGGATTATTAGCTTTTTGATGTCCCTTTACAAAAACTATACTTCTGGGATTTATGAATTCTTGCAGTATGTTGACTAACTCCCGTTTACTGACATGTCCATCGCTGTACCGTAGAGAATGATGATTATTTTCCAACCACTTAACCACTCGTTTTTCATTCCATTGAAGTTTATGATATGAACGGTTAGGCTTAAATACAAAGTGGTTCAGCTGTTTACCGTCACCGATCGCTAGTTCTTTCACAACAAAGCCGTCATTTAGCATGAAACCTTGAATGTCAACTACTAAATCCATTTTCAGATGATTTTCTTCACAGTGCCCGACAGCGGTGTGTACTCAACAATGTACAGCGGTGGTATCTTCAGTAAAACCACTAAGAGACTCCAGCTCGAGTTTAACATCAACAATAGATGATTTAACTGCTTCCTTCTGATTAGCGCAATCAATTACGTATAACGCACATTCTTTAAATTTTTCATAACTCAACAGAGGCTGATTATTTCCGTTATAGTAGCTGGACTGAAAGGATGCATACATACGATACGCAGCAGCATATTTATTTTCATTAATCTGGAGATTCATGTTGTCGTACGGGAAGCTATCAGCATTGAGATGAAGTTTTAGATTGGTAAGCGATGCGTGATCAAATTTAGATGAATCTCTTGTTAGAATATCTTTTCGAGCTGTTTGAAATGCAACGATAACATAACGAGGCTTCTCTAAGTTGGTGCTTGTTTTGATTGGCCATACGTCCATTTTTGTTTTACGTAGAGATGGTAATTCAAATAGTTCCCATTTTCTGAAGGGTATATAAATGGATTTGTTACTATTTAACGTTTTCAAAAATTTCAAACGAATTTCATCGTTTACATTGATGTGAGGAACATGCCATTCTATTTTATCAATATCGAACGAAGCAACCTTTGTACCACCTGTAGTTGTATTCTGATAGCAATTCAAATCATTCCCACTTCGGAGCAAAATTAATTCTTGACTCGCATTTATAATTATTTTTTATAATCTTCTGCAAATCCTAGGAAGAACTTTAAGGGGATGTAGGCATTGAATTTGTTGCTTGGTGCAATTGTAGGCTGCGTTTTACTGTTCGGACACCAACCGGCCATTTCGAGAAACTTTGTCTCATTATCACCGTATGATATGTAAGCCTTGATAGTGCTTGTAATTCCAGGCTTTGTACATCTGTCTACTTCCACACCATTAATCTCATACCTAATTTGATCAAACAAGAAGGCGTAGGCGTTATTTGTGAGTTCGCAAGTGCCGTTGCCAGCTGCATCAGGCTTAAATCTCCCCTCGATATAAACAAAACTTTCTGATGGTAGTGTATACACAGCTTGATGTTGAATGGAAATGCGTATTTCATCGCTCGTTTTAAAATTACTCACTCTAGAATAGTAAGTATGGAGTTGCTTCTTGGTTATTGCTTCGTCGAATTGAAGACCTTGGAATATGTCGAGCGTATTCATTATTTTTTATTTGAAACCCCAACGATACAAGGAAATCTCGATTTTCGCGTGTTAATTGATTAACGTCTGTTTTACGACTGCTGAGTGGTGATGATGACTGAGGGGTTTTATAACAATTAAAATCCAATCCCATATTTCTTCAATTCCAACCTAATACCGATTTCTTCACCACGAAAATCTACAGAATCACCGTCTTGATCCACCAAGTTTGGTTGAAGCACTTTCTTGCTAAATCCCAGCATTCCTCCAATAGAATCAGGTTTTGTAAAGTCTATGGAAAACTTGCTGGATAGTTCACATTGCTGAGTACTATTGTTAGGTTTTAGAGAAATTACAGCATTCTTGTTAGAGGCATTCGGGGCTAAAAAATTTTGTAAGTACTCTTCAATGTCAGTTACTTCATAAGCCCCTGTTGGTATTGTTAAAGCTTGGTCATCATAATAAAACTTATTTTGTCCATCATGAATGTTGGGTATCGTGTTATAAGTATGTCAACCGATCAATCCAAGCGCATATTCATATCTAGGATCTAATTCAATCGGTGGATAGTAAGTAGAGTTGAACGCATTGCTTGTACTTCTCAATGTAAACGTATGCGACATGATTATTTGTAACACTTCTCATACAAGAACTTTAAAGAAAGGTGTCCACAATTGATACTGTCATAGTTTTGATATGCATCATGATTATATACAATATTACAATTTTTTAAATAATGGATTAATTCATTGGGCGGTTTTAAATTTCCAAATGAATCAAAGTAATCAACAATAGATCCCTCTTTAAAGTATGCTACCCAATGCGTTCCTGGTCCAATATTTGAGTCCAAATTAACGACTGCACACTCAGAGTCTTTAGGATTTTTCGGTAAATTATCTCTCATAAATACACCGCGAAAATATGGAAGATGTGTGTTACCGAACTTTAAAATGTCAATGTTGGTCAATGCTCTGCGTGGCAGTCGGTTTAGAAGTTTTTTTTTGTTGGAAGATGACCTCATGTGATAAGGTCTCAAATATAACCCCATACCTTTGCGGTAAGGTCTCAAATATAAACCATCACCTTTTTCCCTAAAGCAATAGCTTCCATGGTTTTATTGTGTCTCTGCGACTCATCTAGTTCTTTCTGCGCGGCTTTCGCCTTATTAACGGCTTGCGCTATTCCAGCTGCTCCACCAGCCAAACCCCCCAATGCACTCAAACCAGCAAACAATGGTATCAGGAATGGCAAGAAACCACCAGTTTTCGGTAGTGGTATGACTCGAGGTGTTCGTACGTTTCTTCTTCCACCAACATTTTTTACCGCAGCTCTAGCTGCTACCAGTGCCAATTTAGCACCTTCCTTTAGATTTCCGATTCTATGATTTTTCAGTGCGTTCTTTGCGGTCCGAAAATTGATTTCCTAAATGGAACACGTCTTCTTTTCATTCCCATACCGAACTTTCTTTTTGCTTTCATCGCGTTAGTTACAACCCACGCAGCTGTTTTTTCGGCTAAACTGGCGTCGTTTGATTTTACACGGTTCCAGGCACGTTCTTGAAGTATACGATCAGCGTCGTGTCGATGTTCCAAATCTGAACTTTGCGAATATGCAATATCGAGAGGATTTATGCCACGATCACCACGTTGTAACCTTTTTTCAAGCTTTGTACCAGGCCCGCAATACTGGTAGCCAGGCAAATGCAATTCAATTAGCAATTTGTTAATTAAGGAATTAACAAGACCACTTCCTTCACTCGTCAACAACATTGATGAAATGTTATAAAATCTTTCTTACAGTCTGCTTATATTAGTCTTAAACAATGCGTCTCAGCAAACAGAAGGATGTCGTTCAAATAAAAAACTTAGATACACTCTTTAGTAATAATCAGTCAACGCAACAACGTCATGGTCGACTATTACCAAATAATATACGCTGTATTCTAAGCGCACCAAGCGGTGGAGGGAAAACTAACGTTATGTTAAATCTACTAATTGACAAGAATGGACTTCGCTTTGACAATATCTACATCTATTCCAAGTCTCTACATCAACCAAAGTATCAATTTCTGCAGCGAGTGATGGAAACTGTACCACAAGTGAAGTACTTTGCCTTTAAAGAGAGCGAAGACATATTAGATCCGTCAGAGGCACGTGAAAATTCTGTTTTTATTTTTGATGATGTTGCAACAGATAAACAGAATAAAATTAAGGAATACTTTAGCATGGGAAGACATAAATCTGTGGATAGTTTCTATCTATGTCAAACTTATGCTTGCATACCCAAACATCTAACCCGAGATAATGCCAATTTTCTAATTTTATTTAAGCAAGACGATCTAAATTTACGACATATTTATGATGAGCATGTTGGTTCCGATATGACGTTTGAGAAATTCAAGGAAATGTGTGGAGGCTGCTGAAAAGACAAATATGGTTTTTTAATAATCGATAAAGAAAGCGATTTGGATAAAGGCAGTTATCGGAAACTTTTCGGTCACTATATAATATAGAATCACCATTAGTTGATCTGCAGTTGTGTAATTAACAATGAAGCGTGATCATATTACTTCTGAGATAATTAAAGCTAGTAAGGCTATTCGAAAGAAACAGCTTGCTATGCGGATAGGTCAGGCTGAAGCGGAAAACTTGTTAGAAAAGCAGTTTAAACCAATTACAGAACCGCTTCAGAAAATACTCAAAACAGGAGGAATTAAACAAGAAATTGACACCGATGCGATAAAATCTGAAATTGCTCAGGATCTCACAAAAACGTTACAAACTCCCCTGAGCGAAATATCGAAATTGGAAGCGCCACCTGCTCCATCACAAACTTCAGACCAACACACCTCGGAGAAGAAAAATTCCAGTTAGCAGACGTCTGGTCGAAACTGACGTTGACTACGATCCTTTCACAGAAGAAGAGAACCAGGAGATTCAAACTGAAAAATCGTTCCAACAATTTCGCGATGAATATCGGTCAATGATTGAGAAAGATCCTGAGCGTGTTGACGAATACCTTGAACAGTATCAGATGACGCCAAGAGTATATGTATATAGATGGTTTACTTACTGACACGAAAGGCGAGTATGATACAACAACGGGTGTTCATTTTGATCCGGTTCTTAACAAATTGAAATTAGGAAATTCTATATTAGATATAGATGGTAAGGACCTTATTGTTGGTGGCATACGTTATACAGGAACTGCGGGGCTTTATGAATTAATTTTTAAGTCTCAACCAATTGGTTATAACAAAGATGATCTAGATCGCTATCGTGATATACTAAATCGCACAAATGTGCACCGTCGTGGTTACGATCCCAAACAGCAGATTAAAGGAAATAGGGGAACCAAATATATTGAAATAATCAAACCGCTAACGTTTCGTCCAGGTGAAAGTATTGAAAGTGGTCGTACAGTTGTAGCCGAGTTGCCAACGCAGAGTCTAAGAGCAAGCGGTAAGATTCAAGGGAAAGGTCAGAAATGTTAGTTAGCAAAAGAGCTTACCAATACGTCTACTGGGATGATATAAATGAGCTTGACGAACGACTCAAGTTCTTAATAGCATCCGAGCAAGCGGGTCATACAGGACATAACAACGAAATCGCTTCAATTATCGAAGAATTAAAAGAAGCAGGTGTCATATAGAATGACCATCGACAAGTTTGGACGTCATTTAAATGTTGTGGGGAGTACACATCAAACGATAATCGATAAATTTGGACGTCATCTAAGGGGTGAAGTGGGTGAAATACATTCCACTTTTCTACCTCGTACATCAGATGGAAACTATGATGTGGGTGGTAACCGTTTGTGTAATATTCAAGATCCGCAAGATAAACAAGATTGTGCTACTAAAAATTACGTAATTGTGCAGGTTGAAGAAGTTGGTAGTCATTTTGACACAATATCGAGTGAATTGACGGATGTTCACTGGAACAAAGTCCAACCTTTGCAATGGACTGTCACTAGCTTGAAAAGTATGGTGGAGAAACATGAAAAAGAAATTAACAACGTCCTACTTCTGGAAAATAAAATGAATGCACACGTACAGAACAAAATTCGAGATAGTGAGAGCCAGTTAAAACTGAAACTGGATGTCTTGGAAAACGGTCCTAAGAGCATACATCCAGATGATTTCACCAATAAACTTTATGCGCTTGAACAGCGAATACAGGCAAAATTAACAGAAATGTGTGAACGTATAGAGGACATAGAGAAGAAATGAGTCGTATTAAACAAGATATCGTTAACGAGCTACATAAACCTGCTAGAAGAAACTTTAGAAGACGTCGTGTAATTATCAAAGGATTGGACGACTTGTGGCAATCCGATTTAGCAGATTTTAAACTGTACTCTCGCGAAAATCGTGGCTACAAATACATTCTCGTTGTAATTGATGCCTTCTCCAAGTATCTGTGGACACAACCATTGAAAACCAAGAGTGCTGTGGAAGTTAAAGATGCTATGGATAAAATTTTGAAAGACGGGAGGAACCCTAAAAACCTACAAACTGATGCCGGCAAGGAATTTTACAATCAATCATTCAAAGCGTTGATGAAAAAATATGAAATTAATCACTATTCCACCTATAGCGTAACCAAGGCTTCAATAGCGGAGAGAGCGGTTCGAACGTTGAAGGAACGGCTTTACAAAGAATTTAGTCTGCTTGGAAACTATGACTGGAGAAGTATTTTAGATGATATCACGAAACGTTATAATCATACAATACATAGAACTATAGGAATGAAGCCTGTTGATGTAACACTTGCCAAAGAATCTGCTCTGCTGTCAAGTGCGTATAATCGACCTAAAATAGCTGGGAAGCGAAAGTTTGCAGTAAACGATGTTGTTCGCATAAGTAAACATAAATCGCTCTTTGATAAAGGCTACACTCCCAAGTGGTCAACGGAGTTGTTTAAAATTGGGAAAGTACAGTTAACTAATCCTGCAACATATTTATTGAACGATATGAATGGGGACCCGATACTTGGGAGCTTTTATGAACAGGAATTGCAGAAAGCTAAACATGAAGATGCTTATTCAGTTGAAAAGGTTTTGCGTAGAAAATGAAATAAAGTATATGTGAAATGGTTGGGTTTTCCAAAGACACACAATAGTTGGATTGATAAGACTAATGCTTTGTAAAATAAAAGTCAATTTGTTATTAAATATATAATAAAATTATCCGTTAAAATACAATTTGAAATAAAAAACGTTAAGAATTACATGTTTTTATGTACGTGTTAAATACAATTTGAAAAAGTTACATGTATTTACATTGACTACATTTATATATTGGCGGACCTGGACCATCCACATGACAGTTTGATAGATTATAATGTTTTACACATAATCTGTAGTGACCAAGTTTATCTTGCTGTTCTTTAGAAAGGAAGTTCCACATTGCTTCAATCCATATCGGCCGTACATAAGTCTTAAACACCCATATTGGTAACTGTGGAATTAGACATGGTTCAATATCTCTTAAACTTCCTCCTGTGCTATCTAAATGTTGTATAACAAATTACAATACTGATGAAGATGTCATCTGTAATAATTCTCACTTACACACAAACTACATAATAATAATAATAAGTTTACCATAGATTCACTTCTTCCAGCAGACGAACGAAGGAAACTGTGTGTGCAAGTTCACTTAATTTTATAATGCCCCCACGCCAATGTAGTCACACCATCCACATCAATGCACCGCTTATCATCATATGGTGATAATGCTAATTTATTTTGTTTAATACTAAAAATGTTATGTTTAAAATTTCTAAAGAGGTTCTGATCTCAATAAATCAATGCTTTCTCAAACAGACAATTTTTGTAATCTTCAAAACTAATCTCCTTTTCCACAACATTTCTTTTTATACCTTTAACTTTCTTGTTAATTTTTCCGTCTACTTTATTACAATACATTTTTGATCGCAACCCGATAAATTCTGTTTGGATAGCACCAGCGTTCTCATCCTTAAAAAGCCCTAAAGCAGCCTTATTTTTCAGTGGTATGTTAAATACATTATTTATACTAAAATTTGAGGTATCAAATTTCATCAAGATTTCTCTGATTGTGGTATATAAATCATCTGTATAAATATGTAATATAAAACTATCAGTGTCCATGTAACATAGCCTCACATTATCGTTGTAAAGAGGCTTTAAGAAATTATAATAAAAATCATACATCAAAAGTTTAGATAGATCTAGAACTGCAAATCCAATATAAGTGGGTTTATTGTATAAAACTTTTAACCTTTCCATCTGAATTGCAACTAAAGTCTCATTGAATATTGAAACGTTCTTAAAATTTAATTTTGAAATATAATATTTTGCACCATAGTTTTTACCAACATTTTCCCAGTGTGAGACTAGTTTGACATCCACCCGTTTGTCTATATTCTCTAGCGATTTACCGTATATACTATTATTTAATAATTTGTAGAAGTCTTTCTCAAAATCATTTGTTGCTAGCTGCCTAAGCTGTGTATTCAAATCAATGTATCGTTTTAACCAATCAGATTGTTTAAATTGTAATACTCGATGAATTTTTCTAACTTTAAGACCATTATGAATTATCTGTTTTAAATTTCTGTAGTGAATGACGTATATTTCTTTATTATTTAGATCCGCGATCAGTTTTTTGTTTTGAAATTTAGAAGTTGGGGGTATAGTATTTTTAGCAAGAAATGGTAAATCATTATGTTTGTCGTGTAATTCTACTGGATATTCAACATCCACTTCAAGAAAGTAGCCAATATTCGCATCATCTGCTATGGTTAGTACATCAAGTTGTTCAATTTCCACATTGCTAAGCCACCGAAAACCCCCAGAAGGTAAATGCTGACATCGCCCATCCATACAAATTATTTGCATCCCAATATGCTAAATAAGAAGATGGTGTATTAGGATCATAGTCGCGCATATACTTATTATTTGGTTTCACGTAACGATGTAAATGGTGTTATAAATTAATTTACATACTTTGATTTTAACTGATTCCAAGAACGTAGAAATATCTGTTGTACCAGAATCTACAATTCTGTAGCTAGCAATACGATTATTGAAACTCGTTTGCATTTTATAGACACCTTGTTCGAAAATTTGTGCAGTATTAGCAGCATGAGTCTGAGAGCGTAAATGGTTTTTGTATTGTCTTTGATTAATAAAAGATAAATTGCAACATTCAATACTTGCCGCAGCGTCCAAGCGTTGTCGTTTCGCCTCCCGATCAACATGCACACATGTTTCCAACGTTCCTCCACATTTTTCACACAAATAACATTTGTGTATCCTGTTGATGTGTCTCTTCATATTAGCCCTTCTGGTGAAAACTTGAGAACAGTAACTGCAAATTATTGGCGTTGACAACGACGATGGGTGCTGTTCGAGCTCTGCCATTATATCTAAAATATACTACTAAATATAATGAAGGTTGGGTTTAGTGAAGATACGGCGTTTAATATAGTTTGCGTAAGAATGTGTGACTTCGAAACATTCTTTCAAGGTATACACGTTAAACAAAGGTTTTTTTTATACAAATCCCGCACTAACTATCACTATCTTGTACATATTCGTAAAGGACACTTGAAAGTACTGGATAGTGTTCTTCAATCACGATAGGATTATATTTTCCTGTAAGCTGAATATAACATCTATAGCAAATGTTTATTGAATTGTATGTAATAGTTAAAACGCACACACAATTTTTCTTTAGTATACCAATCTTCCTAATTTTTAAATGTCACTATATATAGAAATAAGTCAATATTGTCGTTATCAAAATCGAAATCGAAATTTAACCAATCAATATCGCTGAATGCTGTGTCAGGATTGGATTCGTTCAATGAATGTTTTGAAATTTTACTCCAAAGTAGTTCATCTCTTTTTCCTATAATTTGCCAAAGTAGAGTTTTCGGAATTTCCTCTAATAACTTCAGAATGTTTCCTTGTAAGCCTATACATTCAATAATATTTTTGATGCATAATTCCTTTAGCGACATTATACATGAATTCCTTATAATAAATCTATTTTTAAAACTATGTAGATAAATTTAAACTGAAATAAATAAGAAAAATCTATTTTTAGTTAAGTTAATTATAAATTCCTTACCTAAAAATATGGAAATGATAATATTGCAGTTTCCTTGTCGCCAAATTTTACTATTTCGTTGACTACTATGGCATATCCTCTTGAATTAAAGTTTTCAATGTGTTGTTGCGTAATCGCATTAACGTATCTTTTTGGTAAAAATACCACGCTTTCTTCTAATTCTAACAGCACAGTCTTGCCATATCTACCATGCATAGTTTTCGCACTTAGAACTCTATATTTCACATTCACTTCAAGGGAGATCAATTGCTTAATTCCCTTAGTAAACTCTAATGACACTTGATTTAGATCTTCCATTTTGTATGGCTATGCACAACGACTTATATCTGAATAAGACGCATTCCTAAACCGTCTTATATATGTACCTACTTCCAGTATTTTTATAAATTACTCGAGTGGTAATTGCTTTACGTTGCAGTGCAGTGTCCTCTGCATGTCTATGGTCTTCTTTTGAACTTCCTGTATCATGGTAATGATATTACATATATCATCTTGCGCGTTACATGCATATGATGATTAAGAAGCATTCGAGAATGTTGAATGTTTTATTTTATAAATAATGCTGCGGCAATAGCTTTGCAAATTTACATATGAACGCATATGAAGCACTCGCGAAATGCATAAATTAAATACATAGTTGTATTTAATTTATTGCGGGGATATTAACCAGTTTTGCACGTTTGCAAGTCACCTGCGAGGTCATTACTCTTTAGAAAATGTCCGTGTTCTTGTTTTGAACTTCTTGTATCATGGTAATGATATTACATATATCATCTTGCGCGTTACATGCATATGACGATTAAGAAGCATTCGAGAATTTTGAATGTTTTATTTTTATAAATGACTCCAGCTGCGGCAATGGCTTTGCAAATTTACATATGAACGCATATGAAGCGCTCGCGAAATGCATAAATTAAATACATAGTCACATTTAATTTATTGTAATTGCGTAAATTAAATACATAGTTGCATTTAATTTATTGCAGGGCCATTAAGCCGTTTTGCCTCTCGAGAGTATATATAGTCGGTTTTAGTATTCAGATACACATATTTAAAGTTTAATTTAAACGCTGCAATGGGTAAGCTTGTCTGTATTATTTCATAAATATATTGTTTTGTTATCTTTTGTATTATTGTAGAAGGAAAAATCTATTTAATATTGAACCGGATCCTGCCGGAAAATTTAATTTTTACTAACTAACATTATGTTATGTATATTTGTAGACCTTGCAGCGGGTCGCGTTTGTCGACCCGCTAGCAGAATTCCCGGCAGCTATCCCTCCTGGATACCAGGACGCAGGATTCCAGGAGGGGTTGAGGATTGTGTGGGGTGTGGAGGGGACGTTGGTTGTGGCGCTAGTCTACTACTAATGGTATTTATAATTGATTTTGTATTTCGTTGTCGATAATTTTGTTTCATTCTGAGATAGCCGCAAATAATTTAATTCTTTGCAAATTTTGACAAATTATACCATAATTATTTACAGCTTTACAGATCGGGTCTTGATAAGATACAACTGTGTAATAAGTCACATATTTATGCGTTTTTCTTAGTGTATTAATTACTTTTTATATTTTGTCTAATTTGTCGACCGTGTTTGGTATAATTTTCTTTTATAATTTGTTGGGTAATGACAGTCAAAATTAAGTGAAATTTAATATATTCCTCCTTTTACGTTTCGATACATGTGTTTTGTATCATTTTCACTAAAATATCAGTAAAATTACACTATGCAATGTTCTAAAATATATAGTACATACATTATTGTTAAAAGAAATTTCTCTACATGTTAAAATTATATTTTACTTGCATGTAAAAGATGCATGCAAGCTTGTCTGATATATGTATTTACTTGAATAAATCACATTTTAAAAACAGATTTTTAAAATACATAGGTATGTAATGCAAAAAAATTTGTTGCATATTATTTCGTATTAAACATATATATACATGTATTAATTACAAAAACAATTTATTAAAAATCGTGCGTTCTAGCGCTCTCAAACATGTCTCAACATGTTTTAGATTGATCCAATATTGAGTTTATAAATAAATTTGGCATTAAGAAGTTTACTGATAATCAACGTATAGTTAGAAATAAAGAAGTCATATTGAGTAGTATATTTATTAATTAAGTTTTGTTTTGTTACAGAATATAAATATATATATTATAAACTACTAGAAGCTTTATTATAACTATATACTACATACAACATAAATTGTTAAAATCGTTTTTAAAATGTATAAAATGAAACAGTACCTAATATTTCAACCATAGAATTGCTATACTCTGAATTCCATCCAATTTGATTTTGTTGCCCAGGGTATAAAGGTTTGTTGCGTAATCTTCAAGCTCTCCAGTGATAGTTTCTTTATTTTCAACCACTTGCCAGTATAAATTAATTTTATTTTAACTATTTCTGCTACTTTATATTCTCGCTCAGTTTGGTCACAACGATTATATCTTGATGTTGCATGCTCTTTAAAATGATCACTATATTTTAGAAATTCCTCCCAATCAAAACTTGTAAAACTTATTCGACTTTTATTTCTGTGTATTATGCTTACTGTTGCAATAAATCCTCTAGCTGGACTGAAGCCGACAGATATCGAATACGATTGGCTTATAGGATAAATTACTTCATTGATGAGACGTGTCTCTATTTTAATTTCTTCTTCATATTTTTGTAACAATTTGTCCAACAAATCTAACGGTTCAACTGATATGTCACAATTCATTTTAAGCGCAACCTATGACTGACACAAACACACAAATCTTTGCAACTGAAATTAATTTTCGTAGCCTTCCGCTCGCTATTTACACCCCACCGTGTATCCACCATCTCCCCCTCTTGTTAGTAGTTAATCGTTCCTGCTGTTAGTCTAAGTTTAACAGTTTCACGATGTGGATGGCGTATGAAGAAACACACTGGCCTAAAGCTGTGGATTTAGAATCTACCATACAACGAATGGAAAATAATATAGATGCATGTTACCGGGAATTTGTGTTGGATGGAAATCGACCAGAAGCTGATACGAATAATGAAGATCGACAGAAACGTTGCAGTGAATTTGACCATGCTCTGGAAGCTATAGAAAATTATCAAAAGAAGAGACCCAGGTAGCACAGCCCGTTGGCTAAGTGTCGGCGATAGCTCGGGCCAACGTAACATAGTTGGCGCAATGTCACAGTCTACAAACGATAAATATCCAACATTAGTTAAATATCGGCAAAATACGTTGGTTCAACTTATCATTGCAACGTTCTATGTTCGTTGGCTTTTGATCGTTTTGTTGGCTGAATGTCGCATAAAAGTTTTCAGACGACAATCGAAGCGAGGGCGGAGTCAAAGCTGATCCCGTGGCTTAATGGTTAGAGTTCTTACGTAACATTCATGAGGTGCCCCGTTCAAATCTTACCATGTGACGTTTTTTTTTTTCCTTTTTAAAAGGCACTATTTGTTTTATATTCATTTTTATCTCAAAAATCATGAACTTACAAAATAATATTATTGGTCATATTACCCATACATTGTGAGCTATATGAGTTCACATGTAACAAATGTAATGCGCATGCGCATCGGTCCGCAATCGAAATTTTGATCGAAATACAGTGACTGTAGGTGCACCGCCATATGCAAGCTTGTGTTGTTGATTCGATTTTATTCGTTTTATTGTGGTTTTATTAGCCCAGCTGTTAGTCATGAGAGAGAGTTATATAGTTAAGAGTTACCGTCTACATTGTACAATATTTAAAATAGCCCCTATTGTGAAAGATGTTATAAGAACAATGGACGGGTAAGTACTTTATATAGACATAGGTAATATAATATGTACTGATAATGTATTTTTCATATATGCCGTGATTGAAAGTTGTGAGCTACCACAACCTGGTGACTAAGAAAGCATTGGATATACCAGTAACCTGAAAGATATGTCAGATTCCGATAACGGAACACTTATTTGTATCTTGTATACTAATGCCAGCCATCCTTACTGCTGATTGTAAGTATGTTGATAATTGCCATGGTTTCTTTCTTACAAAATATATTTACAGATGCTTCATATTCTATTTCCGATGTTAGGCCAGAGTTGCGTATGATATCCTAATTACACATAATCATTTGTGACAACTGATCGTAAGCTATAATTGCCTTTTTTAATTTTTCACAAACTTATACTAGAGCTTTAATAATAAATTCTTCTATAGTTACGCGTGAAGTTTAAAAGTTTTTTTACAGTATATACGTAATGTCTGTTTTTTATTTATCCATTGCTATTTACAGGTATACTCGTGTTAGCTGAGTTGAATAAGTTGAACTGTGCTGGTTGTATTGAAGACTATTTAAAGATAATATTGAGAGACTTAAAAGCTATAAAATTCCAGGTAAAAATTATCGAAGCAAGCCTTTGATAAAACAAACATCTTCCAAGCGATTATAGGTAAGATTTAATTTTTGTACGTTATTTTCTATTTAATAAAAATTTTATATTAAACATAATATTTAGATGCTGTCTCAAAATTTGTCTGCGATATTTAAATGAAAAGGGCTAGTTATGAGGCGCAAGTTAAAGAATAACCATAGTCAAAATTCTTAAATCAAAAATCTGAAAATTTCTAAAAAGTGGTACGTAATCACACTGTAAATAGCCATCTATATACATAGCAAACCCCACAACTTCATTTCAAGATCTGTAATGGAATGAAATATACAAAGTGTCCAAAGTAAAATGTTCACAAGCTATGAAGTTGATTACTTAACAAGTTAGTAATACTTTTTACTCTGAATGATAGAAAAACAGAAAAAAAGCGTTCACATTGTCTTTTTTAATGGAATACTGTATATTATTTAAAGAAACCAATAGTTTGAACAAAATATTTATTACTTACTATTGTGAAATTAAAAATAAGCAAGTAAAAAGTGATAATTGTGCAAATGTGCAAGTGGGCAATGATCAAATATTGTAGAATAAATAATCACATACAGGTTTTCCTAGTTATGTACTTGCCAAATGAATCATTCTTTGTGATTATTGATTCATCCTTAATAATTATTGCTGTGCGAGTGCCATTTATTTACTCTTCTCGTAAAATGTAATATGCTGCAAGTATATCTGATTTGTAGAAAAAATTAGATATACTTCGCCATTGTTAATTTAACCAACTTCATAGCTTTAATAATAAGTTTTCAATGGTAAACACGTTACCATAACTTTGGACATGGTGTATACTTCTAATACTCTACGTAAACTAAAGATAGATACATACATACATATGTTCATATTTTTTTATTTGTTCACAGTTCGAGATGAAGGTAAAGCTGAGCGTAATTTGGAAAAGGCTATTGTTGGTCGTACATCTTTGACTACTGCTGCTGATAAAAATGAGGAATCAGCTGAGCTGTGACCATCTCCGCGATTAGGTCAGTGTTTTATAATGTTTTAATATTTTTAGTTCAATAAGATATTTCAGTTATTATATACCATAACATGTACAGAGATAATAAATTTTGTTCTGTAATAAGATATATCACATCTTATTTTTTTATTTATCTTGAATTTTAGTTTCACTAATAAATAAAATATCGTAATTACTTTCTTTATTTATTGTATGTGCAGATCATGTATGGTGTTATATGGGTATATGATTCGATGTTAACTATTGTTAACATCATAAACATAAAAAAACATAAAATTTGTAGTAAGTTTTCCTTATATATTGTCACATGAAATAAAACATCTACGATATATGTCCTGATTATAGGCAGATCATATGGAGATATACTATGTTACACAATTATGAGCATGTTTGTCTTGAACGCTGAGTATTTCAACATAAGCATAGATTTTATAACAGTTTTCAAATCATTACTTGTATATGTTCTTAACTATTATCAACATCTTGCATACATAGATATGTAAAATTCAAACAGAAGTTTTCTATTAAATTATCTATTATCTAATTATTGCAATTTGGTAGTTTATATCTTAAATCACGTTTATTTCATATGAAAATATATTATATACAGATAATTAACTCGAATTTTGAGTTGGTATAATAGCGCTGTAATTTATTCAGCAAACTAATTAATAACATCGGATCAGTGTACCTATGTACCATCATATATGTTTTGCATCTTGTATGTCTTATCGTATAGATATCACATACAAGATTAATACCCAATATTACTTCCCGTAGTTACTACTATGTATCCTCTCGATAAGGATCCATCAGTTGCCAACGAATGACCAACAGGACGGGTAGGTATTGAAAATTTATCCTACGCCAATGTCGCCTAAAGATATAAAACCAACGTTGTAAAATGTTCACACTTTCACATACTGCCAACATTGTTGCCCAACGCGTGCCCAATGTAACTCGGACAATCAGCCAACGTTACACCAATGTTGTGTGCTACCTGGGGAATCAACTTGGATGATCTAATCGCCATATTAGTTCAAGATAATTTGCAGTATTGTCTTAACATCGATCACCTACCATATTATCTTGTACGGAAATACAATTTAGATGGTCTGCAAAGTGATACTAAAGAGAGTGACATTGAAGAGAGCGATGAAGAAACCTGTGACTGTTCATGTAAATAATAAAACTTTGATTCATATATTAATAATCCTATTGTAAATTTAGAACATGTAGAAAATACTCCAAATCTAATAAAAACTAGTTGTAAATGTTGTATGTATCATAAAAATGTTCTTAAAGTATGTTCTATCGCTAATGTAACCGCATTATGTAAATTTTTAAACTTGGAATAAAATGTTATCCGTTTCTTGTACAGACGTCCATCTTGCTTACGTCACGTTTCACCTACCTGTATATATATACATATTTTTAAACTTGTAATAAAGACTAAAATGTTATCTGTGCGTTTTAAACTTGTAATAAAGAGTAAAATATTATCTCTGCGTTGTTCTTGTCCATCTTGCTTACGTCACGTTTCACCTACCTGTATATACATTTAAACCAGAATTATTTACGTCACGTTTCACCTACCTGTATATATATACATATTTTTAAACTTGTAATAAAGACTAAAATGTTATCTGTGCGTTTTAAACTTATAATAAAGAGTAAAATATTATCCCTGCGTTGTTTCTTGTCCATCTTGCTTACGTCACGTTTCACCTACCTGTATATACATTTAAACCAGAATTATTTACGTCACGTTTCACCTACCTGTATATATATACATATTTTTAAACTTGTAATAAAGACTAAAATGTTATCTGTGCGTTTTAAACTTGTAATAAAGAGTAAAATATTATCTCTGCGTTGTTCTTGTCCATCTTGCTTACGTCACGTTTCACCTACCTGTATATATACATATTTTTAAACTTGTAATAAAGACTAAAATGTTATCTGTGCGTTTTAAACTTATAATAAAGAGTAAAATATTATCCCTGCGTTGTTTCTTGTCCATCTTGCTTACGTCACGTTTCACCTACCTGTATATACATTTAAACCAGAATTATTTACGTCACGTCTCGCCTACCCGTGCATATGGAGCGCTCGTGACTCCAGCGCGCCCTACAAAATGTCGGTGGCCACGTTTCGAACTAAAGTGGAGGGGGTAATTTCTCGCGTCTACTGCTGCTAGACATTTTGGGAGCATGGAGTGGTCTAGAACTCTCAAAACCTATCTACTTCCGTTAGATGAAGCTTGTCGTGAACACGACATTTCATATTCTCAAAATCAAGATACTTCTAATAGGCATATTGCAGATAAGATATTAGCGAAAAAGGCTTGGCAACGAGTAAAAGCTTCCAATCCTTCTTTAGGTGAAAAAGCTGCCGCATTAGGTGTAACAGCTGCAACGAAAACTAAAGTTAAACTTGGTATGGGTACTAAACAACAGAAAAAGAAGAAATCTAAGAAAAATGCATCATTTAATAGTGCCGTAAAAACAAAAGCTAAACAACAGAAGAAGAAGAAATCTAAGAAAACTTTCTCATTTAATGGTGTTGTAAAAAAAGCTAAAGATGCAATTAAAAAAACGCTACCACCGTTAAAGATGCTGTACATGTTGCAATTAAACGTTTAAAGGGTATTAAGAATAAAAAACAAAAATTAAATTGTAAACGAATAATACCAGTACCAAAAAGAGGTGGTATTTTGCCTTTAATTCCAATATTTTCTGGATTGAGCGCATTAGGTAGTTTAGCTGGAGGTGCTAGTAATATCATGAAAGCTATAAATGATGTAAGAACTGCAAAAGATAAACTAAAAGGACCAGGAGACTCAATAACTATAGGAAAGGGCATGTACTTGAAACCATATAAAGCTGGATATGGTGTTTTTTTAGAGAGCCCTACAAGATATCAACACACGCTCTAACAAATGTTGATATTGAAAAATATGTACAAAAATTTAAAATACCACATTTTCGTGGAGTGTTTATGCGAAATAACTTGCCAAACAAACCACGAAAATATGAATGTGGTATAATAAACTTAGATGATGTCAATGGTCCGGGAACACATTGGACTGCATATGTAAAGAATGCTGATAGTGTTACATATTTTGATAGTTTTGGTAATTTAAAACCACCAAAAGAAGTAGTTGATTATTTTTCCAATAACAAAATCATATATAATTATAGTAAATATCAAAACTATGATACACAAAATTGCGGACAACTCTGTTTATACTTTCTAATAGATTCATATAAATAATAAACATTTATGAAAAATGCTTCAGTCTATTAATAATGTCCTACACATTCACATTCTCAAGCGATAAATCGATATTAGTTTCACATATTCACCCACCTCTTGTTTTAGATGAAAACTTTGCATACGAAATAAGCCTTGTAAATTTTGAAACATATAACTCAATTCCAAATATAAGTGAAGGAGCAAAAAACAACAAATTTCATTTTGCAGATAAAGTGATATCAATACCAGACGGCTCATATGAGTTTATTGATGTTGCGAAATACATAACGTCTAATATAAGAGTGTCTAAAGAAGATAATACAGCTATTATTATTAATGGTAACAGGAACACACTCAAAACGGAAATTAAATGTAACAAAATAATTAATTTTAAACCAGCTGATAGTGTTGGAAAAATATTGGGATTTAAAAATCGTGAATTACGACCGAATGTACTCCACATATCAGATTCACCAATGAATGTATTTAATGTGAATGCAATTTGTATCGAATGTAATTTAGTAACATCATCATATAAAAATGGTGGAGAAAGTCACATAATTCACTTATTTTTTCCTACAGTACCTCCAGGATATAAAATCATAGAGAATCCATCTAATTTAATTTATTTACCTATAAATACGCATTATATTTCTAATATAACTCTTAAAATAACAGATCAAAATGGTGATTTAATTAATTTTCGAAATGAAGAAATAACTGTAAGAGTGCATATTAAGAAAGTTTATTAGAGCACAACGTAAATATTACAATCAGTATCTTATCATCAGTAAAACAGTTAACACATACACACATAATGGGGCTAATATTTTATACTAATTATATTGATGGGAGGGATATAAAAGCTATACATCCACTAAGGGTGTTAGTACCTCAAAGACGCTCAAAGGATTAACAGATAAAAATAAAAAAGTTCTGGTATCATTGGGTTTTATTTTGAAAAATCAAAAGTAATAGAAAAAATGTATATGTTAAACGTAAAAGAACCTGCAATCTATGACAATTCTGTTACATATGCAGAAAAGCATACGCACATACCGTATTCTACTACGACATTTAGCAACAGTGATGAAATTAGAATCGCTATACAACAACAGGATGTTTATACACGTCCATGGGATAGTTTAATATATATACAAGGCAAGCTTGCGCAAGCAGATGGAAAACTAGCTACAAATGTAAAATTTATTAATATAAGTTATATAATAATAAGTTCGTAATGTTGGAATAACAACAACAATGAAAAGTTACGTTTCATACAACAATGTGGAAATTACAAAACTAGTAAATGCTGGTTGGAACATTAATGATGATGATAATGTTAAATTACCTAATAACAAGGGTGAATTTAATGTTTGTATACCGTTAAGGATGTTGTTGGGATTTGCTGAAGATTAAAAAAAAATCATTTTAAACATACGACAAGAGCTAGTACTGTTAAGATCAAGCAATGATTTAAATGCTATAATAAATACTGATGAAAAACAAACAATTAAAGTAGAAATCAGCCAGATAACTTGGAGAGTGCCTCATATATCAGTTTCTGATGCTGAACGATTAAAATTAATTAAGTATGTACAAGAAGGAGTTGAATTAGAAGTACCCTTTCGAAGTTGGGAATTAAATGAATATCCAGTATTACCTAAAACGCAACATCATTCATGGTCAATTAAAACATCCAGTCAATTGGAGAAGCCAAGATATGCTATTATTGGGTTCCAAACAGACTCTAAGAATAAAGCGTCAGCTGATATGAGTAAATTTTCTCATTGTAATTTACGAAATATGAAATTATTTTTAAATTCTGAAATTTATCCTTATGATAATTTAAATCTTCATTTTAATAGTAGTCGTATTGCATCACTTTATGAAATGTATGCACAATTTTATATTACGGTAAACAGGAAGGGGCGCCTTTATTCTCACCATATTTATTTAAAACCCATGCTCCCCTTGTAGTAATCGATTGTTCACATCAGAGCGAGGCATTAAAAACTGGTCCTGTAGATATTAGGTTAGAATTTCAAACTGATGAAAATATACCAGAAAATACTTCTCTTTATTGTCTAATAATACACGATCGTTTAGTAAAATATAATCCGTTAACAAATCTAGTGCAAGGTTTTAAATATAAAAAATTAGGTTTTATTTGTAAGGAAATAGCTATATTGGAAATTAGTACAGGAACATGTGTTCATCAAATTATCCTACCTCCAATCGAATATGAATGTCTTCGTGATGAAGTTAAAAAGCAAATGAAGTTTATAACGGAGCATGTGCATGGTATTAATTGGAGTAGTGGAATGTTACCTTATCACGAACTAGGAAATTTTATAAAAACATATATTTGCGGTTCAAAAGTATTTGTTAAAGGTTATGAGAAGAAGGAATGGTTACAACAATTTTTGGAGCATGCTGATGTAATAGATTTATTATTACACAATTGCCCGAAATTGGATGATTTAACGTTTTGCTATAATAAACATTGTTTACAACACACAAGGAATAACATGCGATGTGCAAAGCAGAATATATATAAACTTTATATCTGGTATACCAAGAACAGTCTTCAAAATGTATGGGATGATGCATGGGAATAAGATGATGAATTTAAGAAAATATCAAAGACAACTCAAACTACATATTAAGAAGTTAAAATTATTAAAAAGCGATTTAGAAATATACTGTATAACGAAAAATTTTTGTACATTACATGTATAATTAGAGTTAAAATAAAAAAATATAAAAATTATTCAGTTGTTTTATTGTTCATATTAAAAATACACAGAAGTATACCAATGCGGATATTAATACATTGTCACTATCTAATATAAATATAATACATAAAAGTATGACGCTAATATAAAATATAATTACATTGCTGTTATCAAAGGTTAAAGGTTAACATACATTGCTTTATCACGTGCGTAGCATAAATATGAATATATTGTTGCTATCAAATTCTAATTTTATATTTAGTATAGCATAAATATGAATACATTCTTGTCATCAGTGAATATTAAAACATCCGAGGTTAAAGGTGCAGATATTAAAACATAAAAATAGAATGACGCATATTCATATTAATATAAAAGCTAAATCACTTCATGTATAACAAATTAGTACTAATAAATAGATTCATCATGAATGTGCCTAATACTAGAATAACGAAAATGTATGAAAATGGTTTGTGGTGGAATGCTGTGGCCATCTTTTTTGAAGATCCACCACCGTCGAAAGAAGTGTTATCGCTGTCGCCGGCTCCAGACACCTCGATATCACCTCACATTATATTCAATGACATCCTGCTATCACCAGATTCTGAAGGTATACCAGACAGCCCGCTATCACCGGATCCAGAAAATATACCAGACACCCCGCTGTCGCCGGATCCAGAAGATATACTAGACAGCCCGCTGTCGCCGTATCCAGAAAATATACCAGGCACCCCGCTGTCGCAGGATCCAGAAAATATACCAGGCACCCCGCTGTCGCAGGATCCAGAAGGTATACGAGACACCCTGCTGTTGCCGGATCCAGGCACACCGCTATCGTTGAATCCAATGTGGAGAGATACAGTGATAAAGTGGGCTCCAGCAGCAGCAGCACCAACGTAATTTTATATATATATATTTTATATTATATTTGTTTTCTTTATATACTTACACTAGGTATCTTGTCGCCTCCAAAGTAGATACTGAGTGTATCTTGTCACCTCATATACGACGTTCTCTCCTCCGCTTTCGGAGGTGACAACGTTTTGCCTTGTTTTCATCAATTTCAGCCAGTAGATGGGGTCTAGAGTACGTAGGCGAAAGTTTTGTTGGAGGTGACAAAGATACCCCCATACTCACAAAAAACTTTTTTAGTTCCGCTGTAGATCACTGGCGCTAGTGTCGCCTGTTGTATATAATGAAGGTAAGTTGTCACCTCCGAGTATATGAATATTGGTATAGTGTCACGTAGGTATCCTTTCCTCCTCCGAGAATTGGCAACACAGCATTGGAGGTAACAACGATTTTACCATATGTTCTGCCTAGAGGTGGGGATTACTTCTTTGACGGATCGAAATTTACATTATCGGATACGTCGGATTATTTTCAAATATTTAGTGAATTACAATTAAATTCAATGACTAGTAGAATTTGTGACTATCGATTTTTTTAATATATCCTGCATTTTTCCTTTGTGAAAAAACGGTAAAAAACACCTGCTACTTGCCTATGATGTGTACAAAATCGAGGAGTAGGTGCGGAAAATGGATCAAAACTAAATTCGATTTCTACTCCAAGAATAAACTGAAGTTTATTTTACAGGAAGGCGTTTTCTAAAACAATTGAACACACATTTCAAATTAGCACCAACAAATAATAAATATGTAAAATAATTAAATTTTTGTGTATAACAAGCTATGAAGGAATTTCTGTACGAATACGATCTATTATAATTAATCGGATATCCTCACAAATTCGCTTCTTTGTTTCGAAAATGTCTTCTTGTAAAATAAAAAATGTTTTTCTTGTCATAACATAACTTTTAATACATTTTAGTTCTACTGGGTAATTTTGTACACAGTATCGCCCAATAAGTACCAGATGTCTTTTCGCGAAAAATTTCTCCTGCAAAACATTACTTTAGTTTGATTATGGAATAGCGAATGGAATAGTTTGTTAAGCAGAATTTAAAAAAAGTACGGATTAAAACATTAAAATCTTTTATACTTTTTGTTGGCTAGGCGTTCGTAATAATTGAAAATCATTAGGTATCATCATGATCATCTTTAGTCGTTGACGCACATAATAATAATAATAATAATAATAATAATAATAATAGTGTTTTATTAGCCCAACAAAAAAAAATACAAATAAGTATGTATATAAATATAAAGGTACAAAAATATATAGACATCAAAACTGAAGAAATACATGTAGGTACAGATTTGAGCTAATAGGCTCAAGATCAGCCGAGTGAGAGATCACACGACTGCTCCACCTCTTGAACCACACATGCAACATGGAAATAATACAATAAAATTACACAAAAAGAACATGAAATAATGAAAATAAAATATCAGAGAACTAGTATGAAGTAGTTGACAATTTTCGACAAGGCTTTCATCCACGACCTAAGGACAGAAAGTGCGCCTTTAACCCATGGCAGAATGACGGAATAGATAAACGTTTAAGAAATGTAGGAATAGAGTTATATAATTTTACAATGTTGTATCGGAAGGATCTTTTGAAACATTCTAGTTGATGTTGTGGAGGTGTCAACAGGCCCCTACTCCTAACATTAACGTTATGAACATCTGTTCGAAAAACAATCTTGCGGTATAAATAACTAGGTTTTTTAAAGTAAATAATTTTATGGAAAAATATAATAGAATGAAAAGAAATTCTATCACGGATATTAAGCCAATGAGCCCATTTTAGTGCATGGGAAACGCGATCATACCGACGTATACCATAAATAAACCTTAAACAAGCATTCTGTACTCGTTGTATCCGAAGTTTATCAACGCTGTCAAGACAAGGGAAGTATACATGGTCACAAAAATTAAATTGGGAAAGCACTAGAGACTCGCATAACATTTTACGTAAATTAGTATCTAAGCAATCTTTATTTCCGTATAGTATCTTAAGATTATAAAAAGCTCTTTGAATCGCATTTTAGTATCAAGATAAAGTCCAAGATTTCTAGAGCAATTTGAGTGAGGAAGAACTACGTTGTTAATGAATACCTTAACCCGAGGCAAGACCAAATCTCTTTGTTTGGTACGCCCAAAGACCAACACCGCAGATTTTTTAGGATTGATGAAGAGAGAATGACGTTCAGATTCAGTAACAAGTGATTGAAGATCACAGTTAATATTGGCAATAGCGGTGACAACATCTGAAGGATGGAATGAGTAAAAGAGTTGAGTGTCGTCAGCATAGAGTTGAAATTGACAATATTTTAGACATTTAGTTATATTAGAGCTATAAATGGCAAATAATAGAGGACCCAAAATACTCCCCTGAGGAACACCAGATATAACGGGTAGCTGATTTGACACATTATCATTAACACGGACCTGTTGTACACGATTCTCCAAATAGGAATGAAAGAAATTTAAAGAGTTTTGATCAAAACCAACAAAACGCAAAATAGCTAGTAGGAGGGAGTGATTGATAGTATCAAACGCCTTTGAATAATCAAGAAGAACTAATACCGTTACCAAACTTTCATCCATAGCTTTAAAGATTTCGTCTGTAATATGTGACAAAACTGTGGCACAACTATATCCAGGGCGGAACCCTGATTGTTGACTTGGAAGGATGGAATTAGCATCAAGATAAATACGAATTTGCTTATCAACTACCTTCTCCAATATTTTTGAAAGCAAGGGAAGAATGGATATTGGTCTAAGATCACTGAAAGTATTAGGATTAGATGTTTTAGGAAGGGGAGTAATCAAAGCGCTCTTCCAGCAAGAAGGAAATATACCATCAATTAAACAAGAATTTATTAAATGTGTAATCACCGGAAGGAGAAATGGGCAGCAATATTGTACCATTTTAAGATTGATTTTGTCTGAACCGCAGGAAGTAGATTTTAAAGATGAAATGATGGTATCTATATCTGATACTGAAGGTAAGGTAAAACTAAAATAAGCATTGTTGAAACGGTTATTATTATAAAAGTCTAAAGTACCAACATCAACGGGGTTATTAATTAATGAACTTGCAAAGTGATTATTTATTTCTTGAACATCATTGAGATGAGCGGGTAAGCTAGCCGATTGCTTACGATTGTAAATATTTAATAATTTTAGGTTTTTCCATAGAACTCCAGAGTTTCCACTGATAGCTGCCTGGCGCATATATACTCGTTTCTCAAGACGTATAGAGGATGTTGTGAAATTACGAAGTTGCTTGTAGTAGTTAAATGAGGTTTGTGTTTTTTTTATTCTGAAATCACGCAACGCTTTATCTCTGAGCTTCATTAGTAACCTGATATTATCAGTAAGCCAAGGTGCTTTAGGCTTTTTAAAAACAGACGTCTTGTATGGGGCATGAATGTCGAAAATAATATTTATAAAATCGTGAAAGACATTGAACTTGTCATCTATATTGGAAATGACGTAAATATTGTGCCAGGGCAACTGTTCAAGATCGATGAGAAATTGCTGATAATTAAAATTGTAGAAGTTTCTAAAGGTATGGCGTTTAGTGAGAAAATTGGAAGTACCGAGATCCAAGATAGCATAAGTTAAATAATGATCTGAAACGGGAAAATCTGTCTTAATACCGCTATCAATTATTTTTGTATGTGATAAGACCAAAATAAGGTCAATTAATGTGGAAGAAAATTGGGTAACACGAGTAGGACTACTAATTAATTGTTGGAGTCCCAAAGACTCATATATATTTTGAAATAATTGGCGTGTGTAACTACTATTGTTAAGCAAATTTATATTAAAATCACCTAATATAATAACTTCATGAGCATTCAAAATACAATCAAAGAGAACATTTTCAAACGCTATAGCAAAATTGTTAAAATCTGTATTAGGAGCCCTATATACAACCCCAACCACAACATCAACGTTACCGACTGAAATTTTTAACCATAAATGCTCAAAAGCAGTTGCGGTCGTATTTAAAACCGAATAAACAATGTTATTTCTAATGTAAATGGCTACGCCACCTGCACGCCTTCCGTCAGATCTATCTTGGCGAATTAAACTAAAGCCATTCAAAGCAATGTCACCACTATCCACATCCCTCCTCAACCATGTTTCTGAGATTGCTATTAAATCAAAAGAATGTTGTATAACATAATCTTTAAATAGATGAAAATTAGCTAGTAAAGAGCGCGCATTAATATGTGCAAATGAAAGCATTGTCAAAGAAATAATATATTTGATAACATGTAATTAAAAGTAATTAAACTAGAGAAGCTAAAAAAATCATATGTGACAGTAAACTTAGACAAATATATTTAGGTAAGTACAAAGAATTATTTAGTAAACAATATTATATGTAACAAGTTATATAAAGCGAGAATAAAGAAAATTTCTAAACTTTACTTAAAATTAATAAGGTAGATATTAATTAACAAGGGTCAACTATTGAGAAAAACAAAAAATTAAAAAACAAAAGAAAATGAAATATTTATGGTCAAAAAATTAGCAAACACCAAGCAAAATACTGTAAAATTCTTAAGTATTGAAGCATATCACCCAGCCACCCCCATACACAAAGTAATAAAAAAAAATGAGTATAGATTTAAAAAAGGAAAAAAGAAAATTAATGCTAATGCCAAATTCAATTAATCGGCTACATAAGACCCAGCTCATGTGCTTAAGCTTGAAATAGTAATACAACGAAATATAATACACATATAGTAACACAAAGAATATAAATTGATGCACGCGTTATTATTGCACGCTAATTCTATCTGCATCAGCCAATTTGTTTACAATTGTCTTTGAGTTACCTGATTTCATGTAAATGTTGCCATCAAAAACCCATGCGTTTTTGACGCCGACCTTCTCACGTACTTTTCTGTAACATAGGTAGCGATTACGCGTCAGATCCTCCATAATAGATACTCCGGTGCCTTTCAGTAGTGACTTTTTCTGTAGTACGATCCTTCGATACCGGTAAGCATTAAATTTTACAAGAATATCTCGTTTTCCATCCTTCTTCTGAGGGCCCACCGGATGACACCGATCAATGATCTCCACAGGAAGAGTTAACTTTAATTTTTCATTAATAATATCCATCACTACGTTTTCACAATTAACAGGAGAAACGCCTGTTACACCAATAATGCGAACATTATTTCGCCGGGAATATTGCTCCAAAGCATCACATTTGTCAGACAGCATCTCGTTCTTATCTTGTAAATCGGACAGGCGTGCATCGTAGTTTTCGAACTTTTTGTCTAGATGTTTTGTGACGATTGCAGCGACCTTGTTCGTAAATTCTAACAAAAATTGTTCATCCTGGAGTAACTCGGTAACACATAATTTTATTAATTCCCTTTTTTCGGCAACTGACCGCGTACTGGAACCCATTTTTCACAAGTTTGGATTAACTCGATGCGCAACTGCACTTTTCCGTTATATTTAGGTTTTTAAAGAGGCAGAAATACTAAATAAACTATTATAACAGGGAGCGACAAAGTAATGTGACTATACGATATGCGCCATGTTGCACGATCTGTCTAACGATATGTCGTACATAATTAAGAAATATATATATATCTGTTTCAAAAAGTACCTACCAATATTTTTAAGAGTGTAATTTAAGTTTGTTTTCTGACGAAGGCGATATTAAATCGCCGAAAGCTAAAATATGTTTTGATTGTAAATTTATTTATATTAATAAACGGCCACCTGCAGACCGAGACACAAAATTTACGTTCTATTTTCATTTATTTAAGGGTCCGGGGCAAAGTAAATAGGCGCGAAAATAAGTCCATAAGGTGTAATGAGAAAACTTACATCAAGGATCTTTAAAAAATTACTACGTTTATTATGAAACAAGGAGCACCAACATGATCACCATTTTTAAAAGTAGTACGTGAATATAAATTTTTAGCAAGAATTAAACACTAACAAATAAAAAATGATTATACAAATACAATGCTGATATTCTTGTCCAAGTTTTTGTTACTTATAAATCTCGTAAGTATATTAAATTACTACTTTATACAGGGTTGCCCATTTGGCCATTTTAAATAGTACATTTAATATTGATTTTACCAGAAAATGTTAAATACATATTTTATTCGGACGTTTTTCGTAAACAATCTAAAAATATTTTGAGTTACCTGAGGACGTCGGCTTCATCTGTACAAGACCGTACTTAGTTTTTTTTCAATGGAACATCCTATATTTTTATATTTTTGATATGTACATCGAATTTTAAGTCACCATTGTTAAGACTTTTATTCGCATAAGTCTACCCGTTTAGGAGAAAAAACGTATTCTTTTTCAATTTCCACCGAAATTACTGTTCATTAAAAAAATTGTATCTATTCAATCCTTAACGGGAGAGTGACCAAATTCGAGATTATCATGAACTAGAATGTGTTTTAAATTTTTGCAGGTTGAGTTTTAACGAAATTTACTGTAGAGGGACTTTATTGACATTTCTTTGACAACAGAAAAATTGGAAAAACTAGGTACCGTCCTGTACAGATGAAACCGGGGTCCTTAGGGAACTCAACATATTTTTAAATTGTAAACGAGAAACGTCCGAATAAAATATGTATTTCACATTTTCGAATAAAATCAATATTAAAGGTACTATTTAAGAAAGAAGGCTAAGTGGGCAACCGTGTATACACACAAGATCCAAGATCATTTGTAATTGACCAAATAGTCTTCAAGTCAATAATACATTTCGAAAATTGTTTCGAAGATCGAAGATGCGTGTAAGAAGGTTTATTCACTATTCGAAACATAGTAGCTATGTGCATTGAGTTCCGTATTAAAGAAGATTTCTAGTTATTTATTTAATCGACGATTTTGATGTGTCTATAATTTAATTGGCAATAAGTGGCATATTCGACAATTAGGTACAAGTTGTCACGTTTTATATCGTATAATGACTTCGATAACAATGAGATTTAATCAGCTTCAATACTACGTGACCTTATCGACAAATTGTAAAACTAAAGTTACCTGACCATAACCTTAAAATTGAAATTAGTATCGAACTATATTTAGTTTGATATGCCTAGAGAGCGAATTTAATTTTATTGGAAGCTGTTTACAACGATTGTACGAGTGCAAATGGCACGATATTCATTTCTTTCAAGAAAAAAGCACTTCTTCCTCACCTTCAAAACATGATTTTACATCGTCGTTCCATACATAACATTTGTTTTTATTACACGATCCAGACTATCCGACGTATTATAAATTCGACAGCATATTAGTACATATTGTTTATGTTTAACTTTAAATATGTGTACCTATTAGCTTGTAATTGCAAGATGATTATAACTTAATAGATTTGCTTTCGAAATTGCTATCATTATCACTAGAGTAGCTCCGTAGTATTACTAAGTCTAAGGAACTAAAGATTTATGTTATTGCATCAAATTAATAAAAGAAAAATAATATATTTAAGAATAATAGTAATCTAATCGTCAATGAACTCGTCTTCTATCTGATTAATGTAATGATTGCAAACTTAAAAAGAAATCATCACTCGATATCTGTACGTAGATTACTATACAGTAATATACATCTAATCATTTTTTTAGTAAGGTCATACTTACAAAATAAGAAACAGATAAAATACCTATCCAAAATTATGTTAAGGAATGTTAGGTACATACATATGTAGATGTATTGAGAAGAACGAAAGACTCTAATCAACGTCAAATTATTTTATATTGTTTCAACACCTATACGTTCAATTGCTATCGGAGACCTAATTTTTTTCCAATTTATATTCATTCGTTCATATAATATAAATATATTTTATATAAACTATTATGTTACGTTAACAGTTGACATACGTTATAAATACTAATTGTAAATAACAAAATTCGAGCAAGTGATGGTGCAAAAAGGATGTTGAGGAATCTGTACTTCGAGAAAAGCTGAATGGGATTTTCAGGCAATTTATTTCAACAAACCAATTTCGCGCAACTTGCTGGATATCAGCATTACTGAACATACATTTAATCGGCGACTTAACAAAATAACGAATGATAAAATTAAGAAGATGATATTTATGTAAAAGACTGATTTTTTTTCGTAAAAGTTGTATCGAATTTATCTTTATTAAGCTTCTATTTGTTTTCTTACTAGTTTTGCATTGATCTATAAATCTTGGTAAACTTATACAGGCTAATTTATGAGGTCACCGACAAACTTTGCCATATGAAAGCGGTTGTTATTTTAACAAAAAAACATTATTGGAACATATGTCCGTTTTCAATTCAAAAGACTGCAAATTTTTTTTTATTTATTTCATAAACACTTACATATTTAAATAAATTGCTCAAATCTCAAAATCATGTGAATAGTTAACTATATTAATAATGTTTTTTTATTAAAATAACAAGCGCTTTCACATGGCAACGTTTGTCGGTGAGCTCAAAAATCATCCTGTATATGTAGAATTTTATTATGATATAAAAATCTTCAATTTCATGTACCTACACGTTATCTGAATAGCAATTAAAAACGGTAAACAATACTAATTCTGGACACATTAGTGAATTAAAATAAAACTAAACATGCAAATCCAATATTAAAAGACAAAAAGGGTCTGGCAGACTGCGCACATTTCAGAGCACGACCGTTGCAGGGTTAACGAAATGCAAGTGTTAGAAATACGCGCAGTAATATACTAAACATATATATGTATGTCAAAGTTTACCTTGTCACCTCCGAAAGTATGGCAACACTGTCGGAAGCGACAAAGCTACTACAGTGTCCTTGTATATACAAATTTCGGAGGTCACAACGGCCTTTGTATGGTTTCTATATATGAATTTTTAAAAGTCAAAAATCGTTTCCCCTCTTTAGGATTCCGGGGTCCCGCGGTTCCCCTCAACCCATATATGAATCTTTTTTTGATCTAACTTAATGGCTTGACCTGGAGGCGAGGTCGCCTCTTTCATGTACCGGAGGTGACAAGATACCGTGTATCAATATATATATATTGTAATGTGAAATTTGATTTATAATAAAATCAAGACAATGTGAGTTTTACTCTTTAAATTAAAATTTGGGGTTTAAACAAATTAATCTCAGGGGTTCGTGACTTCTTTGCTCTACAGCGGGTGTAGAGAACAGAATACGAGAGCTTATCGTACGTTGAACAAAATACCCAAAAAAAAAAATTCTAAGTTAAAAAAAATTTTTACAAGACAAAAAGATGTTTTACAAAAAAAAATTATATTTTTATTTAAATCAATAAAACCTATAAAAAAATTAGTTTACAGTGTGCAGAATGGCGTGGCAATCACCACACCTAAATTATTATTTATAAAGACCTTATTTGGTAGTTTTGAAATTTTTCCAACTTTTAGTTGGGACTTAGAAAATTTCTGTATAAAAAAAAAAATTAAATTTTTAAATTTTTCAAATATTAATTTGGACTAAAAAAAGAATTTACTGTTTTAAAGAGAAAATATTAATTCTTAAAATTTTTGACCTTAAAATTAAATTAAAATTAAATTACCTTATCTTACGTGTGTGAGTGTGTGTGTTATTTTGGAAGCTTCTGTCTTCGCGCGCCTATAGACGGATGGTGGATGGAGAGACGTCTTTTTCGTAGGGGTAATTAAATTCGGTAGAAGTTTTGGATGTTTATAAGTACTTATTCGAAGATAATCGTTGATTAGAGCCCACGGTGCACCGGGGTAATTTTAATAAATTTTACGTAGAAAATTAAACGCTCTGTTCGACGATCTATGCAAAAAGCGGAAGTTTGTTGCTCTCGCACGGCTTTTTATAGGTGATTCGCAATTGTCTCTAAATTTCATCAGAAATATCTTTTGATCGTCATCTGTCAATCACGGCAATCAACGATCGTTGATGGATTAATTTATGCGCGTCCGGTCGAATATTTGTTGTATACAGGGTCACCGAAAAGTTGTAGATTTTAATTACCACCTACTTTTTCTTATTAAAATGCCCCTAACTGGCTGGTCTTTCTTCTTGTGTGTGTGGAAACTAATTGTGTGATTTTGTTACAATATTGGTGTGTATTTGTGTACAAAATAAATGATTTGAAATTAATTAATTACCTTATAAAATATGATGGTCATTATTGTGGTGCATTTAGCATCTTTCTGTCTTTGTCGTTGGCTGGACTTAACATAAGATCTCTGCTGATCAACACCCCCCTTCTGCGTCAGATGGCTACTGAGGCAAATCATGACATCGACGCGCACATATGCAAGGAAAACACCGATGGTGCCAACTTGAAGAGTTGCGCCTCCTCTATCATTTGATAGTGTTGACTTGGATTTAAATAAGTTAATTTTAAACAAATACCTCGCATGTGTGCAATCGTGTTAATGTTAGAATTAAATTAAATTGAAGAAATACACAGATCAGATAGTTGGTTATAGTTTAATGAATATTCAATTAATTTAGTTTTTTTTTTTCTTTTTAGATTACCTACAGCTGGATCATCTGTCAACTGACAAGTGGAATTGTAAATATTGAATAAAATGTAATATAACATTACAATATATATGAAATGTGAAATTACTGCAACTAGTGCAGAATATGGGTTCCTTCTTTTAATTTAAATGAAAAACAGTAGTTTCCTACGTGACGTTTCGGATTAAGTTAATCCTTCTTCAAACAACAAGGATAATCGTTTTTCTAAATACAAGGTTCTAAAAATGTGAAACATTTTTATTTTTTTATTATATATATGTATATATTAAGCAATTATATTTCTGAAAACATCATCCTATTTCTGTATCTTAATATAAATTTTTTAAATTTTGTATTCCTATAAATTTATATCTTTATATGCGCTACTTATTTGTACAGAAAAATACAGATATATATATAAAAGAATAATATATAAGAGTACTCAAGACCGGCAACGTAACGTCTTCTGTTGTCATCGAATCAAAACATACTACAACGAAACGAAGTGCCGTATTGCATTTCAGGAATATAAACGACGCGAACATTGGCGAGGAGGTTGGAGAGGAACAGCAATATGTTTACGCAATATGTACGTACGTGCGTGCGCTTGCAGACACCGAAAGATACACCGCATCGACATCGGCTTTCGCCTATGGCTTAGGATCGACTGACTCGTGTGCAACGGCTGTTCACACGAAACCCTTCTCCACGTCAGTCCTCCAGGGCCTCGCTGGAGTATTTGCTACTACCACCAAGATCTGCAGCGACGGCGGCTCCAGACTGGCTCGCGCCTGGCCCTTCTGCGCTCACCGCCGCGACTCTCCTACTCGTCAGGGCTTCATGACGACTGCGTAAGGGCCGTCTCACATGCCGCTGACGGCAGAGTATAAGCACGACGCTTCAGCGCCATCCATTTTCAGGGCTAGTAACTTCGGCAGGTGAGTTGTTACACACTCCTTGGCGGATTCCGACTTCCATGGCCACCGTCCTGCTGTCTTAAATTACCAACGCTTTTCATGGTATCCCATAAGCGTCGATTTAGGCGCTTTAACTCGGCGTTTGGTTCATTCACAGCGCCAGTTCTACTTACCAATAGTGGCCCACTTGGCACTCTGATCCGATATCTCGCGGCTTCACAGTTCAAGCAAGCCGGAGATCTCACCCATTTCAAGTTTGAGAATAGGTTGAGACCGTTTCGACCCCAATGCCTCTAATCATTCGCTTTACCGAATGAGACTCGCGAGAAGCGAGCGCCAGCTATCCTGAGGGAAACTTCGGAGGAAACCAGCTACTAGATGGTTCGATTAGTCTTTCGCCCCTATACCTAGTTCCGACGATCGATTTGCACGTCAGAATCGCTACGGACCTCCATCAGGGTTTCCCCTGATTTCGTCCTGACCAGGCATAGTTCACCATCTTCCGGGTCCCAGCGTGTACGCTCTTGGTGCGCCTCTTCTCGCGATGAGAACGAGACGCCCAGGGAGTGCGGGACGGCCACGTTCGACCGTCCATCCTCCCTCGGTTCGCGCTAGGCGAACCTTCACTTTCATTACGCCTTTAGGTTTCGTTAGAGTCCCAATGACTCGCGCACATGCTAGACTCCTTGGTCCGTGTTTCAAGACGGGTCCTGAAAGTACCCAAATCTATATCGCCGCCGACCGGCGTGTAATAGGGGTCTGTCCGAGAACTCGAGCCGCCAGCAGTCGGACGGATCCGGATGCGGCGCCAAGTCCGCCTTTCGGATTTTCCGTCCGCACTTGCGATCGGCCGGACGCGAACGAATCGCGGCCCCTCGCCTCTATTATACCGTCGGTATGTCTCTGGCCGGGCATTCGCGACCCCGTTAGAGCAAAGACTCCAACGGAATGAACCGCAAGCCTTAGACCGGCGCCCAACGGGTCGCGACGTCCTACAGGCGGAGAAGTGCACGCGTTCGGCCGCGCGCGGAACGGACACGGAGCCGTCAGCGCGAACGCCGACGGTCACTCGTCACCGACTCGCCGCGATTATCCGGAACGCGCTGAATCTCCCCTTTCGACCTTTTGGGTTTCTCAGGTTTACCCCTGAACGGTTTCACGTACTCTTGAGCTCTCTCTTCAAAGTTCTTTTCAATTTTTCCTCACGGTACTTGTTCGCTATCGGTCTCGTGGTCATATTTAGCCTTAGATGGAGTTTACCACCCGCTTAGGGCTGCACTCTCAAGCAACCCGACTCTGAGGAGCGATCCTTCCGCGATCGACGGCGGCCAACTACGGGCCTGGCACCCTCTATGGGTAAGTAGCCCCGTTCAAGAAGGACTTGGCCGCACCGAACAATCTCGAGATGGCAGATCCTCCCTAACACCACATTTCCCGGCGTCCGTCAACCGACCGCGGGATTCGGGGCTGGGCTCTTCCCTGTTCGCTCGCCGCTACAGAAATGCACGTTTAATATACGGCTAATCGTGTGGTAAACACGGCGTGTGATAAACATACGTACGATTAACATCGTTTCGTAGCGTTGCGCTCCCGTGGCGAAATTCATTTAAACACCATCGTACCCGCGACGACTTTTCTTCGCCGTCGTACCATTGCGGCTTCGAACACTGCACGCGAGCTACATACTGTCTGTAGCCCGTGGCGCGCAAAGTTCCGGGGAACGGCTTCTGCCGCGAACGGTCCTGACCGGGTGTGGTATGATCATATCTCCTCTCTCGCTGCGCCCGCTTTGCGCGCCAGGCATCACTTCTCTCACACAATGTGGAGAGACGCGGAAGGCGAGGCACGCGTGCGGTACAGATTCCAGACCAAGAGAGACACAGAGTGATACTCACACACAGACCCTAGGAAGATACGGCTGCTAACAAATGCGGCGGGACCTTCGATCGCACGGCATCGCGCGTGCCGGCGGGAGAGATCCGCGTAACATCGTCACACCACACTTTATCCGCGCACACTTTTATAAAAATCAGTTCTTAGAAAATCAGTTCAGAAAGCAGCTCGACAATCACTTCAAACAATCAGTTCAAAATTCAGTTCGATCTAGTGTGTAGTACGTGCAGTATTATTATGCAGTAGTACATTTCATACATCTCAAACGTAATGTTTGCGTTTCTTCGCACTAGTTGGCTTAGAAAACGGTAATGATCCTTCCGCAGGTTCACCTACGGAAACCTTGTTACGACTTTTACTTCCTCTAAATGATCAAGTTTGGTCATCTTCCCAGCAACATCGGCGACGTGGTAACGCAACCGCGCACCGGTCCGAAGACCTCACTGAATCATTCAATCGGTAGTAGCGACGGGCGGTGTGTACAAAGGGCAGGGACGTAATCAACGCGAGCTTATGACTCGCACTTACTGGGAATTCCTCGTTCATGGGGAACAATTGCAAACCCCAATCCCTAGCACGAAGGAGGTTCAGCGAGTTACCCTGACCGCTCCTTCAGTGTAGCGCGCGTGCGGCTCAGAACATCTAAGGGCATCACAGACCTGTTATTGCTCAATCTCGTGCGGCTAGACGCCGCCTGTCCCTCTAAGAAGAATTATTTGTACGCCGACAGTAAAAACCGCGTGCGGCCGCGACGCGAACGTCGGGCCGGCGGGCATTTGAGAAGTCGAGAATACGTCTAGTTAGCAGGCTAGAGTCTCGTTCTTTATCGGAATTAACCAGACAAATCGCTCCACCAACTAAGAACGGCCATGCACCACCACCCACCGAATCAAGAAAGAGCTGTCAATCTGTCAATCCTTCCGGTGTCCAGGCCTGGCGAGGTTTCCCGTGTTGAGTCAAATTAAGCCGCAGGCTCCACTCCTGGTGGTGCCCTTCTGTCAATTCCTTTAAGTTTCAGCTTTGCAACCATACTTTATTATTTTTCGTCACTGACTCCCCGTGCCGGGAGTGGGTAATTTGCGCGCCTGCTGCCTTCCTTGGATGTGGTAGCCGTTTCTCAGGCTCCCTCTCCGGAATCGAACCCTGATTCCCCGTTACCCCTTACAACCCATGGTAGGCGCAGAACCTACCATCGACAGTTGATAAGGCAGACAGTTGAAAGATGCATCGCCGGTGCGAGACCGTGTGATCAGCAAAAAGTTATTCAGAGTCACCGAGGTGTACGATGACGGGCGAGCCCACCACCGATTGGTTTTGATCTAATAAAAGCGCTCCTTCCGTCTCCGGTCGGAGCTATGTTTGCATGTATTAGCTCTAGAATTACCGCAGTTATCCAAGTAAATGTGGGTACGATCTAAGGAACCATAACTGATTTAATGAGCCTTTCGCGGTTTCACCTTAATACGGCTCGTACTGAGACATGCATGGCTTAATCATTGAGACAAGCATATGACTACTGGCAGGATCAACCAGGGAACTGATATCCGCCGAGCGGCCAGACGACCGGCAGACGACACACTAAATAAAGAAGCCACCCGTATTACTACAAGTGGATCTCGGGGTCTGCCGACAGCGCACCGGTGCATCTGCCCTCTCCGATCAGATGCGTTTGACTTATGCGGAACAACACGCAGAGGACGTGTACACGCGCTGCGCTAACGCGACGGGTGGGTATGAGAGTAGGAGATACATATATCGGAGGCAGCTGAGGGATGACGGCCTTTCCTGACGGACACTACCCTCGGTTTGGGACAGCGATGCCGTATATCGATCCGACAGCTACGCTCTATACGCTCCGTACACAATCATCTATATCCCCCCGACCGTCGGGCGCGTTTCGTGTCGAACGCTGCGCGGCGCATTTCGTCTACTTAATATCGTAGCAGAACGCCACCGAATAAATAGATCACGATCTATGGGAATCGACTTCTTTAATGCTCTACCTCGGGACCTGATTGCTCTGCCGATGTTGAAGTTTAAAAAATCTATTAAAACAATATTAATAAACATGTGCCTCTATAATATAAATGATTTTTACACTGAAATCAGGCATTGGAAATCGTCAGCTTGCAAACTCTAATGTGTTTTAAATCTCCTCCCTTTGCTTCCCTCTTATGTATTTTGTTTTGTTGTATTTCTGTATGTACTACTATTAGATACATCTGTACTAATACCTTTGACGGGTCCATAAATGTGTATTTAACGGACAAATAAACTATCTATCTATCTATCTACTAATTCAGTCGACGGCTACAGGAACTTTTACTTAAGCGAAGCGCTTCTACTCCCGCCGTTTTCCCACCGCTGTCGCCGTTGCTCCGACGTAGTTGCGGCCGCCGAAACTGAGTTGGAGCTGGGAACTTGTCCGTCTTTATCTACTTGTGCGAACCTATAGTTCAGAACTGTTCTCTGATTGATGCGCTTGCGCAATACAATTTTTATGTTCGAACCCCGAAGTTGAAAATCTTAGAGTTTCAAATTCACCGTTCGGACTATCGGAACTGCAATGTTTAGAATGATTCTAGAGAACCGTTCACTCAGCTCTTGCTAGGCAGTAAGTATTTTAAATTCTGAAATAGTTCGAGACATGCGCATCGTAATACCTGATATTTGAATTTACATAAGTTGAGTACAGGAGGTTAGAATTAATATCTACACTTTTCCTAACTGAAAAGCGAAGTATTTTCACTAGATTGACTACATACTACTGTACAGGTGCCGCTGGTATCTTGATTAGAATATGCGCCCTCATAATATCTTCTCCTGCGCCGGCTTTTGTGATGTGACATACGAATACACACAATGAACATAATTCAGTTCATTCAGTATTTATTTTAGCTTTGTTTTGGTTCAGAATTCAGAATGGTTCCAGAGTTGTTGCGCACGCGCATTTACAGTTTAGCGTTTTGGTTATTTAAGAACGCGAACCGAATTTTTAGTCCGATGTTTTAGTTACTGACAGAATCGATTCAGAATGATTCTGGAATCGTTCAAACAGTTCTTGCACTTCCATGAGTACCGATTCTGAATTATTAGTTCGAAATTACGTCATCGGTGCATGTGTTGAGAAATTCGAGTTATTTCGATACGTTCGTCATTAATGATGAACATTGATATTTACGTTGTCTTTTAAAGTTTGAGATTTTTTCCGTTTGTATTTGATTTTTTTTTTGTGAATTACTGTCCTGGGAATAAAATTTATGGAAAGTGAATGGTATTCTAAGACAGAGAGAGGATTTTAAAGATTTAGCGCAGAACATTCGCTATTGATATTTTGTTGGTTTGTATTTTAGCCTGTATCTAAAAGATGGTAGTAACAGGCTCCTAAAATGTGTTTTGGTTATTAAAAGTTCGGAACCATTCTGGAATTATAATGTTGTGCGCTTATGTTCTCCGCAGTTCTGTTACTAATAATGAATTCCGAACCAAAACAAAGCTATTATCCCCCCTTCTTAGGACTTACCTTCTACGTATGTACATTCATTTACATTACCTTATAATAGTAGAAATTATGATAATAGATACGTTAAACGATAATTAGGTACATAGAAGACATTAATTATTATACTGAAGCCTGAGCTGCTACGGGGATACGTGTTTGGCCCTGCTATGAGTCCCTATTATGATCAGATATGAGGTTATGATTGAGAAGTGTATAATTCCGTTCGTACGTCGTCTATCTTCAGAACTATTTTAGAACTTGAACATGATGATGATCATGCGCAGTAGGCCCAGAATTTTCAAGAATTCGAGAGAACGATTCTCGAACTGTAGGTTCGAACAAACCTTTTATTAACTTGTGCGCTTCTACTCCCGCCGTTTTCCCTCAACTATCGGAAGGCGATGTTCCGACGCAGTTGCGGGCGTCGCAACTACGTCGGAGCTAGAAATCAATTTTAGTTCCACTACCTATTGACCGCAACGATAGATAGTAGGGCCTTGAACTCATCTGGCGAAGCGCCTCGACTTTCGCCTTTCACCGCCGGTTGACAAGTCCGGGTTCAATCCAACTGTCTGCATCGGAGCAGGGAACTATCGACGCCTATCCAACACCACAGGTCGGCTCCGGCGCAGTTGCGTTCTCGTTTTTAACTAAACTAGCGCGTAACTGTCGGCGGTCCGAGGTAGTTTCGATTTTGCGAAACTCCATCGGAGGAGGCAGGATATCACTGGCGATCGTCTTTATATCGAAACTCCGTCAGAGCGATGCGTCGATTCCGTGGGTTTTGAGCACCGACGGAGTTGGATCGGGCGAAACTACTTCGGAGCTGCGTCTTTTTCCGCGGGACGAGGTACACCCCCGACGCAGTGCGCCACTGTCCTCACGAACCTAACTCGGAGCTATCGATGCTCCGACGCAGTTTCGAGCCAGCGGCGAGTCCCACAAAACTGAGTCGGAGCTGGTTTACCTAAGCCTTTCTCCTCCTCTCTCTCCCTAATACCCAACTCCTTTCCCGCAACTCTGACGGCTTGTCGTTTGTTCTTTCCTCTCGTGCGCTTTTTGCGCGCGCCCCGTCGTCAAACTCTAACTAACTTCAACAACTGACTGACTCAACAGAGAGAGGTCTGGGCACTTTCTCTAATTTTCTCAGAGTTTCTTTTTCTCAGAGCTCTTATCTTTTATCTTTTCCGTGTCTGTCTGTCTGTATATATGTATAATGTATAATAAAATATATATTTGGAGCTCAACAGGATGTTGCGAGCCAGTACTCTCTCGCATATTCATTTCTTGGGCCGCATTTCGTGCGCCTCATACTTACATACACATATAACGTATCATGGCAGCTCTCGTTTGGTTAGCCTTGGTAGCCTATGCCTAACTTTCGTGCCTTGTTAATAATATCAAGGGCCGTATAATAATATTATGGTCCCGGCGTCCGAGACGACCCTACACAGACGTGTACGTGTGGAACCGGGACCCTTCTCCTCACAATAAGGCAAGTAAACTTCATTAATAATAATAATAATAGTGTCTGGTAGCAGAACAGTACTGTCTTTAGATCGCTCTCGTCTATATAGTGAAAAGTGCGGTTTTTTTGCGCGACAATTGATAATAACTGTTCTGGTAAGTAATTTAAGTATTCTAGTTCGTATTTTTATTTCTATTTTGCTGTATTTTAATCGGTTTTTGTTAAATTTCTGTTTTTTTTCGAGCTCTTTTTTGCTTGTCAATAACTGACAGCATACTACTGTCAGTGAAACTGACATCGAATTTTTGATTACAGTATTTTACTAAATGGCTAAAGCTTTTGGAGATGCTGTGCCTAAAAGATATGTAAATACATATGATGTAAAATCTCTTGAAAATGGAAGGAAAACTAAAATAAGTTTGGATTGTTTGTCTAAAAGGAGCCTGGATATCAGTTTCGGAAGTTGTATCAGAGAATCTACAAATAACAGAGATGATTCTATGAAATCTACTCGAGTAAATGACATGGAGGACAAGGAGGAAAAGGAGCGGAAAACTAGTAGGGAAATGCAAGAAGTACAAATATTCATGACTAAGTTGGTCAATAAAGCAGAGGAACTGAAACAGTTGGTCAAAGAAAGCACCAAAACCAAAACAGAGATCAAAGTGGTGACAAGGGAGCTAACCAATATTGTAGGAAATCTCAGCAGGAAGATGAACGTATTTAAAACACACTATGCTCAATTAATGAATAGAACGGATGGGTATGAAAAGCAAATATCCCAATGCAACGCTCAAACGCAAGAGAGTGTTACACGAGCAGACTGTCAAAGTGTGGGGGTTCAGGCGGACGAAAGAGAAATTGTACAAGAAACTAGTCAAAGGAGTAAAGACGTGGAAAAGGTAGTTGAGGATGAAATGGCCAAGAATGCAGGTTGAGAGGGCTTAACTAAAGTACTAGACTACGATTGGCCTAATTCGTGCTATAAAAACACTGTGTCTATAGACGCTAAAACCTTTAGAGAGCAGAAAGGGGATATGGCGATTGTGATTAATCCTAGTGCTAAAGATAATGAGGAGCAGATGGGTGCTGTAAAAGTAAATTTCCCGGGAGTAATGTCACTAATGGAAGATAATTCGGAAGAAGGAATAATAGAATTTGCTAAAACCAAATCTGAAACAATTGCGAGTAAAGGCAGAAAGGAAGAGTCATCTAGAATACTATATATGCTCCCGTACTCAATACAACCAGAAGGAGTAAATGACCTTAGCAAACTCTACGACATCCTGGTCAAATTCCAAAAGGAGTTGATCAAGCATGGAACGGAGCAGGTAAAACTTCTTGCTCTGGGAGATCTCGACCACGAGTACTTGAGAAAATGTGCTGAATTTATCTTTAGGGGGACAAAAAACAAAATTGAAATCGTTATGAATGTGAGGAAGCAAAGAGCAAGCGAAGAGAGAGCGACACAACAACTGGAAAAGGTTATTATCAGCTCTCGAGGGAAACAATATGCTGGCATTCTACGGTCAGTAAAGAGCAGCATAAATATTGATGAAGCCGATGTTAAGATCAAATCGAGTAAGAAAACGACAAAAGGAGATGTGTTGCTAAAGGTTCTAGGGGGCAAGGATAAAGCGGAAGCCTTAAAACGAGGAATCCAAAGGAAAGACGATAGGCACGAGTTGATATTAAAAGTAACGCCGAAACTGTGTATGTAATAGGCTTCGATTGGGATGTAGATCCTCAAGAGATAATGGCTGCGATTAGAACTAGTGTGGGTGACTTTACGGCAGGAGCGATAAGACTAGCATCCATTCGGCCGAATCAATACGGTAGTCAGAACGCCACGCTAATTGTAAGGAAAGAATTGGCAAACGAATTAATCCGAAAAGGTAGAATTAAAATAGGATGGACAATGTGTCACTTAAGACCCCGAGTAAATATAGTTAGGTGCTACAAATGCCTGGAGTTTGGTCATTATAAATCGGAGTGTCAGGAGGAAGACAAGAGAGAGATCTGCTTGAAGTGGGGTAAGAGTGATCACAGGGCTAAAGACTGTACGGGTGCACCTTTTTGTTTCTCATGCAATACCGAGGGACATAGGGCAGAACAAACCAAGTGCCCTTACTATAGGAAGCTCATAAAAGAAAAGACTAAAGAAATGGCAAACAGAAATAGTAAGAAAAGTGGTACAGCAAACCATTAGATAATGAAAATTTTGCAAATAAACGTGGGTAGAGCATATGCTGCGCAAGCTATGGCATGTGCCAATGCTAAACATCTAGAGGCTGATATATTAGTAGTATGTGAACCTAACAAAAAAAATCTGTGAGTGATTCTAGATGGCTTAGGGATAACAGAATAAATGTGGCAGTGTTAATTGTAAATAGGGATGTAGATGTTATATGTCATACGGCTGGTGAGGGATACGTGATTTTGGTGTTAAAAATTTTTAATATTGTTGGATGTTATATATCGCCAAACATTAGTATGTTGGATTACAGAAAGGAGGTGGATACTGTAATGGACTGCGTTCGCCACCGAGAGGTTATTGTTCTTGGCCATATAAACGCTAAATCTGCTATGTGGGGTTCCCCTCTTGTTGATGCTAAGGGTCTTTATTAGATGGAGTGGATCTCTACAAAGAATATGGTAGTCCATAAGAATGGGGGGAGACCTACCTTCGTAAGAGGTACTACAAACTCGCACATTGATGTCACCTTATCTACAAGCAACATTGCGAAAGAAATTGAGAACTGGGAGGTACTGGATCAAGAAACTCTAACAGAGCACAGATATATTTGGTTTGAAGTACGGGGATATGCAATGCAAATGACTGCGGCAGGAAATAGTGTAGTTACTCCAGATAAATTGACCAGTCTAATTCAGCAGGCGTACAAAAACAACGTCACAAAGGTAAACTCTATGTCAAAGGTCCCTTATTGGTGCAATGATGCTATTCCTGAGAAGAGACAAGAATGTAGTAAACGTAGAAGAACTTTCACACGTGTTGCTAGAAATAGAGACATGGAAGACAGTGCTCTCTTAATGTATAGGATAGCGTATAAAGAAGCTAAAAGAGATCTGGTGAAAGAAATAGCTAAGGCCAAAAAATTAGTATGGGAAAACCTTCTTAAAGAATTGGATGACAACATTTGGGGTAACGCCTACCAAATTATTGTAAAAAATTGGAACTTGCTGACACCGTATAAACTGAGCATACAGAAAAAGCGCAGTATTGTTGCGGAACTATTTCCGCAAACAAGGGATGTGCTGCCAAGCACCAACACTGTTGCTGATGTAGAGGAGTTTACGCTATGCGAACTAAAAATTGCTGCTGCGAATATTAAATGTGGTAAAGCTGCTGGAGCGGACCGAATTCCCCCTGAGGCTATAAGCTGGTTGCTGAAAATTTACCAGAATGGTTGCTGGGCTTTATGAATTCTCTCTTGAGAAGACAAATATTTCCAGATACGTGGAAGATAGCCCGGGTAATATTAATCCCTAAACCAGGTAAATTACTGACAGAACCTAGTCCTACAGACCACTATGCATGCTTAACACCATTAGCAAACTCTTTGAAATCCTAATTAAAAACAGACTGAGTGAGGAATTAGAGGAGAGTGGTGGTTTGCATGGCAATCAATATGGATTCCGTAAGGCTAAGTCGGCGATACATGCCATCCAATCTGTGCTGGAAGCTGCTGCGGATCATGAAAATAAATGGACTGTGCTTGTGACTATTGACGTCAAAAATGCCTTCAACACTGCCAAACATAGCCTTATTATGGCAGAGCTCTCCCGAAAAAATGTACCCAAATATCTGCAGAATATAATCTCATGATATCTGACAGATAGAAAGATTGAGATAGTGTTACGTTTTTTTTTCTGCCGGCTCATCTGTAAATAATGTTATATTTTCTGAAGGTAGTTTACGTTGGAATTGTTACCTTGTTTAGCGATTGGCTACGTTAGGCGTTAAATTACGTTTTATTTTCTTGCCTTATTTAGTGTTCCTTAGGCATTGGGTTACAATTCATTCGTTATTCCACTTAGCTTTCGTTAGGTTCCGAGTTACGTGTTATTTGCTTATCCCTTATGTGTGATTTTCCTTGGATGTGGCCATTCGAGTGTCAGGTTAATTTTCATCCTTCCGGCTTGTGTTCTGAGAGTTCATTCTACAATGTACATATTTTTTTGGAATTTCTGTGTTACATATCGCTTAACCTACCTGTGAATTTAATTCTCTCATTGCTTTGTTCGTGTCACCGATAGTCTCTAAGTTGAGGTTATTCATGTGTTTACGTTCGTTTTGACAGTCATTCGACGGCTGCAGTTCCAGTGTCACCAACCTAGCAATGCGCGCGTTTTATGTTGCTGGCTTGTGTAACTTTTCTTTTCTTCCCTATTCTGCGTCTCTAATTATATTATTTCAGTCAATTATTTTCCCATTTTTCTAGCGTTGCTCATTTGACGCTTTTCCTTATTAATTTCACACGGGATCCTGTCATGTGTTTTCTCGTGTTTCCGTCTTGTTACTAGAGGGCGTTTTGGATTTCGGTTGTTTTCGGCGCTTAGTTAGGAGGTCACTTCCTCTTCCGGGGAGAGAGACCACGTTAAGATTTCGTACAGGTAACCGGTGTTGAGTTACAGTCAAGTTAATTTAATTTTGGTGTATATGAAGCCTTTTTGGGATTTGAGACTGTAACCGCTTGTCGGAATTACTATTTGGTATTTGGATTGGAGTAAATTTCGTATCGCTTTGCGGATTTAAACCGGTATCTGTCGGCGTCTTTTACCAGCCACGTGGTAGTTGGAATCTTAATATCGCCCTTTATCTCTCTAAAGGGTGCTAGTGTCGAGTCGATAGTTATATTCGACGCTATGGTGTAGAGCGTCCCGCTAATTTTGAGGTCCTTTCTAGGATCACGAAATCAGGCCAGATTCTTCTTATTTTTAATCGACTCATATTAATTCTTGTACTTTCTTTCGTTTCACATTCATTTTCGCGTCATAGTTTGCTGTAAAATATTGAGTAATTTTAACTTGGGAAAATTTATTAAAATGGGTAAAATTTAGAAATTCAAGGTATTCACGTGTTAATGTGGTTGCCTATGTCAACCTTTGTTTAGTTGAATCATATTAAAAGGGGCCTTCAGCTCCCTGTTACTATATGTAAACGTTTTTCTTCTGTAATTGAATAAGATTTAATATTTGATAATTGCGAATGAAGAGCCTTTAGCTCTCTTGTGCTTTTTTTTATTACTATAACACTGAATTTTGATATCGTCTGTAGACGTAGGTTAATTCTCTTCTCTTTCGGTTAAATGTCAACCTTGATTGGTTGAGCCGATTTATTTGTGTTTCTTTTGTAAACCGAATTTAGTGTAAGCGCGACGGCTCTGGTGATCACTGAGAAGACGTGCGACCTTGACCTTGGTTGTCAAGATATAATTGTATTTTTAGTGTATATATTCTTTTACGGGGACACTCATGTATTCTGTCTTGTGACGATTTTCCCCTGATTCTGGTATTCTGTCTTTATTTGGGGATTTGCTTATATGGTCATTTGATTATATGTATATACAACTGAACACATACGTATGCCTTGGGTAACCAGCTATAGTTATATTTTTTAGTACATCCTTTTTTTTTGGGGTTTTGTCAAACAAACGAATATATTATATACATCAAACTATTTTAACTGTTCACTTTGGCGTTTTCTTTTTCCCTCGACCTCCTTTTCTTTCGGCCTGACTTCAGACATCCGCCTTTCTCGCTTGGGGCATAATCCTGGACGGGGTCCCTTTTTTTCCACGAGCGAGTGGCGCCTTTTAGTAATTTTACTGTTACCATCGATACTCCCTCACCCAAGCCGCAGAAGCAGCTGGCAACCCCGCGTGACAGGAAAACAGGTAGGTCGAAAAACGGAGCTCGTTGTGTCGTCGCCATTGTCTTTTCATCCAGCTATTCGGGTAAAGGCGTAACAAATATATTTTTGCGCCCAACGTGGGGCCAAAAACGTGTCCTTGTAAGAGTTTTTTTTCTATTGTTTTCTTCGTTCCCCCCTCTCCCAGCATCGCGTGTCTTTTTTGTCTTGTTCTCCGACCTTGTCGACTATTAGGAAATAGTGGATCGCGATTTGTTTTGTATTTTGGTTTATTAAGCTTAGAATTTTCGATTTGCAATGGATAGTAGAGAGGAAATAAATCGACTGAGTAAAGATGAGCTTCTTTACGAATTAAAAATTTTGGTGTTACTACGTTGAATAATGTCGACGAAATGCGGAAAACCTTGCGTCAATTACGTAAGATTGAGAGTAATGCGAGTTTCGTCCGGCCAAAACATCCTTACACCTGCGATGATGATTTAACAGATCTTACCGCTAAGATAAGAAATTAAAGAGTTAATAGATAATTTTGCCGGGTTACCGAAATCGCCGGAACATAGTAAGGTATCCACTAAGCTTGCGCATGCCCAGCGTCGTTTGGGACGTTGTGTGCCCACTACCGACGAACACCGTAGTCAAATATCAAAGCTTCTTGTTGAGCTCGCTGCTCTGTCGGCTTCATTGCGTTCTAAGGCGAAAAATTTGGCACGATCGTCAACGTTAAATTCAACCGTGTTAAATGTTAATGTAGGGGATGACGCGGAAGGTTCAGAATCGTCGGATGAATCAATAATAGCGGTAGCTAACCTTACCGGGCCTGTCAATTGCCAACCGAAAATAGTACCAGTTATGCGTTGGAATTTAAAGTACTCCGGAGACAATTCGAGTTTGTCACTTAATGCGTTTCTAGAACGAGCTAAGGAGTTAATGCTGGCTCGTAACGTTACCAGGGAGCAGGTTTTTCGATCCGCCATCGATTTATTTTCGGGTAGAGCATTGATTTGGTATCGGGCGAACAGGAAAACTTTATCGGATTGGGACGAGTTAGTAGTAGCGCTTCGGGAAGAGTTTCAGGTGCCGGACTATGACGAGCGATTATTCGATGAAATTCGTTAACGAACACAGGGTCCGAACGAATCCATCAGTATGTACGTGTCCGTTATGACCAATCCGTTCTCGCGATTATCGATTAAAATTCCCGAGTCCAATCGAGTTAATATGATGTGCAAGAATCTATCTCCGTTTTATCAAGAAGAGGGAAAGGAGCGAAAATGTTGGAATTGTGATGCTAATGGCCATTTATCAGCCCAGTGCCGTCAGCCACGTCGTAAACACTGCTATCGTTGCGGGCAAGCCAACGTAACGGTTCGTGATTGCTCACGGTGCTCTTTAAACTTCCGTCGGGTGCGTTAGGAGACCGGCTGACGTACCGCAGTACCGAGCTTCAGTTCGGATCGCCGGTTAATAACGAATATACGGTTATTCTCGACTACATTTTAACGCACGCGCAGGGTGACGAACGTCCGTATCTGACTGTTTACGTTTGTGGTAAGCCAATGGTGGGGTTACTTGATTCGGGTGCGTCTAGGACTATTGCGGGTTTGACAGGATTAGAGATTCTTAAGACGTTAGGGTTACGGTTGCGGCCCAATTTTTCTTCATGTAGGGTAGCAGATGGTCGAACATGTAATAGCCCTGGTACTATCTTGGCTCCTATTAAACTTCAAGATCGCGAAAAACTGATAGAAATTCTAGTGGTTCCTGACGTGTCTTCTACGTTGATCTTGGGTACGGATTTTTGGCGTATAATGGGTATAATTCCGGATTTTCGTAGGGGAGAATGGTCTTTCTCGTCCTGTGCTGTGGTTAGCGCGATATCAGAGAGTGAAGGAGGAATTTCTGCAGTTCAGCGGAACCGGGTAGAGGAATTGGTTGATGGATTATTTCGGAATGTGGATCCTAATGTAATTGGTTGTACGAACCTTGTGGAACATACTATAGTAACCCATAGCGAACCCATTAAACAGAGGTATTATCCGATATCACCGGCTATGCAGAAAATTGTCAATGCAGAGCTAGATAAATTATTCGAACAAGATATCGTCGAGCGTTCTAATAGTCCCTGGTCGTCTCCGATATTGTTAATCCCGAAGAAAGACAAGACTTATCGTTTTGTAGTTGACTATCGTAAGTTGAATAAAGTCACCGAGAAGGATGCTTATCCTCTGCCGTACATTTCCCACACGCTGGATAAGCTTAGAGATGCGCGCTATCTATCATCCTTAGATATTAAATCGGCATATTTTCAGATTCCTGTAGCCGAAAGCTCGAGGAAATATACTGCTTTCACGATGCCCAATCGCGGGTTATTTCAATTTAAGAGACTTCCTATGGGGTTGTCGGGTAGTCCTGCTGTGTGGCAACGGTTCATTGATAGAGTTATAGGGGTGGATCTTGAGCCGTTCGTTTTCGCGTATTTGGACGACATTATTGTGATTGGACCTACTTTCGACAAACATCTTGAGGTTTTAGCAGAAGTCATTAAACGCATTCACAATGCCGGATTAACTCTCAATAGAGATAAATGTAAGTTTTGCCGTGACGAACTCAAATACCTCGGCTATGTAGTCAATTATTCTGGTCTTCATGTGGATCCTGAGAAGATTCAGGCAATCTTAAATATTCCTAATCCCACTAAGGTTTCTGAGGTACGGCGCATAATAGGTATGGCTAGTTGGTATCGCCGTTTCATTCCTGACTTCTCTACGACTATTTCCCCATTGACGAATTTATTAAAGAAGAACACTACTTTTAAATGGACTTCAGAGTGTGATCAGGCTTGGATGGCCTTGAAAGAACGTTTAATTACCGCACCTATACTGTCGTGTCCCGATTTCTACCGAGAATTTACGATACAGTGTGATAGTGTGACTTTGGCATTGGTGCCGTGTTGACGCAGCACTTCGAGGATGGCGAACGGGTTATCGCGTATATTAGTAAGTCGTTATCTAAACAAGAACGGAAATTTTCCACTACAAAGAAGGAGTGCCTTGCGGTTTTATGGGCTATAGAAAAATTCAGACCCTATGTGGAGGGATCTCACTTTACGGTTGTCACGGACCATTATTCACTGATTTGGTTGGATAACTTGCAAAATCCTTCGGGTCGTTTGGCACGTTGGGCGGTGGTGCGTTTACAACAATATGACTTCACTATACAACACCGTAAAGGCAAAGATCATGTCGTCCCTGACGCCTTATCGCGAAGTGTGCCTGTATTGGATTGTCTTGAGGCAATCGAGGATAGTAGTGACAACTGGTATAATCGGCTAGTATGTCGGATTCGTGAACATCCGGAGAAATTCCCCGCTCTTCGCCTTATCCATGGGATTCCGCATAAACTCGTGCGTAGCGCCTATCCAGAGTTGGTGGATGGCGACTCGGAATGGAAACAGGTTATTCCGAAATCTAAACGACAAGACCTAATCCAACACCATCATGATAATCCGACTAGTGGACATTTGGGCGCGTATAAGACTATCCATCGGTTATCGAATAGATATTATTGGCCTGGTATGAAATCTGATGTATATCGATATATCCGCCAGTGTAAGGTATGCATGAGAGCCAAACCGTCTCAACAAGCACCTGCAGGTCAGATGGGAGGACATTCGTTGATTTCTAGACCTTGGGAGGTTGTCAGTGCAGATATCGTAGGACCTTTACCGAGAAGTAAACATGGAAATCAATTCATCTTTGTGGTAGCCGATTGTTTCAGTAAGTACGCTCTATTCTTTCCCCTCCGTAAAGCCACGGCCAATGCGATCGTTAAGCACCTGGAGGATGATGTGTTCTTACATTTTGGAGTTCCCCGAAGTATCATAACGGATAACGGAGTTCAATTCCGATCTAAAGAGTTCACGATGTTATTACAGACCTATAGTATGAAGCCGTTATATACGACATATTACAGTCCTTGGGCAAATCCAACGGAGCGAATAAATCGTGTGCTAAAGACTATGTTAGTTTCATATGTGTCAACGAACCATCGATTATGGGATCAAGTGCTACCAAAGATCGCTTGCGCAGTACGAACTGCTCGTCATGAGGTAATCGGACTTACTCCTTATTTTGTTAATTTCGGGAGAGAAATGATCTTATCCGGTACAGATCATAAGGGCCCGGATAAAGATAATGAACCCGTTAACATAGATCGGGGGAAAACAGATCTTTTTGCGCACAGATCGGAAGCTTTGACGAGGGTATATAAGGACATCCGTTTGCGTCTACAACAGGCCTATGAGAAATCTAAAAGCCGTTACGATCTTCGTAGACGTGCCGTTGAATATTTACCCAATCAACTGGTCAAGACGGAATATATATCACGTCTAGATTGTGTATATAAGGTAAACCACGCGTCCTCTCTTACACCCTCGAGAAAGAGGTTTCGTTCCTGTCCACGTTAGTCGCCTATCACCTACAAGGGGCGGGCTGCCAACTCTCACCACGTGGAGGGACCTAGAAAAACTCTAGGAGGTGGACGCGGATGGGTACCTAACTTGGCTGTGAAGGTACACACTCGACACAGCTTCCGCTAGTGGAGCACACGATTCTCCCCATCCGGAGCCTAAAAACGGAGGGAGCCGATGCGAGAGATGTGGAAGAAGAATTGGAGGAGGAAGCGGCAGCGGCGCCTCCCGAACCGTCAATAGAGCTCGTCGAGGAGCCCATCCTCGATGTCGGCTCGGCGGTCCCGGGGTCCCCGCAATCACCACCGCATACACCGTTACCATCGACCTCCTTTACCGAACCGGCAACCATCACCGTCGGAGAGTCCCCGACGAGTGCAGAAAATACCTATCCGCCCACTAGCGCTGATATATTTACAGTTACGGATCCGGTTCGGAAATACCTGACCACGTACTTCGAGAACACCGAGGGCTGGTCAGATGAGGATAGGCACCTCTACGATCTCTCCTGTACGTCCTCCGTAAAGAACGGCAAAGCTTCGGTCCTACGAGGACTCGAAAACTGGCTCAGCCAAGTCCTAAACAATTTAAATGTTCGCAATAATAACTTAGCGGCTCGAGGTAACAGTGGCAAGTACCACCAAAACAGAGGAGACAAAGGCAGCTATAGGCGAGGTACGAATAGGGCGTACTTGTACAAAATAGCGCAATCGATGTACAGATCTAATAGAGCCAAGCTTGCCGAACATACAGGGTTTCCACGGCCAAGTGGGACATAGAGAGAATACATATAAAATCGGTTTTCGGTGAATATTATCTCCCTAATACTACTTCATTCAAAATTAAGGGCCGCATATTATAACTGGGTTAACAATGAACATCTCCACAATCATAGTACACAGAAAGTCATTTTAATAAAGCCAAAAAATTATTATTTTTAAATCTATTGTTCGTGAATTCCTAATAAGGCTTTTAATACGTGAGTTAGTGCAAGCGTCCATGGCGCCATGGTTCGCGCAACGGCTTAATAACGCAAATGCACGGTTTGTTTAGAGTTCGAATCCCGGCAGATTAGTTTTTTTTTATCTCCAACAATAATGCTACAAATTCAATAATACTACAAAAATCAGAGCTTTTGAAGACTATAAAATCGATTTTTTGAGGATTAAGGTAAATAATGAATAATTTTTACAATAACAAAAATGATCACGTGCTATTATTCGATTTTTAATTGTTACTAACGACGAATCATTTGTCAAAATAAACAACAAAACTTAATCAAGATTAAAAAAAATAATAAAATTCATTTCTCGGATTCGCACCCCAAACAATCTGTGCCTTAAGTTATTAAGGCGTCGCGTGAACGTCTGCGCCACGGCCACTTGCAGTAACTTACCTGTTAAAATGCTTATTAGGAATTCACGAACAATAGGTTTAAAAATAATAATTTTTTTGGCTTTATTAAAATGACTTTCTTTGTACTATGATTGTGGAAATGTTTATTGTTAACCCAGTTATAATATTCGGCACTTAAATTTGCATGATGTAGTATTAGGGAGATAATATTTACCGAAAACCGATTTTACATGTATTTTGCCTATGTCCCATTCAACCGTGGAAACCCTGTATACTGGACGACAAGCCGCTAGACGAAATCAGGTCCTATCCGCCTACTGACAGAATCGTGGCCCGATGCAAATAAATTTTTAGCACAGAGTCTCCTCCTGACAACTACCCCATTCTCGACTATAAAACCCACTCGGTCGAGACGTACTTGCCTTTTACCGAGCAAGAAATTATGAAAGGACTTGCGGAAATGAAATCGCCTGCACCTGGTCCTGACCATCTCAAGTTCTACCATCTGCGACGTTTGCCCGTGAGAAGCTTTGTCCTGATGTTTAACATCATGGCCGCATTCGGAGTTATTCCTGAGGATCTGAAGGCTAATCGAACTATTCTGCTGCATAAGGGCGGAGACCCGCTGCTTGTGGCACTGGCGTCCCATCACGATTTCCTCCGTTCTGCTTCGGCTTTTTAACCGCTTGCTAGGATTACGCCTAAGTCGTCTACCCCTAAACCCGTTGCAAAGAGGGTTTCGTCGGGTGGACGGAGTGCTCCTAAATTCCCTGACGCTCGAGGCCGTCATTCGTAGGCGCAGGGCACAGAAAAGACCGGTTGCCGTAGTTGCGCTAGATCTGCGTAAAGCGTTTGACACGGTCTCCCA